>VWYH01010171.1:2811758-3219705 GCA_013399365.1 Pampusana beccarii | reverse complement strand
TGTTGTCCTTGACCCCTCTTGCCAGGCTTAACTCTAAGGAGGCCTTAGCTTTCCTCGTTGCCTCCCTACACGCTCTGACAACGGCCTTGTACTCTTCCCAAGTGGTCAGGCCCTCCTTCCATGATCTGTAAACGCTCCTCTTCCACTTGAGCTTACCCAGCAGCTCTCTGTTTAGCCACAAATTTCAAGCTAATTTGGACAAGGGAGTGACATCTCCATCACTGTGTCCAAACTTCAGAAGTCAGGAGCAGCTCCCACCTCCATACACACCCTGTAACCTCATCACTCTTATTTTATGCTAGCAAGGACAGAATAAATCAATGGTTCAGACATATTCTTTTTTTCCGCCAAATCAGTGACCACAGACTTTATTTTTATGTTATTACTGCTTTTTATTTAGTAATGGCAAAGTTCATTCATTCCTGCTTTTCTGCTTCCTTAATCACCTTTTACATTCCAAGCTAACAAGAAACACCATTTAAAAATGCTAATGCACTTTATCACATTGTTCCTAGGGTTATTGTTTCACGACATCACTTTGAACCAGTAGGTAACTCTCATGCTACGTAGTTTTTTCTATGATCCAGTCTGAATACTCAGCAACTTTTGTGTAGACACCCGGCTGCCTGGGGCGAGCACACCCTTCGCCCCAGCTGGTGATGCCCACCAGGTACCAAACCTCCTCGTGCTTGCATGAGAGGGGCCCTCCTGAATCCCCCTGTGTCACAGGAGAAAAAGACAGAGCACGCAAGGAACAGCTCATGTCAGTATTTCTCTCTCAAAGAAAGCCTTGATCAAAAGCAGCATCATGCAATGTTAACATCAGAATAACTGCCTAGATTTCAGTTGCTTTCGCCTAAGGCTAATTAATAGGATACCGAAGCAGGCTTTCTGTTTTTCTAGTAAATTGACTTCTAAATACTTTCCAGTCATTGCAAGAAATTTCCACTTCGCATTAAGGTTCAAAACTACGATGTTTTGGTTTGGTTGTTTGTTTTGTTTTGTTAATTTATCTACATACACTGATTTAAAATCCAGTGAAGACTACATGTGGTGGTGAGAAAAATAGGAAAAACATCAACATTTTCTCTTATGACCTTGGTTTTAGTACACAAACCTCAGTTGTCTATATGGCTTACCTTGTTTGAGTGATTTTGTCCCCCTTAGGATAAAACACCTCTCTGTTTTCTTTTCCTATTCCTAACTTATCTTTCTGAACATAGGGTTCTTTAGTGTAGCTGTTCTAAGTTGCTGAGACAATAACAAGTGTGTTATTTTTATAGAACAGCATCTCCATGCTCTGGTACACTGTATCAGATAAAGAAAGCTTAATTGGCGTAGAGGAAAACTTCCCACCTCTGGGTATTTTTATTCCTAATTACTCAATTCTGATCATAATAACAGCAACATTTTAACATTAAAATGTTAACTGTTAAATGCTTAAAGTGAGAATACTGTATTTGGTAGAAAATTTAATCTTACTAATCAGACTATTTTCTTCTTGTATAAATTAACTCAGAACATTTAAATTAACAGAAATGCATAAGTTTACATTTGAGCAGAGAATTTGGATCACTGAACTCATGCTGTTGTGACATTTTCAATTCTAATAAGGAACAAACCAATCTGCTCAGCTTGTTTTTAGCCTTCCTTTCCCCATGCATTTTAATGGCATTGCTAGCACCCTCCCTTCTGGTTTGTACACAGTGGATGCTTTAAAATAAGCTTTCACATACTGTATTTCATGTCAAGAAATAAGAACATAACATAGGAAATCTGCTCCTGTTGGAGAAATGCTTGAAGATGCTGTGCTTGCTCTCTTTGGATTTCTGATACTCCAAAGGAGTAGTGTTTTATTCCCTAAATGAATGAGATATATACATATACACACTCAGAGTTTCTTATCTTTGGAATCTGTCCCTAATGATTTCAATGTCACATAAAAAATATTTTGCATGTACTTTGATTTTCAGTGTTTCTTACATGCAAAAGTGACAAGTTAATCAACAGCTTTCTTGATAACCATATTTTTCTAATGGCAATTAAAAGCAATTACAATATTCAATTATATATTTGAACAAATGGTTGGAATATATGACTACATACTACTTCATTTCATTACCTTACAAGCATCCCTTCCACCTTCATCATAGCCAGCACAGATCACTTTGTCACCTATTCTGCGCTTCCGGTACCTTGCCTGGCATTCCTCTATTGACATGAGGGGCACAGTAGCCTTCTGAAGAATGTCTTCTACACGGCCTGTGTAACAGATGGTATGAACAGAGAGATGTTCGCTCCTAGCAAAATAAAAGTTAAAACTCTAGAAATTCCCACACTGTAAAATCACGAAGTTGGAGGCCTCTGCTTTTAGATGTTCCTTACAGTGTCCTTCCTTCTTTTTTTTTTTTTTTGTATTAGTAAACCGTGTCGTTTGCCTGCTAATTTGAACATTTTTATAATGACACTTTTTGTCTCATGCCTGGGCAAGTTTCAAAACTCCCTTGTGATTTGCAATGAATCCTTGTATGAGTACAGCTTTCAGGACATTGGCATTTTGGAACCTGTCTTCCTGCTGAGACCATTGCTTTGTATTATTAACAATTATTTCTTAATCATGTGTTTTGATAGAATTGGAACATCTCAACCACCAAATCTGTGCTGCTCCACACCCTAGTAGATTACAGAGAGTAAATATGAGTAATTGAGAGTAGGCTTTTCTTCAAAATTGACAGCAAAAATTAGCCTATACAATATCTGCCTTCAAATAGAAAGGTGTATAAAGTAAAGCACATTGTTTAAGTAAGGTTTTTAAATAAACATAAAATACATACATGTATATATATATAAAATTCATAAATAAGTGTAAAACCAGACCCAGCTACTTAACAGCTACTTGGACTACTTCCATATAAAATCAAAGGAGTTCAAATACCATCTACTATCAAAACACAAAGGTCATTGGCATTGTTTATAATCAACCTTTAGAATCATAAAAGCAACATTCTTCGATCTCTAATTTCTGAAGTCATATGAATATAATAACATTTTTTTTAAAAGCATGTATTATGTGCAGACTATAATTCAAAACCCCACAGAGTTCAGTGATAAGTCTGGTGGCTTTTTTCAGCTGGGAGCACAGACAGGAGTGTACATCCAGATATACACTATTTTTTGCCAGCCCATTGAGCTAGAATCTAAGGAAATGTATTTGAGGGCTGTATAGCACATATTTGAGGTTGCATTCTTACATATTTCAAAGTATTGGTTCAAACAATTCATTAATATTTGTTAGGATCTGTTCCAATTTTTGGTTTGGAGCACAGAGTTATTTAGTGATAATTTTATACATATTTCATGTATGTTTTAAGATGTCTTAATAGAAGCAGATTCTAATTAACAATTATATTACAGTGTTGGCCAGATAGAAATAATGGTAACCAAGAGCATAGCAGAATTTTCTTTAAAAAAAAAAATGCAGCAAAACAAAACATGGCCTGACTCTAATCAAATGTCTATCAGTGTAAAGCAGGAAAATGACTAATGAAACCGAACAAGTTATGCAATTGCTGCTGGAATAACTGACATCAGAGTCACACATTCAGATCATGAGCTCAGACCTTTTTTTGGCAACTTCTCCTTTGGCTTGGAAATTTTCGCTATTTGATTTAACCTCCAACTCAATGTTTCTTAGTAAAAATGAAAAAGTAATAATGAAGTCTTTTCCTTGTGTACATATAATAAGCTGAAATCAAAAGGTCTTGTTGTATCTGATCTCCTTAAATTTCTTCAGTTAAGACACTCTCTCCATCTCTCTCTTTACTCTCACCTACTCTGGTAGATGAGCTGCATTAAGTCACTGGACTAAGTTAAGAACTCCATAAAGTGATCAGCATTTGTAAAAGATCAGACCACACGTTTGTACTAAAGAACATCAATAAGATCTGGAATAGGTAATCTACAGCTTCACAACTTCTCATCATTGTTTAAATATTTATCTGTACCTTTTTCTTTTCTGTAACCCCATCCAATTACCCAACAGTCAGTATAAAGTGTGTTAGCATCTTCTTTTGATGGCAGGCAAATAGGCAGTTGAAGATCTAAAATGTGATTAAAAATGTTAGTTTGACCAGCAGAAACAACTGCAACATTAAGGGTTTGCGGGTACCTACACAACCCCTGATGATAGTCTCCGTGTTATGCTTTGTCCCTTACACAATATATCATTCCAGTCACATAAATAAAATCCACCCATTTTCTTTTCAAAGCAAACAGAATGAGATTCTCCTCAAGCCCCAGTAACTGCATTTTAAAGGAAGCCAGCCCAGGTGTCATGCACTGCCATACCAATACCAGCCCTGTATCATCCTGCACATATTCAGAATTCCTCTGAAATACGCTACATACCAGTAAAATTCATGGGCTTATCAAGTTTCATTAAAGCAATGTCGTATCCAGTCCGTGCATATTTATACTGAGGGTGAACAATAATCTCTTCCACTTTGAAGAAGGGTGTATCCTCATTTATTTCTGACTGTTTTAAAATACCAGCATAAACACGCCAAATGTTGGGATTCGCAAGACTGAGGGAAAAAGACAAACGGTAATTCTATGGCAAAATATTTGCTCTGATTTAGAGTTTGTGTGCAGATGTCAACATCTTCTGTTACTGCTGAGTGTACAGTGAAGAACACTGAGGTCATTCTTTCCATTTTTTGTTTTCACACTTCCAGAACTAAAAAATATTTCATTTTGTCCACTCTCCACTTCTGCTTCTTTCTGTTCCTCTCCCTATTCATATTTTCATCCCCACATCAGTTTTCTCTCTACTTTATGTTCAGACTCTCATTGTCCTGATCCTTCTTCATCTTCTTTTCCTGCCTTTTTAATTTTTCTGTTCTCTTATTTAAATATATATATATATATATATGTATAATCAAGGGTCTAATGCAAGCCCTGAAGCCCTGAAGTAGTAAATGAGATTCTTTCCATTCATTCCAACACAGCAGCTTTTTTTGCAATAAAAAAGAGCTGGGGATAGAAATTCGAGTATATTATGACACTTGTTTTTTAGGAAAATGACACTAGCCATGTAAATATAAATTATAAAGTGTAATATTATAGATCTATACGAAATGTTCCAGTTAATCTTTATGATTTCAACTTCAAGTGAGTTTAAGGGATATTTCATTGTGGCATTCTACCCTGAGGGCAACCTAGAAATTTTGGTATATGCAGTGAAGAAGATGCAGAATTCTCTTAAATAAAGTTTCGAAAAATTTTGAAGATTTTATATATGAATTCATAAATGACAGTTAGGCTTAATAATTTCCGGTTAACATAGTCTATTTTTTATATTTATTCTGCAGGCATATCTTCTCCCTTTGTCTTTTATAATACTGGTAACTTCTACACTGGATAGCAGGTAGAGAATCATACTCTTTATATAGGGTTTTTTTAGAGAGTTTGACTGCTTTATAAAGCTTGCCCCTGGAGGCAAAATATTGGCAACACTGTTCCACATGAAAACAATAATGGATAACATAATACACTGCATGAGTAAAAATGTCTGACTTTGGACCACGTTGCTAGGTCAACAGATTTTCTTTGAAGCACTTTATCTGTTACCTGTCCTTTTTCTGCCAGACTGCATTATAGTCTTACACTTTCCACTCTCTAAATGACAGGGTAACCTGCTTTATAGGTGATGACAATGTAACAAAGGAGATTAATCATCTGTGTGACAATTAAATCAGCTGTTCACAGCACAGGTAATTTAATGACCCAAATCTGATGGTAATTTGATTAACACTACAGACTATATGCATCAGTACGAATTAACAATGGCTTGGATATTGCTCATTTTAAATTTTATTCTTACAGCTGAAATCTGCATTAAAAATAGGGCATTACTTGACTGATAGAGAGAATTCGGAACAAACAAACAAACAAACACTGTTGAAGGAAAACCAGGACAACTGGGATCTGGATGTTCCATGTAAGGCAGAGATAGGTAGCTCAGGTACAAGGAGCAGCCTAACAGGACCCCACAGAGGTCAAATAAGTTAACTAGCTGAGTTATCTGCTGCCGAAGCTATCAGATTAGCACCAGCTTCTTAAGTGTTGTGCAGAAATCTCTGAGATAAGTAATTTGAAGCTTTTAAAATGTAATAACCTAACAACAGTGTTTTCTTGATAAATGAAATGATATTACAGTAAGAAAAAGCCAATATTGCATGAGAATATCTACGTTTCTGTAGGTATCTGGTGTCTGCTTTAGAATTTAATCTTCTAGATGCATTAAAATAATTTACCATCAGTAGCACAATGCTGTGTTACAAAGGGATAAAGTATGGAGTCCTAGTTATGTTAAGAATATGAATCGTCTACCTTAGAAGTTCATGTTTCGATTACATTAAAACAGCTTACTTTATTCTAGTTCTCATTTTTATTTTTCTGAAAAGTGGGTCTCAAATTACCTCGCACTCCAGATGAAATTTTTGGTTGTATTTGTACATTTACATTTAGGCCTCACCTCATGACGCAGTGAGCAGCTGTAAGAATCCACTGGTTGCTGATGATGGAGCCCCCACAGACATGTCTCCGACGAGACAAATTGACGTGCAAGCTGACCTGCCATGGCCACTCACCGGGGGCAGAGTCCGTCCCTCCAACGATCCTAATACTTCTTGCAGAATGCTGCATACACACTGCAGAAATAATTCAAACCTGCGCTTAAAGGCAATTTACAATCACCAGTGAAAAATGAAGGTGAGACAACTGCTGATCCCTGAATAGAGATCGATCTATTGCAAAGAAGGTGATACATGAGACATTCTAATCCCGTTATGATTTATGATCATAAAGTCTGTTAAAACCAAGTTCACAGTGCTACTCTTGGTGTTTACAATGTGAAAACCTAGCCTGGAATCAGTTAAACCCTGTCTCTTTTACACAAAAGTTGTTTTACTCACCAGTGCTGGCTTTTTTTTTACATAATCTTAGTGAGTATCCAGAGATCCTTCCTGGCCCATGTACTATTTTCACTGGAGATCCATTTGACGACATTCTTAAGTGACACTCACACTTTCTGCCAATGAATTAATGCAAAGATTATTATGATAATATACATCACCCTCTCATCAAGTCTGCAGAATGATAATTTTGGCGATCTTTGAACAGTTAAAAAAATATATCTCACCCTTCCTCATTGCATGAATCTTGGAGGGGAAAGTAGGTAAAAAACTGGCAGCGGATCACGTCTGTGCAAACCTGCTGACAGGCTCTGTGTCCTTTAGTATAAGTGACATTCAGTTCATCTCCCAGAAAATTCATATGCATGTAAGTGCGAGAATTGCAGGCTGTAAGAATGAGCACATTTCAAGCATTAAAAAGTCTATTAATTTGATTAATTCAAAGTTAGTATTTTAATTGTAATTTATTGTTTACCAGGAAAGGATCTTCTGCAATTTAGGAGACCAAAGCCTGATACAGCATTTTCTCGTGATGTAAGTGCCTCCGGTATCCCACTTGTGGATGTCTTGAGAAGGCAAAGATTTCTAAAACAAACAATTGTTTTTACAATAACTAAACCTGTTCTCACATTCTAAAATTGATTGATTGGGTACTGGAAAAAGAAGGTTCTTTCTTAAATTTGTTTTTTCTTCCAAGTTTCTATCTGTAAAATTATTTAATATGAAAATGCATTCACTGAGTTCACTAGTTCACACTGAACTTTTGTAATTTTGTGAAATGTCATATGACTGTCTTACTAAAGGTTGTAAAGCATTTATACATATGTAGAAGGGGTGACTTTAGATGATACATGCCCTCTCAGCTTTGTTTCTCCCTGAAATTCCTTTGAAACTTTATTCTTCAGTTCCACACGGAATGCAGATTTTTAACTATTCTCACTAATAAGTGCGAAAGCTCAATAGAAATATTTTTTAAACCTGTTAACTTTATTGAAGATCTTTTCAAGTAAATAATACTGCTAGGAAACCAGATGACTCTTTTGATAATTTCATAAAATTCAGCTTTAAGTCATTAAAGAAATCTGGAGGCTTGCTGTCTCTTTGATGTGTATAACTCTTTTCTGCAAAACAAAACCCCTGATCACACTGGAGAACAGATGAAATGCCCACAGGAAATTACTAACTTATGAATGCAAAACATAAAAAGCTGCGCTTTACTGAAAATAACCTTTTAATAAAAATTTCCATAAGTATAAGAAAATAGAGGTTAAAAAATACTGTGTGCTTTAAAAAAAAAAAAAAAATCTACTTAGAGAATGAAAGTTAGTTGTCATATTCACCTTTGGGATTCTATTTGCCATTCCCTGGTAAAGAATGTAAAGAACAAGCACTTTGGAAAATATGTACAAATAGTTTGGCAGACAGAGATATCAGGAGTGAAAAAACTTGTAATATTAATTCCTGAAAATTCTTGATCTTCAAAAATGTCCATTTGACAATCTGTATAAAACAAGAACAAAATATCAAAATTCCAAAGATTTTATTATGCCATCAGAATATTAAGGTTTACATATTATACGTTTCTATCCTTATTCACGTTTTCCTTCCTTTGTTACTGATAATCTGGAAAGATAAAACCACATTTTAACCAAAAACTATTTCTTCAAGAATATTTTTTGAGTGTATAAACTCATGGAGAGGACTGCTGAGAACAGATAAGGTTCACGTAGAGAAAAAGAGAAATTTCATGTTAGAATACAGATTTGCTAATCTAATAGGAAAGGCTTTCAATTAGAAACAGTGGAGATCAGTGTACAAATCCACAGTTAGGAATAAATCATGGTAATCTAGGCAAAGGCTAAAATAATTAAGGTAATGGGTATATCTAAGAGGATCATGGGAAGACTAGAAGAAAAATAATAAGATGATCCTCTTAACGCTTTATTGAATGCTATTTAAAAAGTAGGCAGAATAAGAAGGAATAATGTACAGTTTGCCCTCTGACATGACCAAAATAACATAACAGAGGCTCAGCAGGATAATTCCCACAACCAGACTACACATATAGGAGTTACAGGAAGTACCAGCATGTTTAGAAAGAGAAGAATGAGTTGCAAAGATATACTTGAAGATCTAGTTAAAATCCCAATGCAACAATAAAAAGGAGGAAAAAAGGAAGTACCAATATGGAGGATGTTTATTGAAACTATCAAGCTGTAAAGACAGTAAAAACCAGGAAATGATCCAAAATATAGGACTTGGTGGCAGCAGAGAACTGGCAGCAGCTGTTGAGAAACTACAGCAGCCAAGTCAACACTACCCGATGAGTTATGGAAACATACCAGGAGCGCCTTACTACAGAAAGGGAAAAGCACTAAGAAAGGTAGAGCTTAGTGTGGCTCCTGTTATTTTGTTAAGGTTTCCAAAAAACATAAGCATGAAACGACAACAACACTGGACAGAAATTACACAATAAGAACGGGGGGGCAGGGGGAGGGCAGGAAGGAGGTGGGGGGTGGAACACAGGAGACTAAGAAACAAGTGTCAATTAATTCTGACAATTAGTAGGTAAGATGACATGTTAAGGGGAAATAGAGTTCAGGACAATTGATAGTTTCTAAGGAAAATCATATTTAAAGCACAAATGTGGATCTGGAACTCTAGTGAAGCTAACCCATGACCTCGATGATCATGTTCAGTGATCGTTCATTCAACAGTCAATGGCCTCAAGGAAGATACTTTGCAAAGGGCAGAAATACAGACAAATTACTGTGGATGTGTAATAGCATAAGGACAAAATCAGAAAGGCAGAGGCACAAAATGAAAGGCCAAGTAAGAAAGAACGAACTCTTGAAAGAAAAATATGCAGTACTGTTCAATCAGCATTAAGAAAGGAGGTCAGGTTCTGCTCAGAGGAGAAGGAAAGCTAATGGCAAAGGACACAACAAGGGCTGAAGAACTATGTGGGTTGTTTCTTATTCCTCTCTTCTTCATGAAAACAAACTGCAGTTAGAGGGTCAGAAGCATTAGCATTACTGAGCAGAGGGAAGAGGGGATGGTAGAACAGGGGACAGAGAAATCCCAGATATTTATGATTACAGTGGTCTTAGAATCTGATTGAAGCAATCTCAAAGTTTCTTGGTACAATTTAGCTTTTTGATGTTCATAGAAGTTTGCTGTGATTCCAAAAGTTTTGAAGGGAAACATCTATTTTTAAAAATTATGATCATTGCTGCCGTGTCATTACTATCATAACCACAAATACGTGTCTTGCTAGTATATCTTAATGCTAGAGTTTGGAAAAAATATCTTCCCTCCATTCTCTCTCATTCATATAGTGAACAAACAGCTAAATTGTTTTCTTCTCTTTACAAAATTTTTTCTTCCTTTTTCTTCCTTTTTTTTTAATTCTTCACACTTCATTTTTAAGTGTCTTTATTTTTAAGATCTGAACTTTTAAAATGGTTTCCAAAGCTTATTCCTACAGTAGTACTAGCAGAGTCTGAAGAAAACATACCAATACAGAAAAAAAGATGCAGAGACCATTCAAAATGCAATTTCTATGGGAAAACTAGTTGTGAGCTAAAATAAGGGCATATGGAAGCAAAATAACACTAAGAAGGGAAAATACCACACGGTAAGTCAAGGTGGAGGTAGATTTAAAAAAAAAAAAAAAAAAGTAAAGGTGTTTCAGTTGAGAATAAGAAGGTATAACACACACTGCACTCTTGAGTTTTGCCTGAGTAATGATGGCAGGAGCAAGTACAGACACTGCTTTCATCACAAATCACCCACAAGAGACAGAATACATCCCTTCATCTTAGCCAGTTGTATTAGAAAGCCACAGGTCTTCATTAAAAATTTCTAAGTGCAAACACAGTATACAAACAGGATTTAGAAAGCTTTACATTCCTCCTGATCTTTGATTTTGATGGGATTTTATCTTTCATTTTGTATTCACAGTACAAAGATAACATGCAATTTCATTAAGCTGATCTTCAAAGCAGGCAACTGTTTTTGTAAGACGAATGATAAAACGGAAAAATTAAAAAGATCTGAATCTTCTTTGTGCCTGAGAGTACTAACTATATTGGTAAAATAAATTTATATTAGAATTATATTACATAATGAAACATTTCTACGTGTCAGAGATAGACTGCACCTCATCATCCACAGCCCTTAAAACCAAACTGAAACAGAGATTTTAAATAGTTACCCATTTCAGAAAGCTGGCATGCCTTTAAAGAGAATCCAGACACAACCTCATCAAGCACCTTTATGCTGGTTGGAGTTCCTACACTGGCATGTTTCAAGAAGCATTTTTTACTGAGTGACAAAGAATAAAGAATGTGGTAAGACAAAAGGCCATCTTTCTCAGTCTACACCATCTACCTGGCCCCATAATTCCTACCATGGCGCATGTTCTACCACGGGCCGGAGCAATCTCCAAATAAGTAACAAAGCTAGCTGAACGATGTTTAACTTGTAAAATTGAGCAGATTAACAGCTCAAAAATAGGCCTGATAAAAATGAAAGGATTTCCTTGGCTGTTCTGATGATACTGTTTTCAGAGCAATAAGCAAAACAAGATTTAACAAAGCAATAGTGCTGTACACCTACCAATTGCATTTCAATATCTCCAGAGGATTTGCATTTTTTCAGTGCTATGATAATCAAGTTTGTTTTTCTCATTGATGGGCAAATGGAAGCTAATTCGCCACAGACATTTTCCTGTCTGTGACTTTGAATAAACATTGCAAGGATGACGAGCCACGGAAAAATTTTTTCCTTGAATAAATTCTCACACCCTAGGCTGCTCTGAGATTTACTCTACTAAAGCACAGCACTGTCCAATGAGGGGGATCAAACCTGTATTTACCAAAAGCTTGCGTTGTGAAATGTTTCTGAGGCATATGTAAAAAAATGACAACGGTTGTCATTGGTACATCTTTTTTGACATTGTTGATAGCTGTCAGCCACAGTAACATCATAAATTTTCCCTTCCATATCCAGTCCTATGTGGACATCTGGACTGCAAGCTGCAAAAAAAAAAGAGACCAAGTTCTGAAAATGTGCTTTTATTCTTTTCCACACCTTGCACCCCAAACTGACCGAAAGATAGCAGCTCATCTGACACAGCCCTCATAATCCAGATTCTACATCATACGCTCATTTCAGTTACATCATACTTCACATATACTTCTAGTAACAAAAGGAGAAGTGTAGGTATAGTATAGGGCTGCATGGCAGAGGAAAAATCTAGCAGACTTTGAGAGTGCCGCTGCCTCCACGAGAGTGGAGCTCTGATAGCTACAGCTGAGACCTTGATGACATTAATCAAAGCAAGAACTCAGGATTAATCCTAGAACGTTCTTTCACATTTCCAAACTAATAGAGCAGTTTAAAAGGTAAATTCTGTCCTTATAAGCAACAGCCTTCTCCCATTTGAGTCAGAAGATTTCATTTACACTCTATAGAGGGAGAATTGAGACTGTGGGGTTTGAAATAGCTTTTCCCCCATGCACAATGCAGGTTTTGCCTCATGGTCAGTGGGATCTCTTCACAGAACACGAGTCAGCCAATCCTTGGTGGGGGTTTTAAACATACATGGGTAGATTTTCATTTTAGTGATATTAGTCTGATTCTAGAGTACCTTCAGTGATATTGATTAGTCTATATAGCACAAAGAATTACATCCCACTGAAACCTATTTTGCTGGGCCAAAGCTACTCAGAAATACAAATGTGACAGGATGTTGGCAGGGAAGGTCTTTTGGAAGTCCTAACTGCTCTGAAAGGCAGGTGGCAAGCAAAAGCAAGCAAAACTGTTTGTCAATAGCTGAAATGGAGAACTTGTGTAAAGTTATATCAAATTAACACTGGCTTATCGAGGTGCCATACCAATAAAACTAAAGAATTAGCCTGAAATCCATAAGACACTAGTTTGCCTCAAGGTCAGGAAGTAAATAAATATATTGTTCCTTACATTGTTTTTCTGCAGTGTCATGATATGCTTAGAGCTGTTATCCTCTCAATGAAATCATTATGATGGTACAAGTTTAAAACATATTTAAAACAACACATTTAACAGACTTGAAATACGCCTGCTGATAACTCCCAGGTATGGCGTGTTGGCACTAAGACTGTGCATAGCACACATACACTAAAAGATGGAGCTGCTCATAAATTATTACACAAAATCATGAAGGTTGCAACATCACTGTGAACATGTACTTCTGTTTTGCTGGGTATCTACTCTACAAAGTTACAAAGCAGGGTCACACATGCCTTGTGAGCAGCTCGCTGGAGAGGAACTGTAGTAACAAATGAATCTCTAGAACTTGAGCTATCAACTAAAGCATGGGCTCCTGTTTGCCCCTAGCAATTGAAATAGTGACTGCAGGAGCATAATTTCCACGTTACCTTCTCTAGGGAGCCTTGGTGGTGGATAGTTGGGGCTTAAGTGGAAGATTTTGCACACCGTGTATGAAAGAAATCTGGCAAAGAATATACCAATCACTGCTTGGCTGCTTCCCTAATTGTATTCCTGGTTTTAAAATGCTAATTTTCTAACATCTGCTACATGATATAGAGCATAAAATTCATACATGTCAATAACCATATCTTACCACTAATTTGGATGTTACACTGTTTTAAGGAATGTCCAGAGATAGCTCCTTCCATATCCACTTTTGGCAGCATTTCTGTATCACTGTCTTTTAAGTAGCAGGAAAACCTGTGTTTTAAAATGTAGCAGTTTACAGCTTTTACAGCACAGTCCTTCCTAATTGTTTCTCAGGTGAAATGCAGGCTGCCCAATATCCCTGACCATTAAAATTTAGACAACAAGTGCAATTTGGAGAAAGACAGGGTAGAGCTCCATCTGCTTTGTTGGCAATGGCATATTTGGTGACAGACGAGAATATACGCTGTCTGTGGGAGCTCCAAAAGGTCTCATTAAAGTGAGAAGCACAGCCCAGGGTTTGGAGGACAGAAATGTACTGGGCATAGAGAGGGAAGACAGCCTCATCCTCTCATGCTACTGATGCCCTGAATTGTGAGAAAAATATGCTAAATAGAGGGTGAGGGGTGCAGTAGAGGACACCAATGGAGATGTGAGATTGCTCACATTGTCCCTCAACAATAAATACTTGATATCGAGGAAGGAGTGCACAGTCAGTTCTGTTCACTTGGAAGGGTGGGTATTTGACCATGAAAGACTGGGCATTGCCAAATTTAATCTTTCAAATTTAGGCAGATACTCTTTTGGAAAACCAGTTTTAAAGATAGATGACATTATTTTCCACTACAATCCTGAAGCCTCCCCTGTGTGCCTGTGTTCTGTCAAAACGTTACCTAGTTCCCAAAATTACCCCAGGAGACAAGCAAAAGCCACATGAACATGAACATTTTACCTTTTTGCAGGATCTTTAGTCCATGTTGCAGGCAAATAGGTGAAGAGCAGACAGGTGGGATGGTAAGTACACACTACTTGGCAGTAATTGGCACTTGGTGTAAAAACCGTGGCGAGGTCGCCTCCCTGGAAGTATGTATTTTCATAGATCTGAGTCACACATTCTGGTATGGAATAATAAAATGCATAAATTATTAGAGATGCACACAGCTCACCAGGAGAGGGTGAAGCCACTGCTTCTCTTTGTCATTGACCTTGCTTTCAAGAGAGTCCTTTGGCAGGAAAAGAGCGTGAAGGAGGTGAGTAGCACAGTTCCTCTAAGAGTATTGTCTTTGCTCTCCAGTAGAAATAAAACTCTCTAGGGTGTGTCCCCCGTTCTCTGCCTTGTCTCCAATGCTGGAGCAGGGCAGTTTGAGCTGAGAGAGAAGCCTGAGCAGCAGAATGGGCCACAAGGCAGATCTGCACAGCAGAGAGGGAAGGGACCTTCTCGTGTTGATCTCAGGAGCTGCAGAAGCATCTTCTGAGAGAGACCAGTACAGAGCACCGTTAAGAGGAAAACGAGGAGAAGGATGTCCAGAGACCAAAAAGAGTTAGTTGTATGGGAAGACAGTCCTATTTTGTTTAGGGATGCTTAGAGGCCAGAGTTACAGACAGTGCCACAGTGCACAGCTTCAGTTGCTCCCAGCATTTTATAAAACCTCTGGTCCCCACACTCCACCTTGAACCCCCTCTGCTTTGTAATGACGAAAATACTGTTACAGGAGTAGCGTCTCAGGAGCCATTCAGAATAAAAATGAGCTCAACTATGGCCTCACATCTGCAGGAATTCGTCACCAGTCCCATCTTGAACTCTATAATTAAACCCACTCACGCTGCAACAAAGACACCCAAGCAGCACGAATCTGTTCCCACCTTTCAAAATGAAGGAGCCTGTAAGATCTCTTTGTTAAAACACACAAGAGGGCTGGCTTTGCAAAGGAGCCTGCCCTCTTCTTGTATTTTGCTCTCTAAACGTGTAGCAAATCAACAAATGTGCTGATTTTTATTCCTGTACAAAAGTGCTTTTTCTTAGCTAAAAGATAAAGAGAAAATAGTGTATTTTTACAGAATGGGAGGAAACCCAACTGAAAACATCTTATCTAGCTGGTTAATCTGTTATAATAGAGCTATCATACTGTATCAAAAGCTATTTTAAATGAAAACAAATGGAACTATCATATCGGCTTTTATAGTTTTAAAATATTGTGAGTCAATTTCAATTTGTTAATGTGATTATAAACTATACTTAGGTAACTCTATGTTTCCTACACATGGGTAAGACGTAATTTACACATGCACACACTCCCCCCCACCCCTCCAAAAAAAAAAAAAAAAAAAAAAAGTAATTATTAGATGTATGTGCGAGATATGCTGATATCTTTTAAAGGTTAATTTTTGTTAACACAAAATTTGTACCTTATGCACACCCATATTTTCTGGTATATATGTTTTCAATATCTTTCTCTAAAAATCAGTATTTATTATTCTCTGTAGGGTTTCTTCACACAGATTTCTCATTAATAGAAAAGCATTTTATTTTCTGATACTTAGAACACTGTAAGTGAATTCTAAAGTCAAAAGAAAACAATATTGCAATTATGTGCTGTATCAGTCATTTTGGATCTTGTTTACCTTCTAGTGTACAAATAAGACACAAAAAATGGATTTATGCTGTAAAATTATGAAACTCTGAGTTCTGAACATTTTAATAAAAATATGTTTACTGGGCCTCTGAAATGTTTCGAGATTTTAGTTCAATCCACGTAAAAATATTTCCTTAAATAATACTACCTCTATCAAACAGATTTTTCTAAAAAGCTGAGTTACCTAGTAGTGCTCTGAGAAAACAGTTAATACATTACTGAAGACAAACCTGTGTTAGATCTTAGTTATAACTTATCAGAACGGTGAACTTCAGGGAAATGTAGTGCAATTTTTGTAGTTTGACTTTTGTTAACTGAACAAGGTAAATCATTAACACAGATTGACATTGAAAAAAATACACAATCACTAATTTTCCAGTGGTTTCCAGTGGTTCTAGAGTTATTCACACTTATTGCAGTAGTCTTTCAAGCATGATGGTGCGCAGGTGTCACACAAACAATGTTTAAATCCGTAATTTCATGCAAAGGCAATGTGTGAATAAGACCAAAGGTTAGTGAGGCTTGTTTCTTTAAAAAAAAAAAGTTGAAAAGGATGTTGGCTCCGAAGCTCAGCTGCTGTGCCCCAGTGAAGCTGCTGGGCTGAGTGGCTCCTGCACTGTGGCCGAATTAAAACACTGATATATTAATAGATGTGCTTTTTCAGAACCAGATGCTGCTTGTTTGACAGAATACCCTGTTGACACTGAAGACCCCACTAACCTGTAGGAACCCCACTAACTAGTAGGAACTCAGCGCATTTCAGACTCCAGCTCTGTAGTCTGGAGAAGACTTCAATGCTTCAAGGACGGTGTCTGGGAAAGGGCTGCGGCTCCTCTGCGGTCGGGAAGAGGCAGCCAGCTCACCTCAGCACCCATCACTGCAAACCTTAGAGACCTCGAATTTATTCTGGGGGGGAACCAGGCTAGAGCAAAGACAAATGAGAAGCGCGCAGCTCCACTCAACCTCCTGGAATCCCCATTGACTCTTCCTAAGCTGCTGCTAGAGCTGCTAACCTTGCTGCTGGGTGTAGGACACTGAGCATCACAGCAATATGCCAGATACAAGTTGGATGCAGCCTCAGTCCAACAGATAAAACTGCCCGTAGCATAGTCCTGTGTGTGCTGTGGGAGGTGACAGCATAGAAGAAGGGTGGCAGGACCATGTCAGTAAAGCCCCATTAGAAAGTTCCACGTAAGGCAATAGGGTTATGCAAGTTACCCAAACTTAACCGAGAACAACCCAGCAGAATGAAGACAGCTCTTTTGAGAACAGACTGCAGTTACTAGCTGTCTCCCCTCTTAGAAGAGTTGCGTTACTCTGTGTGCCTGTCTTAGGAATCATGTATTCACTTACCACTGTAAACGGAAGCAAGTAAGAAAATGAAATTAAAAGTCTGATAAATCCAAATCATCCTAAAAAAACACAAAATCATTCTTTAGGATATGTTTATCAAAGGTGTATAATTAGTTTTATAAAGTATCACAAGGTACATCACTGATTTACACTTGTACTGTTACACCATTAATTCAAAATGACATTGAGAATTACAAATTACAGCTGTGATATGCAGTTATGGCATATATAAAGTGGCATATAAGAGCAACAAAAGTTTGTCCTTTACTTACGGTTGCAAGAAGCAACAAAGCTCACAACCACTTAGAGAATTTGTGCTTTGTTTTACAGCAGAATATTTATTCTTGCTTAGACTGGGAGCAATATTCCATCAAAATGTTATTATTAATCCTGACTGTCCTGGTAGTTAAGTGGATACTATTATCAAGGGAGCAAACAAATGACTCGCACTTACTACTTTTGGTATAAATCTTTTTTTTTCCCCCTCATGCTACAACTTAAGCTGTGAAAGAAGCAAATAAATTAACCACCAACACAATCCATAAATGGACCAGCATACACTGTCTTGTTGCTATGAAAATCTTCCACTGAATATCAGTTGCAATAATGATCACATACCTGAACATACAGCAGGTCTGGATGAATGGGTACGGTCTACGCTCTATTAAAAAAAAAAAAAAAGTCAACTGTTTGTGTTAAATATTACTGCACCTGCAATGCTAACTTATGTTAATATTTACTTTGAATAGGTACTCTTTCTGTCAATATTGTTACTGACCTTAGGCCACATTTTCAGAGCCAACATCATTCAGACTTCACTGAAATCAATGCCTGGGTTTTACACCAGCTGAGCACCTGCATCTTGATGATATTTTAAAATAAAAGGTGAATCCCTGGTTCAGAACAGCTGGCGTATCTGCTACTAACAGAAGAACCTGCATAAACAGGGAATGAGATACATCCTAAGAGTAAATTCTGAGCTGTGGCAGAGGGAAATCCACACAAAGTCATTAAGACTCAGACCTAAGCAAATAATACCATGATGAGACTACTGTAACTGAAGACAGAATCATCATCTATGGTTTCTTACCATTACACCATTTTCTTGAGGCATTCCCTTGGCTAATAGAGACAGCTATATTCTTCAACTGTGTATTCTGTGCTCTGTTTTCTTTAGCATCAGTTCAAATTCTTATTCCTCCTTCTCAATACTCTGCAGAAATTGTCTTGTCTTCATCTTCCAAGTAGTTTTACTGTGGTCCTTTCTACAATCCTGTTTTGTTGTTAGATTAAACTAAGACCATCTTTAGTTTGCTGGAAGCCATTAAAAAAAAAAAAAAACAGAAAAAGGAAAAAAAAATAAAGCCACCTGCTCACTGGTATGAAATGTAAATGCAACAACAGTAAGTCAAACTTAATTTATAGCTGATCTGAATCACTTGTTTTTATTTTTACAATTTTTTTAAGATGTGTAACCAAAGCAAAATAAATTACGAACAAAAATTCTTCCAAATCTTAAAAAGATATTTTGTTTCATAGCCAAGTTGCCAAAGGGACAACTCTTCCCTCCTCCCCACTCTTTTTCCTCTTTTCTTTTAGACTAAATATGCTGAAAATACTTATATATATGCTGTACTCAAAAAATATCTAGATCAAAAGATTTCACCCAACTGTGACCCTTTCAAGCACCCTGATGATTGAAATGACTTCTCCATGACTTACAGGCCAGCAAGGTTTCCAGTGCTTTTGTACAGAGGACGAACTGTCTCAAAGAAGGTCTTCATACTCTCCTGTGTATCAATGTGCTTTACCCTAACATGCTTGTAGGAGAGGACTAAAATGTTCTCAGTACAACAGCTTCCATTTTTATGTGCTCTCTTCTGTTTTAAGTGTGTAACAGTGACAAGGGAGAGCACAAGAAGGCTTTACTGTGAAACACAATTATAGTTTATTCCTGTAACATGAAGTGTTCTGAGAGTAAGATGCCTGTACAGCTCTGACCTTCAGCTCAGAAGAGGAGGTTTTACATCAGCAATGGAGTATCATGGGAGTACAGCTCTAGGAAAGTATACCATGCCAGCTTCAGCCAACACCACTGAAGCCTTTCTCTACAACCACAGGTATGTCACTTAGTCTCTCTTTTCTCATCTATAAAATAGTGATAATCTTTTACACATCTGGAAAAATTACTACCTTTACTTTGAATTACAGAATTTTCATAATCCTGAAAGTAATCTCAACACCTACCATGTATCTGAATATTTATAAACAAAACAAACTGAACTCACAAGTTTTTGTGCTGCTAGACTTGCACTAGTATTCAATTAAAAATTTATAGTTTAAAAGTTTACACCACCGCGCTGTTGCTCAAATCAGAGTTGTACTCCTCTACAGAGAAAAGAATGTGTTATGAACTCTATGTTCTCAAATAAATCATTGTTTATTATATTATAGGACACATTTATTGGAGGATAAATTATAAAACGTGCTGAGACAAATTCTCAGTTTAGTGAGTGTCACTGAAATCCAAAGAGATTATATTATTTAAATTAGAAGATCTAGAAATTCAAAGTGCATAGAACATCAAAACCATCTAACACTCCTTATAAATGCTCCACACATAAGGTTGCTGTTGTCTGCATTCCCTTATATTCATTTAGTTATCAATAATATTCTGGCAACTAAATCAGGATATTATAATTAAGATATAGTAATTCACATGACAGGGTTAAAAGAAAAGCTCATCAAAACATTTCGATAAAATTGAAACATTTTCTGATGATTCAAGTATAAAATTTAGATTAATCATCTGGGAAAAAAAAATGAGTTCTTGCTTCTGTTTTGACTCTTTCATTTTGACTTGATATTTAGAAAAATATAAAACCTGATTCAGCCTAAGCCATCAGCAAATTCTTTCTCCTTAGAAGTGCAATCGCCTACTAGTTTGATCCTACTTTCTGTTGAATTCTACTGTGATTTATGCAAAATCTCATTCATCTGCAGTGGTGGCAGGAATTACTGAATTGTTTCATTCTTGCAAATAAATGACTGGACACTACTTTAGTCTAATTTAGGTCTAATTCTGCCTGCCAAAACAAAATCCCACATTTCTTACAGCAATTGTATTCAAAAAGCAGCTTCACGTGGCAGAGGATTTACTTTTCGTGATGAGATACCCACCAGTCATGACACAGAAACAAGAGGAAGAATATCTCAGAGGGAAGGAGAAAAGAAAGGTATCAGTAAGACAGGAACAACACAAGCTCTCATTTCAATATGGCTTTGTTGATCTCCTTCCATTTGAATGAAAATTACAAACCTGATTCTGAATGTTCCAGTAGGAAAAAAACAATTCTAAAGTATTCTCTTGTATATCTTCAATTCTGTATGGTTATCATTAGGTATACGACAAAGTACAGAGTGAAATACCAAATGCGGCTAAAACAAGTTCTGAAAATCAATTATTGATCTTTCCTTCTTCCAGTGAACAATCTGGAGCCTTTTCATCTGAGTCCAGATGACACTACTTGAGTGAAAAATCCACTCTCTCACTAGGCCAAAGTCTTCTCGTGTTTGACTTGATTCCACCTAAAATAGTCACAAAAAGATGGCTAGCATAACTTATTTGCTGATTTGTGGAAAGTGCTGGGTTGCATATTGTAGCAAAATAAAAGCAGTATAGGAGTTCAATATCCTGCAATTACACGTCAACAATAGCCTTCGTAGAAATATAGCCCAGAAATAACCACACATCAGATGTCAAATAAGAAATCAATGCAGACAAAATTGAGAATCTAGGGAAAGAAAGAAGTTAGTCGCAGATATTAAACAACAAATCACTACTGAGTTTATTATGTAAGAGAGATTCTTTGATTTTTTTCCTCATCAGTAGATCTGATTTTTGTTATAAATGGAGAATCACATCACTGCCCAAGGTCTTGCTTCTTGCAGCTAAAACACTGATGCTCATTATTATTAGACATTACAGAAGACAGAACATTTCAATGTACTGAAGGGTTCCAGTGTCTTGACCAGGCCCTGTAAATCGTGAAACCATAACTCTCGACCAAGTTATGTATCACAAGTTATGTGTGTCACACTTATGACACACAAGTTATGTGTGTCCCTGAATTACTAGCCTCGAGTGAGGTCTGGAGATTTGGCCAAACCGTCTTTTGCTGGCTGCCTCTCTTTGCTCAAAATAATTTCCTTTTTCAACGAACACTTCCCATCTCCACAAGCTACACTCCAGGCACGGATCAGAAAAGCCCATTTGTTGAGCGAAAGAAGGAGTTATACTGAGCAGAGAACTCCCATTTGCCGAAGAACCTCATATTTTTTGTTTTGTTTGGGGTTTTTTTGTTAGTGGTTGGTTGGGTTTGGTTTTGTTTGGTTTGGGTTTGTTGGCGTTTCGGGGTTGTTTTTTTGTTTGTTTGTTTGGGGGTTGTGCGTTTTTTTTAGAAAGTGAGTTCATTTAGTTTTTTATCCGTGCAAACTATGAAGATCATCTTTTAAATACAGTAAGATTCACCAAATGCTCTTTGAGTCTTTTACCTGCTGGAAGAGGAGTATCAGTGAGATGGCAGGTTAGATCACACATGGCAAGACGATCTGTATGCAGCAGTGTTCTAATGTCTCTACATGACTGTTTGTCTTTTGCAGCACGAATATTACATTCAGAAAGGCAGGCAGATGTCTAGTAAGCACCATTAGTCCACCTCCTGCATGTGTCCCAAACATGCAGCTTTCTGAGCCCAAAAAGCAATTTGTTATCAAGGTGGCAGGAAAATTCTAGTCCTCCTGAGGCAGTCCTGGATGCACTTTCAAGCAGCACCACCCAAGAGATCACACAGAAGGTTTGTTGTCAGTTTTCTTCATAACAGCTGTAAACCATGATCCATAAACACTCACACGCTCTATTTCTGTCATCCCAGTAGAAAGTTGTGTCCTTTCTGTCACCATATAAAAGGGATCTTTATACGAGATAAGGATATCAACTTCTCACAGCAAGGCGGTCATATTTCACAAACAGAGCCAGCACCACCCCACAATTAGCATAATTAATATTACCCTATATGAACCATTACTCAGAAGTAATACATGGGTTTAGAGTTCAGCCACCACCTTCATACTATCAGCAGACACTTACCCATCAGGACAAAAATCACAAAGAGCTACTATGCATATGTAGTTTTTATTAAACAGTATTTTATTGTCCCATCGCTTTATCAGGAAATCATTCCTAAGTCCTAGAGAGTTAAAAATGAAAAATAAAACAAACAAAAAAACCCAAAGGGTTGTTGCTGACCACAACTGACTGACTACACACGCCACTTGACTCAGGTTAATAAAAGCACACACTCTACACAACTCAAGGTATCTGACATCTATCCTGCAGGCAGAAAGTTCCTGTTCTTTCAGTATTGATTTCCTCAATATTTATTTCCTTAGTGGCCTCAGATTGCTTCAGAACCAGTTTTCACAACAAAAGACAAGGTGACCGCCTTTTCAGAACAGCTCTGAACACAAAGACTACGGGATTACATCAGTGCTCATCTTGGCAAAGATACTACGTGCATCATTAAACAGGGATTTTCCACTTTGGTAACCTTGTGCCAGTATTTGAGGTCATGCACTTCTAATAATGAGTTTCTCATTAGAGTTTTATCCAGTTGTTGCCTCAATTATTTTTCTTGTTCCCATCAGAGATGATAAAGAAATTACAATTTACTTGAGATCCCATTAAGAGAAGACTATGGTACAAAAACAAAGAACAAGCAAAAATATGCCATTGTAGATAGATGTCACAAAAATCATGTCCTTATGGAGAGAATTTTTATAGTTGGGTCAGTTTTAAAACTGTTCCCACAGCATAGATCCCACAGAAGAAAAATAATTAATATTAGTTTTCATTTGTCTTGAAAATCCTCGATTTAATGACATAGCTTAACAAAACACACAATGTACATCTCCAGGTTTCAACTACCTACTGAATGCCCTGAGAAAACATTCTGGGTGCAAAACTTGTATACCTGCAAAGTTCACATTATCAAGTACTCGAAAGTACTTCCTTATCTTAGAGCGTCTTTGGAAGACGTATCATTTGTTTTATGTCTATTAACGTAGGAAAATAGTCTCAAAAGTTCTCTCATTATAAAGAAAATAATTTTTATAATCAGCCCTGTAAACTTAAATTCTTGTTATAATCTAGCAATGAAACCTGTCTTTGAAAATGGAGGCTGAAGAATGTAGCCATATTGTTGTAACATTACTTTTGTTTTCTTAACAGCAAAAGAAATGTAGCAATCACAATTAACTGTCATGGTCTGTGATTTCGTTTATGTAAACTAAGCAGTTAAATAATTTTTTTTTTTTTAATAAGATCCTCCAAAAATGTTAAAACCTAGATTTATCAGAATACAAAGAATTTGGCAAGTTCAAGGAAACCTCTAATTTACTTGGAAAACAGGAATTATTTTATCTCTCTTTTGATGTTCTACAAAGCACAGCAGGATCACAGTTGTTAAAAGGGCAAAAGGAAAAAGGCAACATAAAAGAATCTGTAAAGGTCAACAAAACCAATGAAGACAGATTACTCCTTTCTTACTGTGCAACACACTAACTGCAGGTGGACCAGCCCATATTAGCTGTACCATCCCTGACTTCCAGCTTCTCATCCAGTTCCCCTCTGTAGGTACCCACAGCCCCAGAAAAACCTAAAGGCGATACACACCTAAAAGACCCACCACCCACCATGGTGGCAAGAGCAATTGCTGCTCCAGCCGGTAAAGATAGGCATGTAGTTATTGGTGTGCACCCTTCTTTGTACAGTGCCAGGGGTCACACTGGGGTAACACACACCAGCCAAAAGATATGCCAAAGCACAGGGCAGACCAGTTAGAGGACCTCAGCTTGGTCTAGCACCAGCTTTTCTTCAGTGCTTCCAAAAGCCGTGAAGCGTCTGTTCTCCAGCTGTGTGGCTTGTTAACGCTTTTGACCTGTCCTGAAGATAGAGTCAGAAACTTTCACAGGTGCTTAATTCCGTCACTGCAATTCCTCTTTAACATCAATTAGGAAGAAATTACCTGCATTGCCTTCCAGATCCTGTAAGGAAAGAGCAGACTGGCTCATTGTTTCAGCTTTGACTAACACAGTAAAATCTGCTCAATTGATCTCCCCAGAGGAACTGATGATAAATAATTATCCATCAGTATGCTGCACCTAGGCATGTAATTTTTACAGATATAATTTCATTCCATATTGAGGCACAGCAGAAGTTTATTCTCAAAACTTGTAATAATGAAATCCATTATGAAATCCTGTGTGTAATTTGTACACAATCTAGCTCGTGGTAAGATTATACAGATTAATGCTTATGGTACACTTTGCTAAAAAAATAATCCAGAGCACTCACTACTTAAGAACTACTGTACATTCTTGCAAAGGAAGAGTGAAATTAGAGATTTTTGCTTTGTCTTCACAGACGTAGTCATCAGCAGAATAGAAAAAAAAAATCAAACTGTGCGAAGTGGAAGAACTGATCACTTGTACCTTTCAGAACCAAAGAAACCTAAAAACCACACAAAGATTTGAGACTGTAATTTACCTCCCACATGCTCTGGTATATAACCAGATCACTCCATCACAGGCATTACTGTTATTCCATCCTTATTTTTTTTTCTTTGCACTGTTGCAATAGAATAGTTTCATCCACGTAGATAAGGCACTAAAATTTGATGTTTGAAAACTTGCACTTCAGAGATTAACATGAAGTTCATATGCACTAGAAAAGTAGAGCAATTTAGGATTGTTACAGCATCTTCTTTGATGAAACAATCAGTAATGACTTCAGTTGCAACAAATCACTGGGCTGTCATCAAAATATCTTATTTAAAAACATATCATAGCCTAAACAGCTTGGAAGTTTTCTGAAAAATAAAATCTTGAATTTCCTTTCATGCTGATGCAGTGTTTGGCCTTCGCTTCAGCTTGATCCAGATGCCATTATTTGGACGAAGAATCAGTTCTCCAGTTATACCAAGGTCTTCTGGTTTTTGACACGAGTCCACCCAAAAGCGCCGCAGGATAAGGGCTAGAAGAGCTTTCTCCTCCATTTGTGCAAAGCGCTGACCTAGGAGTTACAGGGCAGGAAAAAAAAAAAAGTTACTGTCAGGCTGCATCATCAGCTGCTTCATCTGGATGCTCACAGTGATATTCCTATCACACACAAGATAGCAAGGTCTGTGCATCTGCCTTGAGAACAGAATAGCCTTTAGGCCAAAATCAAGGTCAGAAGGATACCACCGAAACCAGCACTTCTGTCAGCATGGCAACTCTGGCCTTCCTGAGACAATCCACAGCATGTCCTCCTTCCCATAGCACATAGAACTCAAACAGCAAAGAGGAAACAGTCAACACTTTGCATGGAACCAATACAAAACACAGCCTTGTCGTGTCTCTTGGGTGGACTAGGCAGGAGGGAATGGATGACAGACCAGAGTGGGAGAAGGTGCAGCACAGGGGCTGTGAGGAGATGAATCCCACTCTTCCATATATGCAGAGAGAAGGTGAAGGAGACACAACTGCAAGAGAATGACAAGTAGACCTTCCTTCAATGAACACTAAGCATCATACACACTGATGATTTGGTAGCACAGAGGGCAAAGTTCAATTTACATCTTGGAGAAAGGTGGAGGAAAAAGGGGAAGAATGGAGAAATATGAGGGAAACCAAACCAACTGTCACAATCCACACAGTTCACTCAAACTAAACTGAAAATGGGAGCAGGACACAAAATCCAGTGCTCAAAACTTTTTCTGATCTTCCCTCTATATAATATGCACAGATGGATGTCTGCACACATGTGCACAGTGATGCATTTCTGCAATGACATTAATGAGCCAACTTTCCTGCATATGTTCCTGCACACTCAGGAACTAGCTAGACATATAATATTAAATTAGATCCCTATCTAGAACATGGGAAGACCCAGTCTGCTGTTTTTACGGGAAGGGCACCTGTTCCCCATGAGACAAATTAAACCCAACCAAACAAAAACACCAACTCCACGCCCCCGAAAGAAAACAAACAAAATGAAAAACCCAGAAGAAGTTGTATTTTATGTTCTTGTAAATGGCATAATTGCTGAATTTTCAACATCTGCACCTAAGATCAGTGCAGGTAACAGTCCTTTTATGCGTTCTACAACATAAACAACAATGCCTCTACTTTGAGCAAAGAAAAATGCCAAATGTCCCAGCAGCACCTGAGGAGTTAACAAGTTCTGGGGCTACAGTGAAAACACCAGAGCAAAAATGATGTCAGAAAGAGGGAAAGAATACATCAGTTGCAGACTGTATGTTTGGGACACCCAGCTGAGATCATGAGACAGATAGATGAGATGTTTCCAGAGTAAAACAAGTGCATTTGCCTTTTCTCGCTCTGTCTTGTTGACACTGAGGATCAGAAATTTGGAAGCAACCTTGTCCTAACATGAGAGCCCATTAACAAGCTGCCAGGCTGCACAGGCAGTGAGGAGGAAACACCAGCATGACAGACATTGGAGCCTGGGAAGAAAGAAAACCCTTGGGAAGAAACAAAATGTGGCAGCTGAAGCATCAGGCTTGCAGGGGAGACAGTGTCCAGAATCTGGGGGCTGGGAGGACAGGACACAACCAGCAGGCACATCAAGACTTAAATTTCTGTTACACTCACTGCTGCCACAGTTACGACAGCAGAAGCAACACTGTCACATTACAAGGGTTTCCTCTTCAGCTACCTACCAATGCAGTTCCTGGGACCGGCAGAGAAGGGCACGTAAGCATACGGATGCCTTCCCTTGCAATTTTCAGGGAAGAATCGCTCAGGCTTGAATTCCTCCGGGTCCGGGAAGATCTCAGGATCTCTATGCAGGGCATAAGTTACGACAACAACATTTGTGCCTTTTGGTACCTGATATCCTCCTAAAAAGAAAAGGGAAAGGGAGGAGATGGGTCAAAACAACAGCAAATAAGTGACTTCCTATACATAACAGCACAGTGAAAAATAGAACAAGACTGTCCTTTACTTGGGAAACACCCCCACCGAGCAGATGCTAGCAGGATAGGAAGTGGCAAACACAGGACACTACTTACTAATACAGCAATCCTCTCTCAAGGTCCGGGCAAACAGTGGAACCGAAGGGAAAATCCGAAGGGCTTCTTTCAGAACACACTCAAGGTATCGAAGATTCTTCAAATCATCCATTGTAACAGGACGCTCAGTGTTGCCTCCTGTCCAAAACCAAATAGGGGGATTAGCAAGACCAAAAATCCCCATTTTTGGTTAAACAAACTCATCCCAGGTCCCTCCAGAAACTCTCATCATGCTTTAAGACCACACAGGAGAAGGTGCTACCTACACATTGAACATTTATGCCTTGCCCCAAAGAAACAAGGTTGGCTGTACTCTCTTACAGACCTTCCAGTACCTGTGCCAATCACCTCTAGCTCTTGAAAGCTCCAAAAGGGCCACAAGGCATGTTCCTACCTCCTCTTCTATGTCTAGGCTTATAATGCACCACATCCCCACTCCCCACTCACAAACACAGCCACCACCACAACCCAAACGAAGGAGGGAATGGAAACGTACCAAATACCTCATCCAGTTCTCTGTGAACCTTCTTTTGGGCTTCAGGATTGTGTCCAAGTAAGTACAGGGCCCAGTTCATAGCAGCTGCTGTCGTATCATGGCCCTAGAGGTCCAGATTTACAAAGACATTCACTTCAACACTATTCCTGTGCACAAGTAGGCTTTGTAAATACAAGGTGTTGCAAAAAGATGGACTTGATTTCAAAGCAGTAGTGATTTCAAATTGTGTCCAACTTTTTGAAACACTCAGTACTTGGGTGTGCACGTGGTATGGAAAGTGAGACTTATTTGTCCCATGACCACGAGAAAAACAAGAAGAGAAGTGAAGAACTCTACTCATCACACTAATTACCAGGATATAAGATGACCCATGATTCTGTCAGGTGCCTGAAAAGTGACCAAAATGGAAATTGCTGAAATAACCCACACAAACATCCCTCCTCTCTGCCTCCCAGAAGCTGCATGAAGTATCAGTATCTACACAGTGCAACAGTTGAATATCCATCTCTTTGGTTACTGTCTACTCAACAACTTAACATCTGGGATGCCAACAACTACCACAGGAGAGATACAATGGACACAATCTGTAACCTTTACAAAACTATCCAAAAAAGGGTCTGATGAGGCATAGTACAGTGGCGAGTGGGAGAGGGAGAAGGAGGAGGGAGGAGGAGGGAGGAGAAGGGAGGAGGAGGGAGGAGAAGGGAGGAGAAGGGAGGAGAAGGGAGGAGAAGGGAGGAGAAGGGAGGAGAAGGGAGGAGAAGGGAGAAAAAAAAAAAAAAGGTGGGAAAAGAAAATGGAAAATCTGACCAATAAAGGATTTTGGTACTAAAAAGGTATACTTGTTGTGAAGTTCAGGGTGCTGCACCTCTTCCAAATCCAGCTATGGAGCAGCACAGGCATGGTGTGATGGGAAGAGTTTCTCTAGGTTACAACAACAGTAGCATGGCTCTGAATTAGGCTCTTCGAGATAGAATTCAGGTCCACATAATAGAATTGTGTGGAAAACTTATGAAAGTCTTGTTTAGCTCCTTCGTTGGTCAGGAAACCAGACATAAGAAAACGCTACACCAATGCACAGTTGACAACAGAAACAGGAGATTACAGCCAACTTGGCAAGAAACAAACCACAAGGAGAGCTAGCAAAATGAAAAGCAGAACACTGAAATGGTTTAGAATCATAGATCATTTCAGTTGGAAGAGACCCTCAGGATCATCAAGTCCAACCATAACCTCACCTAACTCTAGCACTAAACCATGTCCCTAAGAACTTTGTCTAAATGTCCTTTAAACACCTCCAAGGATGATGACTCCACCACTTCCCTGGGCAGCCTGACAACCCTTTCCATGAATAATTTTTTTCCTAATATCCAGTGTACACCTCCACTGGTGCAACTTGACACCATTTCCTCTTGTCCTATCATTTGCTACTTGGGAGAAGAGACCACCACCCTCCATGCTACAACCTCCTTTCAAGTAGTTGTAGACAGCAATAAGGTCTCCCCTCAGCCTCCTTTTCTCAAGGTTAAACAACCCTAGAGACCTAAGCCACTCCTCATAAGACCTGTGCTCCAGGCCCCTCACCAGCTTCATCGCCCTCCTCTGCACTCTCTCCAGTACCTCAATGTCCTTCTTATGATGAGGGGCCCAAAACTGAACACAGTATTCAAGGTGGGGCCTCACCAGTGCCGAGTACAGTGGTACGATCACTTCTCTACTCCTGCTGGCCACACTATTCCTGATAAAAGCCAGGATGCTGTTGGCCTTCTTGGCCACACTGCTGGCTCATGTTCAGCTGGCTGTCAATCAACACCCCCAGATCCCTCTCTGCCAGGCAGCCTTTCCAGCCACTCTTCCCCCAGCCTGTAGTGCTCCATGGGGTTGTTACGACTCAAGTGCAGGACCTGGCACCTGGTCTTGTTAAACCTCATACAACTGGACTCAGCACAATGATCCAGCCAGTCCAGATCCCTCTGTATGGCCTTCCTACCCTCCAGCAGATCAACACTCCCACCCAATTTGGTGTCATCTGCAAACTTATTAAGGGTGCTCTCAATCACCTCATCCAGATCATTGATAAAGAGATTAAACAGAACTGGCTCAATACTGAGCCCTGGGGAATACCACTCATGACTGGCTGCCAACTGGATTTGACTCCATTCACGACAACCCTTTGGCCCAGCCCTCCAGCCAGTAGGGGGTTTAGAGCCCTCTTTAGCATTAATGAGATTTGCAACAGGAGCTGAGAGCCCATGGCCCACATCAGCCATTAAGCTCTTATTACTCACCTGCTTTGACAAGTAGAGCCTGTTCACATAGGCAGGGCCTGCCACATGTACTGCCCAACATTTTGCCAGGGCACACAATTCTAGATCAAATGTTTCTATCCTTCAGTAGTTTCTGTTCTACAGCTATTTCTTCTTAGGCTTCCAGAGCTAAAACAACTTCATACTAAAAGCAGACTCCTGAACTAAGACAAGGAAGAGTCACTACCTGCAAATGATGAATCTCAGGATCTGAGAAAACAAACAAACACACACACCTAATGGGTTCCTTGGGTACCTCAAACATGAAAGTATCCACTTCTTCACGAATGTCCCTGTAGCTCAGTTTGTTCCCTTCATCATCTGTTGCACTCAGCAGCATGTCAAGGAAAGCTCTTCTCTTTTTGGATCCACTTTCTTCACATTTGGCATCATTATCACACTTCATTTTCTTGGTGTTTTCAAGTTCTGCAGTTTTTTCTGCAATGACCTGAGATTAGAAGCATTACGTTAGATGTGATGCACACAGCACATGTGCACAGTCTACATTATACAGGTTTGTCCCAACTTATTGAAACAACATCTATCTGTAGCAGTCTACAAGAGCTAGTTAGCATAGCTGTCAGCATTAGCTCATGAATTTTAATGATTTTTTGTGTTAGTAGGTGAAATATGACCAATCCCTCTTGTCCCAAGCAATAAGATGAACCATGAATAGCCTTTGTGTGATCAAGAATATAGACAGCCAAACTATGCAAACAACTTGTGGATCAAGAAGCGTAAACACATCCAGAATATCTGGAACAAGCCAACTGTGCATGCCAACAATAGCAACAGCAAATCAAAAACCAAAAACATCACCACAACTTGAAGAGACTGATCACCAGGAAGATATTCTCTACCCTATCCAATAACTAAGGATACGATCACATCTCCAACTTCCGGGGAACCCAGGGGACTGAAGACAAACAAGGACACCCCACAGCTCTGCATCAGAACTACACATAGCACAGCTGGAACCGATACACTAAAGCTTCCCAAATTTTTTTCAGTACGAGAATAACGGTTGCACTTCCCTTTTTTAGGTCAAATCACAGCCTCAGTGACAGACAGAGATTTCTTGTGGTCACCACCATTGTTGCAACAGCAAAACAGAACCCTGCAATAAACTAGGTTTGCTCTCAATAACAACAGAATAATTTAAAAAGCTGTAAAGTAAACAATTCTGTTCAGAGGAAGCACTGAATGGGGGAAATATACACACATATAGTTTCCCTCACTGAACATAGAAATATAAAGACAGCTATTGAACCACTTTTTGTCTCAGTGTTTTCTGTCACTAGGTGATATTATTATTTACTGTTCTTTTGTCATCTTCTAAGATTTGGCTTCTTATATTCAGTGCGCCAGCCCAGCACGGGAAGAGAGCATTACCTTAGGTCCCTTCAAGAGCCTCTCTCATACTTCACTGCTGAAATTCCCAACAAAAGGAAGCAAACCATGAACTACCTAAACAATACAGAGTCAGTGTGGTTCATTATATGTAGTGAAAGCTCAGAGGTTATTTCCTTTGTTGTGGGCGTTGGTACAATGACATCATGGTGTACATACATCTGTTTCAGGAATAGCAGCCTCTCTGGCAACATCCTAAGAGTAGATTTGAGATGGCAACCACTGGCAAGAATAGTGTTGGAACTATTTGGTGAGAGAAATGGGTGTTAATTGCACAGACTAACACGGTGAGACAACACTGCATTTTATGCCAAGTCAGTGATATATGCTTAACGGTTTTTGTGTCAAAGTGTCTTACTGCTGATGTGAGGACCTGGATGTGTTTGCTCATCTGCTCAGTTATGCTCTGAATAGGGGAAAACAAATAAAGGCTGCCATTCCTGAGGGCTGGTCCAAGTGGCATTGCTAAGCAGAGCCCTGTGCTTACTGCTACAAACTTGGGAGTGAGCTGTTGCAGGTGATACAGATGTGTAGCACCTCAGGCAGAACAAGAGTTCAACGATTTTCTGTTGTTTGTTTTGGTTGTCAAGGACCTCTAAGTTCTGTTACTGCCTTGGAGTAGCATACTGTCTTGCTGAAATACACAGAGATCCTGACAGAAGAAGTCAGCTGTTGTCTTCTTTTCAGGGAATTCCTTGGCATGCCAACAGACAGATAGTTCTTCTCTTAATATATACATATCAAGGGGGCTGAACCTCACCCCCATTTGGAAGCTCTCTACTGAGTGCAAGACTTTGCTCCAATAACTAAAAAAAAATTATTTAAAAAATAATCTATACCATATCAGTAAAATTGTGAAGGATCTTGAGGTTCCTCTCATGTTCTCTTCCTTCTTTGAACAGCCTGTAGACAAGATCAGGCCAAAGCCAAGGGCTCTTCTGTCGTTCTTGGATTAGATCGCTCATCCTAGGGGCATAACAATTGCATCATGTAACATTTATTGACAAAAAAAAAAAAAAAAATTAAAGATCACTTTCAAAGAACAAAATAAAACGTTCTACCTCCCTCAATATAGCAGAACTTAACATATTGTATGGGTTTAAACCCATTCACCTGAAGAGAAGGCTGTTTTTTTCCCAATTTTAAACTACCTCAAAATTTCTGTCACATGTCCCAGCATCACCATGATTTATATCTTTAAGCATTGATCTCTGAGAAGGAGACCATATTCTCATTTAGAGGGAATACTCTTGAAAGAGACATATTAAGTCATCCAGTCCATTCCAGTCCCACTCCATATCAGTAAAGCATTACCCATACTGAAAAGACTGTTCATGCCAGTGTTCCAAAATGAAATGTTGGAATTCCAAATGTTCCAATTCCAAATGTTCCCTACGACCTCAAACAGCCACCTGAAAGCACTACATTCCTACTTGACTGTCCAGATACCATATTTGGAGACAGCACATGAAAAGTGTTTAAAATAACATGAGATTTTGAGTATGCTCAAATGGAACTGGAGTACATCTGGAAGGGTTGACTGTCATTGCTATTCAGCTCTTGCACATGCTTTCAGCTGCAGAAAGAGACTTTAAAGAGGAATTATTACACTTAGGCCAACTTAGGGCCCGCTTACAGTACAGTTTGGGAAAGGCCAAGGAAGCAATGACAATGAAACCCTCTAACTCCACTCTTTTTTTTGTAACACACCTGTCTCAACAAGCCCCACCAAAAGCTACGGCTGAGATGTAACAAGCTACATCTGATCTAGGCTGACACACCAGTGTGGTTGGAATATAGACCATGCTTTTCCTAATCCACTGGACAGTCACGTATAATTTGAATGATGTAAATATTGCTGCAAACTGCAGAACAGCAGTGCATCAGCTTTAACATGCTGGTCTAAAACAGCACCCTCCCAATTCTGCCAGTCATGCTGGTATGAAATGTTGCAGTCACATTTTTTTAACCTCCTGTACCAATGAATTAACTGAATGGCAACTGACACCTCTTCAGAGACTCAGGCTCCCATTGCATATACTCAAACCAGAAAATGCATCAAAATCTGCAGGAGTTTTTCCTGTCTTCTTAAATTTCTGCCTCCACCTGTGACCCCTCAGCCCTTCCTCCTGGCTCACAGCAGATGAACTCCTAACATCAATCACCATCAATTCCAGCCCAACTACAAAGCAGTCAAGAAAAATGTGCATTTACCTGTAGACAGCGCGAACATACTCAGAATCCTTATTCTCCTGAGCACCCACATTCTTTCCCATCGCTGTTTCTAGTAGGAGGAAATCATCAACAGTTCATGAGTGCAAAGTGAAATGCAGAGTCCATGTACACAATAAGTTACTACTGTTCCCAACTTCCAACTGTCACCACACCATCCCATCGACAGGTGAATTTACACATCCCCTTCCAGGTGATGAGCTTGTTTTACATTTCCATGCCCTGCTCCTCAACACAACCTCACTTCAGACTGCTACCTCTGCCCTGTCCTCTGGCAACCTCACCTCCTCAGATACACGCAAGACACCCTAGGAGAAAGAGTGGCTTTGTAAGGTATGAAATGCATTCACACAACATACAGGGACATTCCTCTTCAACCGTTTCCTCATACAACATGGCACAGCTGCAGTCATGAGCCTCGGCACCATTCACAGCACCACCAAAATAACTGAAGAGGACTTACCACAGATTATATCAAGGGCACACAGAGTGATGTCCAGAAAGACATCAAAGGGTTCCTTGTCAACATGGTTTTCAAGCTTCTCCAACAAAATACATCCTTGTTCATTCATAACCTCTAGAAAGTCAGTTAAGATTGAGAAGTGGAATGTGGGAGTTATCATCTTCCTCCGTGACCGCCACTTGTCTCCAGTGCTGCAAAATTAACAGGGAGAAGGAAGGCTTAAAAACTCAAAGTCAAAAATAAAACCAAAACCATCAGAGGAAGTACACGGTAAAAACTGCAGCCTGGAACACCTTCACAGATGGATGGTCTGTAGATGACTCTTCAAGCTGTCCATAGCAGAAGGAGCAAAATGGAAATATTTACTGCTCCAGTTGTCTCTGAAGCACAAGCCATGATCTCTATAGCTACTCTCAACAAAAGTAGATGCCAACAAACCTTCAGGCAATACAGCCTCATGGTTGTTCAATGCATGGACTCAGAAGGATTGAGCAAAAGCCATCTATAGGACAAACCAACTATTCAGCATCAAGGTCTCACCTCGTCACATTGTCTCTGTGAATCACCACGTATGCTAGGAAATTAGTATTGCAGAGAACCAGAGTCCATCGACATTATGCAAATGACTGCCTCAAGATCTGGCTACAAACTATTTCCTTGGAGATGGCCAACCACCTCCCACATGTCAGTGCAAGAGCACAGACCCACAGTGGGTGAACCCAGCTTCCTGGGGATTCTTTTTCACCTTTTCTGAATCACAGGCACACAGGCACACATCTGGCAGCTCTGCTTACAGGGTAAACCATCACACCATTTCTCCTGTTAACCTGCTATTGGGGCACTCCTCAATCTGTATTATCTGTAATACTCCTTATCTGTATTATCCTCCATTATGTTTTTGCAAGCACAAGTAAAAATAGCTCTAAAAGTCTACCGGAGACAAAACAACCAGTAAGGAAGAAGGCTAACAGCAAGGATATACCATGCCCGGCGCCCATGGACCTCAACTCTCTGCACTTTGCTGCTGACTACTGCCGTCTTAATGGCCTTGAATGAAACTCAGGATAAAAGTAATTCCTTATCCTCTCACATAAACTTGTGCCTCCCACATCATGTGAGCTGGCTTTTATGACACCGTGGTCCTGTCATGAGGCACATGGAGTTCACCTCTGAGGGCTCCAAACAGGCAAAGCTCTATTGCTAACAGGGGGACCTTGATCTTCTTGCAAAAACACAGAAGAGGCTCAAAGGCACCAGAGCTACTCAACACTCACCTTGCTCTGACTCTTGAATATCTGCATCATCCAGATCAAACCTTCCCTGACCCTCCCAAGACCAAAGGACACTAAACCCTGACATCATTGTTCCTCCCTTTCTCCACTCCTGACATGGCCTCTTACTCAGGTTCATGTATTATGAGCCTCCACTTCATGAGGGAAACAAAAGACAGTCACCATCCCTGGGGGTGTTTAAAAGGTGTTTCGACAAGGTTCTTAGGGACACGGTTTAGTGCTAGAGTTAGGTTACGGTTGGAATCAATGATCCTAAGGGTCTCTTCCAACTGAAATTACTTGATGATTCTATGACAGGGTGCAGATACTCTCCCATCCTACTCCAAAGCATCACCAACCTCAGACCCATCCTACCGGTTTACAGCATCACCAGTTGAGATAAGCAACACACACAGTTGCAGTTCCGCCACAGTCCAACCACTTGACACACACCACAACATTTGAAACATCCAGCATGTAGCATTGCAGACTACAAGTTACCACTTGCCGTAGGATACAATTTCCCAAAACTCACATTAATTTCAAGCCTCTGGGTGAAAAAAGTAACAATGGGCAAATTTGTCAACAAATAGGTAATTCCAATTCATCTGACATCAGCTGCTAAAGAGCAACCAAGACCATCACAAGGAATTAAACTTCTACAGGTATCATCTACATCTCTGTCCAGAGATACACATAACATTCCTGCGACCAAGCCCTCTTCCTATCACACACCTTGCAAATTTCAAGACAACAGCAATGCACCTGCGTTTCACTGTACCTTGTCAGAAGTCCAGTGCCCAGCCACGGCTGTATGAATTTGTACAGGTATGATTTTTCTATATGTTTTGAACTGCTCAGAATAGCCTGTCAGAAAAATGAAAGGAGAAGGGGAAAAAAAATCACTTGTTAGATGGAAAGAGATTTCTTCATCTGAAATTACTTCACACAACCTCAGTTCATCTACAAAAATACCCCGACCCTCAGTAAAACGCACAATATTTTGGTACAAGCTCATACACGGAGAAAGCATTGAGTTCACACCCTCAAGTCTTTCAGTAAATATCCCAATCCTGAGAAACAACCAAATACTCAAAAAACTACTACTCCCACTCCCCTTATCTTCCTGAAAAAGAGAAATCTATGTTACAAAGTCACAGAGAGAGCTCAGAGAAAAGCTATAGCTTCCAGCCTTAACCAAACTCACAAGAAGTACCCTCTCTTCGATCAACACTCCAGCAAAGAAACAACTCTATCTTCCCAGTTCAGGGACAATCATTATCAGTAGCAAAACTAACAACTACATTTTGTGGTATCAAGACAGACCCACCAAGTTCTAATGGAGAAATCCGTCAGACACAAGCATTGCAATCTGCATTTCATGAAGTTCTATCCCTATTTCAGTAGTCCCATCTTCCCTGCCATCTGCTTATCCATTCTGATCTTGGGAGCAGAAGCTTTCACAGATGTGAAAACAAAGCTAAAGGAGATGCTTTTTTGTATAAAACACGCTAAGTTGGTGCTTTCATTTGCTGGCCATCTTCAGTATTTTTTTTTTCAAGACTGAGCTTTTTACGTTCTTCCATTTTCAGGTTTTCTTCAGCACTGGGTCGAAGGACAGTCTCAAGTAAAATCAGTCAAAGTCCTTTTTTGCAAAAATTACACTGGACGAATAGAAGCTAACAGGTTGGATACTGCTTTGCATGACGGTAAAACAGAAGACAAACACACTCACCTCTACACTGTCAGGATGAAACAAAACCATGACAGGCAACGGTCCTACCCAAAGTTTAAGCATCGGCCAGCTCCTGAACTCTTCAATGTGAGTTTGTAGTTGTTTAAAAAAACCTGGAATTAAAAAAAAATCAGATTAGAATTTTTTTTAAAAGGGGTTATGCTGAATAAGCAAGACTTCTGTAATGTACTCTTTTTCACCAGATGCCTTGTAGTTATGTTTTTGTAGTTTTTATCTTGCAACTATGACTAAGCAGCATGCTTTGCACATATCTATTAGCTGTACTGCAGAAGCATTTCTTTATGGTTGCACTCCTGAAGGCACTTTATTCTAGAGAAACCTCTCCTAGCTGGCAGTTTGATTTAAACAGTCTCAAAGTATTGCAGCATGTGTCTTCTGTATTCTTTGTAACAATTAGAGACAAATTAAACTTTATCAGGGCTATGCTTACATTTTGGCTTACCTGACACTAGCCAAAATGCTATATCAAGCTGCTTCTTTACTTTCCAAGCATCAAGCTTTTCCCCATCTGAGACCTCACTGACAAGCACTACATGTGTGGTGCACACACAAGTGATGCCATGCACGGTAATGACAGAGCACTGCGCAGGAACCAGTATCACTTGAAATATCTAGTTTCTGATAGTTGGACTCCTGAAGAAAATTTTTTGAGCTCTTACATCGTTAACATTTGTCTGCAAAAAAATTCCTTCTTATTCCAACATGCTTAAATCCTCTCACTCTCTTGCAGCCCTAAATATCAGTGACAGTTTGCAATTCTGTCAGGGGCTTTTGACAGCTAGCTGCTCTGGGATTAAACTCCGCTCTTGTACTTTTAGAAGCCTTATTGCAGGGTGACTGATTATGGGGTCAGCGTGGATTTGGCAATTCAGATGTCCCCATCTCCAAGGGCGCAAAGACTCATAGGATCATTTATGCTACAGACTACCTGAGAGATACCACTATTGTCCAGCTGCCAGCTGGACTTCACACCAGTGAGCTCAGCAATCCAGCCAGTTCTCCACCTATATTATCCACTTACACAGTCCACATCTTGTCAGCTTAGTGATAAAGTGTGAGAGATGGTACCAAAGACGTTGCTGAATCAAATTAAGCACTACCTCCTGCTCTTTCCCTGCTCGCAGATCCAACTATCTCATCACAGAGGGCAATCAGATTCATTCTGCAATTCTAGAGGAGGTGGCTGTTACCAGAATGTTCAAGGATTAAACAGGCCTTTGCCCTTTCAGAAACCAGATTAAACAATAAGTTACTCCCTCCAAGTCATCTGCAGAATTTGAAATTCAAAGGTCCCAAAATCAAAAGAAAAATAGGGTAAAAACATTGTTTCCTAATAGATACCCAAGTAGAGCATTCCCTAGTCTTAGGCAAAGTTCTATTGTCCCCCCATCCAAAAGGCTTAAGAATGTCAGGTCACTTTCCTATTTTTTAAATATTTTTCTTCTTAACAGGACCATGATTAAAATATCCCAAATTTCCAGTATTTATCCAGCGATATCAATAAAATCACTATCAGCTGAAAAGTCTTTTTTCTTTCTGTTACAAAACCTTATTCTTTTTTTTCTAAAAACTATTATTTTAATTGTCACATTTTAAATGAAAAACATAAACCACTAACTTCACTTATTTTTACATAAATAAACAAGAACAAAGATGGATGGTCACGTAATTAACTAAAGCATGTAGGCTATGTGACTCCTGCTAACAAAGGAAATTAGATACACCATAGAACATAGGCGTCTTCACCAAATTACTTTCTGGAGAGATAATGAATTTTCTTTTTTGTTTTGTTTTCTAAGAAGATTTCAAAAGAAGAAAAAAATATTTGTCTCTTAGTCAGGCCATATACACACCCTGACTATAATCCTGTTACTGCTTCCCCGAAGTCAACTTCAGGGAAAGCTGCTTGCCCTCGCTTCCAACAAAGAAAGACCTCCCATATTCGTATTTTGATATGGGGTTGGATCCAGAAGAAATATACAGACAGAGGCACCACGTCTCTGCGTGTGTCAGCACTGGGCAATGTACACATCCATACTGTACTTGTCCTTGGCTTCCCCACGTACCATGACCCAGTTGCTCTCTCTTCTGGCATCACACCTGGCAGAGCAGCCAAGATCACATGTGCACGGAGCAGACTGCCATACACGGGCAGCAAAAACACACCCAAAAGAGTCGGCTGGTCCACTGACAGCACAGCCGGAGCCACTTTCACACCCCAGACTCCTCAAGAAATACACTGCTGTGCAAAACTGAGTAGCAAATAGAAAGGGAACGTATAGCACATTAATGATCCCTCAAGTACCTGGCAGAAAGAAGGTACCATTGACCAGCGTGAGAACAGAGAGGTTTGCTTTTGAGGGATGTACTGGAAATACTCAGCAGGTTCTTTTGCATCTAATGCATAAATCTAAGGCACAGCTAACTCTGAAAATGACCCAGCAACTCAGCCTGCTGAAGTGCCCTGCACATGCTCACTTTGGGGAAGATAGTTGTTTATAGAAGTATTTTTCCTTTGCTAGCTAAAAGCTTTGTCTGGATCACAGCTAACAGTCACGGGGACACAGCACTACATACTGCAAAACATGACTTCCTGCGAGAGCACCAAGCACACCTCCCTGTTCCAAAAACAACATTCCACAGTGTTCATGCTCCACCTCACCAACAACTGGAAACAGGTCCGAGTCCAGCATCAGCATCTGGAAGCCACTGTCACTTTAAAACTCCAGCTAATCTTTGACAGCTAATAACCCCACATTTATGCAGTCCCTCTCCTTTCCCCTCCACTACCCACTTCTCACACAGTTCCCCTCTGCAGGTTGCCCACAGACCCAGAGAGACCCAAAGATGATCACAGACCCAACAACAGCCCTCCCCAGCCAGCCACCGCTCAACCACCCAGGCACCCCTCTCACAAGCGTTGGCCGCTCCAGCAAAGCCCCAGTGCATGGACCTCACTGCTCGGCTCCGGCGTGAGCTGCCCTTACCTTCTCCCCCCCGCTCCAAAAGTAGAGCGTTTCCCAGCAGAGGATAGCAGGGGCTGACACCGGGGACCGGCTTCAGCACCCACCATTGCCTCCAGTAATCCATCAGGGCGGGCAGGGAGCACACGGCCACAATCGTCAACAACAGAGCCGTGACCCCAGCCCCCAGGTGCAGCAGCTGGGGTCCCCCTGCAGCTCCCTGCATGACCTCCATCTCCACCTCCCAGCCTCCTGCTCCGGGCTTGGTCCCTACTGGGAACCGGCGCTGCCTGTACCGGCTGCTCTGGCTGTGCCGCCCCCGCTGCCGCACGCCGGCTGTGCCGGGACCGGGCAGCGAGAGGCGGAGCTGTCACACGGCCCCGAGGCGCAACTTCCTGCCAGGAAAACAAACACAGGCATAAAAACCACAGGCGCGGGGAAGCTGCCTGCAAGCACTTCATGACGGCAGAGCAGCCACGGGGAGCGGTGCCATTTCCTTTCCCTCCCTTGGCTTCTCTGACTCAAGTGGAGAGCAAGAAAGTTCTTCGCAGGCTCGTGCAATACCTCGGAAGGAAAAACTACAAACGGCTGCTGAGATAAAAAACACCTTTTTGCTGATTTGGGGAGGGTGGGTTTCTTTAACAGTGCCTTTCTCCACCTGTTTTCTGGTGCCCATGGAACACTGGTTTGCCATACAGAACTGCTCCAGCGCTCTTCAACATGATGCCTGAAGGTTTCAGGTGCTTCAGATGGGGAACACCTTTCTTAAGCTGAGTTGATGGTTCAAAGGGGTTACACAAACCAGAGCCCGTACAGACCCACAATCAAGAGAAGCACTGCAAAGCACACTGATGCTTCTCTGCTCAAATGGCCTTTACTCATCTCAATGTTGAACACCCAATCACAGGCTAACAGGTGCCAGTAACACAACTGGCAGCACTAGCACCTGTGTCACAACTTGCAGGGTGCTTGGGTAGAAGTGGTGCCATACCCATCACAAACTCCACTGCCTTTCCTGCCTCAGGAGGAGCCAGGGTTTCTTCTCACTGCTGTATGGCTGCTGAGCACCTGCTCCTCAAAGCATCCAATGCTCACAAACCTTGTGGTCAAACAGATGTCTGGTGAAAAGACAGCATGGCTCACACCTAATCTGCAAAACTTGACCCCTTGGAGATACCACAAAAGCTTCATAAAGCCATGGTCATGTTTTTCCTCTCTGTTTTGTACCAAAATTGACTGCACCAGCATTTTTAGTAGACCAACAAACAGCATAAACAAAGCACCTATGATAAGAAACGCAAATAGAGAAAGCTCAGACTATCAGAAACTAAGGTAGGGCTGATGACCCTTGGCAGCAGAAGGGAGTTAAGTTTTGGCACTTGGTTCCTGCAATTTCCCAGCAGACACTTTATCATAAATGCTGACCGTTGCATTTTCTGCATGGTAAACAGCTGGAGATGAACTTTGCTACTCTTGCTGTTATTTGTAATAATTTGTGACAGAAAGCAGCAGATAGGTACTCTGTCTTGTAAACACACAAGGCAAGCTACATTGTCATCAGTCCCATCTTTGTTCAGGTGACATCCCAGGAAGGACATAAGCATGCAGTATTAAGAAGTTCACCTTTTGTCTTTGTAACATAAATATCAGCATGGTAATTATAGTCTCTTTATAAAAACCTTGCAGTTTTTTGCCTTTATGGAGCTGATAATTAGATGAAGCAGTTAATTGTGATTCGGAGTCAAAATCTGCATTTCTAACTGCTGATAACTCCTTCTACAGGGAAAAAAAACCAAAACAAAACAAAACAAAACAAAACACACAAAAACAAAAAACCAACAACAACAACAAAAAGAAAAAGAAAACACCCTGAAAAGCAGTGAAATAGGAGGGACAGGGTGAAACGCCACAGGGAAAGCAGTATGAAGCAGTATGGAACACAGCAGAACTAGCATTACAAAATCCTGCCAGCAGCTGGCAATGCTGCTCCTAATGGAAGGCAGCAGCTATACTGCAAGATATAAAAGATATACCCAAGAAAGAATAAATGAGAGATCTTGCATCTCTGAGGCATAGTTATGTCACTGAGATTTGCAACCATTACAAACATTTACTAGAAGTTTCAAAAGAGGAGGTCCTGTAGGAGAGGCACACATCTACTAATACAGTCTGGAAACTGATAAAATCATTATTACCAGAAAGAAAAACAAAAACCCCAAGCAAAACTAAAATGGATCCAGCCCAATAGAAGGACAAAACAGAAGTACACAACACATTCTGAAAAACTGTGGTGTACTCTTTACATTGGTCCTTTGCTCCAGCCATACTTGACCTTTTTGGCGTCTCTTACGAAGCACACAGCATCCACAGTAAGCAGGGCTAACCACTTGCTAACTGAGTAATCACTACAATTCATTTGCAGTTCGGAAAGGCTTTTCTTAGGAAGACCTTCCCTCTTTCTCAACACAGACAATTACAACGTGATTAAACTTTATATAGAAAGTTACTTGCACTGTGGGGGGGAAAAAAAAAAAAAGGTAACCACAACTATCACCTGCACAAATAAAAGATATCACAGCATGTCTCTATTTGGAAAGAGAGTGTCAGTTCTGAACAACTCAGAAGATCTCACCCATCCACAAACCCCAGGCTTTAAAGCCCAAAGCTTGACAAAAATTTCATCTTCAAATCCTTCTGTGGGTTATCTTTCCTCACACAGGTAAAGGAGATTAATAACATTTGAGACAGAGGCCACAGCTAGGTTTTTCAGAGACAGACAGATTGCTGTGATGCTCACCTCAATCAACCATACTTTGCAATGGTTCCTGAATCCTGGTGTTTACCATACACCAACAACTGCTCTGTTATGTAGCCATCATTTGGGACTGCTTCACAACATGAAGTTTTGTATTAATTATTTGTCTCCAACAAAATATAAAAGTTTGCCTCTTCTCTAAGAAACCCAAATCTTCCATGCCAGGAAGATGCATACCGGAATAATAACATGCCTTGCAACAAAGCAGGTTGAAGCTTGGGCCACCACCCATTCCACAGAGCACAGCCTGCTCTTGTAAAGCAATTGTAATAATGTACCAGTGATGTTGTCATAATTAATAGGCATCAATACTAAGTAGCTACCTAAGCATCGTACCTATGTTTATTCATCTGTGTGTTAAAAGCATACTCTTGAGTTAGATGGCCAAAACTCACCCCAAGATCATGGGTGGAGATTCTGCCCACTCTTCTGTGGTTTGGCTAGATCCTACAAGGCCTCCTCCTTGCTAAACTCTAGTAAGTTTAAAGAAAACATTTAGCAGCATGCTACCCATTACATGAAACAAACCAGAGGTCACAGAGCACAAATTAAAAGGTTAGTTTAAGATGTGGAATAATTTCTGATGGTGGGTCACAAAAATAGGTAAGACTGCAAATTTGCCCACCCACACTCTTGCAACACGGAATATCTGGTGTCTGACATTTGGTCTATGAAATTCACTGTCACAGTGAATCCATTTGATGCGCATGTGTATACACAGTGATAGATGAACAGTCTGTTAGAAGCTGTGCTGGGTTACATTTGGTCAGCAGCCAGACACCCACCCATTCACTCAACTTTCTCAACAGGACAGGGAGGGAAAACAGAATGAAAAAGTTCATCGGTCAAGATAAAGACTGGGAGATTGCTCACTAGTTAACATCATGGTCAAACCAGACTCAACTGGGGGAAATTTAATTTATTGCCAATTAAAAATAGAGTTGGGAAGTGAGAAATAAAGACAAAAAAGTTCCTCTTTGCCACTTCCTCCTCCTCTTCCTCACACTTTTCTCTTGCTCCAGCATTGGTCCCTCTATGGGCTGCAGCTCTTGAGGGTAAACCTGCTCCAGCATGGTTTCTCCATGGGCTGCTGGGGAACCCCTACTCTGGTGCTTGGAGCACCAGCTCCTCCTCCTCCACTGACCTTGGTGTCTGCACAGGTGTTGCACTCTTTTTCCCACCTCCTCTGCCTGTCCAGCATTTCTTGTACCCTTTCTTAAATACATTTCCACAGAAGTGCCACCAGCTTGGATTCTGGGCTCAGCTACGTCCTGCAGCAGGCCCACTAGGTAACCAACAGACACTGTGTTCTCTTCTCTGGCCTTTTCTCACAAAGGCCACCCCAGCAGCATCCCCGCTGCCAACACCCCGACACCTACACCCAGCTGAAAAGCCCACCATGAAATCATTGCAAGACTGAAGAAGAAAAAAACAGGGGTGAAATTTACTCCGCATTGCCCCCTAATGAGACCAGAGATGTCAGCTACTAAGTGATGGATACATCAAACTGTCAACAACGTTAAACAGCTGGACAGCATCACAGGTGCCTTCCCTTACAATTTTCAGGGAAGAATTGCTCAGGCTGAACTTGTCTGGGTTGGGGAAGACCTTGGCGTCTCTGTGCAGGGCATAAGTTATGACAAGAATATTTGTGCCTTTTGGTACTTCATTTCCCCCTGAGGAGAGAAGGCAATGGGAGGAGAAGGGTCGAAACAACAGCAAATGAGTGGCTTTCCACAAACTGTTTCACAGTAAAAAAGAGAAAAACCCTGCCCTTTACTTGAGAAACCTGAGTACTCTCTCCTGCAGACCCTCCAGCACCCATCCCAACCACCTCTAGCTATTTAAAGCTCCAAAACGGCCACAAGACCCATTCTTACCTCCACTTCTTCAACCTTGATAAAGGATGAATGGAAAACACACCAAATACCTTGTCCATGTCTCTGTGAACCTCCTTCTGGGCTTCTGAATTATGTGCAAGTAAGTACAGGGCCCAATTTGTAGCAAGGGACACATTTTGCTATCATTTCTCTGCATTCTTGTCAATGTCTGTATAGCACAGGAGGGAGCACTCACGAGAGCAGAAGTATATTTTGGACATACTGCTGAAGAAGACTTAAATGTGAATTTTGAAAATTGTAACATCTTTGACCTGAGATTTCTGAAGAAACTGCATGAAAACCACCTGCAACTCCAAAGCAAAAGCATTCTGCTTTCTCAAATACTGTACCATAAAATCATTGGTGAGTAAACTTAGCATAGCCAAAGAAGAAAAATACTAAGCCAGGAAAGTAGTTTAAAAATGCTTTAATTTACTCAAAATAATGCAGTTCTTGATGACCATTTACAAAAAAACCGAACTCTGATTAACAGTACAGATATAAAATACACATTACAAATGCTTTGCCTTGGATTACCAATCCTTGAACATTCATAAAAAGAAGCGAGGAGAACTGCTATATAGTTCCCAAGTAGAAGAAACTGATTCTATTCTTAACTGCACAATTTGGGCAAATAAGTTTTTCTCCTCCTCCCTTTCCCCTTCAACAGCTCTTCAACCACATATACCTAAACTGCTGGCTCTCTGCTGGAAGGAAGAATCCCTGCCTGTGAATGCACACAGTGCTGATAGCCAGGGACCTGATCAGGGCTGTGATCTCTGGGCAGAACACAATCCCAGTCTCCTCTTTGATCTTCCCATTTGGGTCTACACAAAGAGGTACGAAATAACCCTTTCATCCGTTAAGTACATATTTTCATGTTAAAACTTTGAAGGCTCGGGTATTTCAAACTATGATTAATTTGTAAAATAACAGGCAATCTCCAGAAGTGGGAACAGTCTTATCAACTTGTCAGCATTCAGGTTCAATTGCTCAGCATCTATAGACATGTTTGGCCTGACAGGAAAAACATTGCTTCCTGTAAACAAAGTTTATCCCAGCAGTTCCTATAGCTACTGAAGATTAGAAAGACTTAAGTAGAGGCAATGAATGAATTCTATATCAAAGAATTAAGGGAAGAAGAAAAAGCAGGGACACACAATGTCTATAAGAGAACAATAAGCGGACAGATTGAAAAATGAAAAAAAGATGTTAGAACAGCTGAAGAGGAGATACTACAATCTCCTGTTTAAAAGTATAAATTTTATATGCAACTGATGTTTGGATAGACTAGAAAAATCTTTAACACTGAGGAAACACAAAAACGTGGGAACAGGACTTCATGGTCTAAACATTTGCGTCTATAGGTAGAATAACAGTTCCCTAAGGAAAGGCAGAAAAAGGAGGAATGCCCAAGAAGAAAGTGCAGCAGCAGCAGCAGCATCTTGACTCGGCAAACAGAGCAGAAATCTCAATCACGTATTTCATTTTCCTCTAATTTTTAACCTAACCTCTGGTCAGACAACAGCAATGCAGGCATCCTGAAGATTGCAAGGGTCGGCAGAAATCAGCGTACTGCACGTGTTCTTTGTTACACAAGATACTAGCCGTCAAATTAGAATCATAGAATCATTCGGGTTGGAAAGACCCTTAAGATCACCGAGTCTAACTGTAAATTTAGTGCTTCAGTCTTCCATTCAGTGCAGGGGATTTCTGCTTCTTCCTAAGATGGTTTAAGAAGCAATCTGAAATCTCTTCCTTGAAGTTGAAGGATTTCTCTGAAAGGATCTGTAGTAATGCTGTGAGCCTAGAAAAGATAAAACCTTGTTTGTTAGTTGTGGTAGAACCTGGAAGACACTCAAAGCTTATGTATTAATTGCTTCCATCAGCCTGCTCAGGGCAACATTGGCTAGCCTGCCCTTATTCTTACATCACCTTTTATATAATAATGCCAATTATGTAATTATTTAAACTCATGGAACTTCCAAACAACTAAAGGTTACGTACAAGCACTCCAATTCTTCAGAAAATAACAAGTCAGCCTTACTGTAACCATGGAACTAAATAAGCCATGTAGAGCTTATAAATGAAAGACATACTTGCAAATCAATATTGATCTTATTTATTTATTCAATAAAGCTCTGTACTTATGTTAAAATGCACATTTTCCATTTTATTTTTCCCCACATAAAAAGTTTACTGATTTGGTGAATTTACATAGGAGCTAAAAATAAAATTTACATCACGAAACAGTTCACAAACATGTATTTGTGTTGCTACTCTAGCAGCTGCAGAACACCTAGTCTGTACACCACTCACTCTTGCCATAATTGTAAATACACTAAAATCTAAAAAAAAAAAACCCAAACAAACAAATAAATAACAAAACAAAACAAAAAAAACACAACAACCAAACCACAACCCACCACATATACACAAAAACACCACAACACACAATGAGGGAGAATCCTTTTCCTTCCATGTCATAAGAACGCAAGAAGCTTTGTAGGGTTCCTCAGAGTTAGGAATATCTCAGACCAAGTCAGAAGAAACTTCAAAGCCAAACTCAGAAGATCCTGCCAAGCACAGCTGTTCTTTCATGTCGAGCATAGCTCTCCCTGAGCACTTTACTTCTCAGTTGTACTCTGGGTTAATAGGTTTTGTTGGCCTTTTGCCTTCCAAGTAATTCTTGCTTTGCCTACCTATTAAAAATGCTTGACCTGTTCCTCGGTGATTAGCAAAATCCATGGGAGTCAGTGATCTCTTCTGAGGTGTGTCTGTCTGTAGAAAGAAAGACATAATATAAGCCAGTATGGTATGCTTATCTACTGAAATGGTTTGATCACATATTTTACAATCTAGTCCAGCAGAGTGAGTTCTACCAAGCTGCAAAAACCCAAGTAGTACTAAAAGCACACACTTCTAGTGCATAGACACCTTCAAAGGAACTGCTTGATAAATTAGACTTGAAAAAAATCCCTTCCTCATACACTAGTCCTGCTTTTTAAGGTCACTCACCCTCCCAAAGCCTTTTAACATCCTCCTATCCACAGGTAGCAGGAATCCCTCTACATCAGAAATCAGGAGAGCGCCAGTAAATGAGACCTTCTGTAGACTAACAGTGGGCATGAATGGAAGCTTCTTCACTTTTCCATGTCTCTACTTACATTGTAACATACCCTGAATGTATGAGTTGTGTTGGGCCTTGAAAATTGATCAATAATAACAGTTCTTTCTCTGAGGGGCCGTTGCTCTGTACTGCCAGGCACTGCACTTGACACTCTGCTATGAGCATATCGTCCTCGATGCTGAAAAAATTAAAAGAAGCATTAGGAGAACGCAGCAATTGAATTGGTTTAAAAAACAAACAAATAAAACAACAAACAAAACAAAAAACCCCAACAAAATAAAACAAAAACCACCACCACACACACAACCCCCCACCTCCCACCAAACCTTTTCTGTTGCCATACAAAAAAACACAAGAGAAGGAGAAAAGAAAAAACATGTTTTCACTAACCAAAAGCACCAATTTAAGGTAATTTAAGAGTACTCATGTTTTTCAGACAGATTTCAGAATGCATTAATTAGTGAATAAACCATCGAAAAGAGCTATTTAAACACAGAAGCATGTATGTGCAAGGTTACTATCTGGTTGGTTGTTTTTCTCTTTGTGTATTTTAAAACTGATTTTTCTGTTGTCAGAGAAAAGTCTGACATGAAAGTCAGCATGATGCGTTTGTGACCTGAGGTTTTAAACAGGATTCTCTTGCATTCTAATGGTAGCCCCATGTAATACACATTAGCATGTTAGGACCACGTATTAAATAGAAACCAATACAAACTGTAAAATTGCTCATTTCAACCACTGACACAGAGCAATTTATTTCCAAACAGCTTAAAGTTCTTCACTAGTACAAAAATGAACACAACTTACAGAGCTCTGTTGCTGTCGATGTACTGAAAGATATTGTTCAACAGCCTTTGAGTTTATTGGTGGTAACTTGTTCTGGGTTCTGGATGCACGAGCAGAAGGTAAACGATCCGAGCTGGCACCCCTACAGAATTTTAAGGGTTCCTCTTTTAGGAAAAATTAAAGACTTCTTCACTGAAGTAATATGAAATTATTGAGCAGTACATTTCTTTATAGAGCTCAGCTACAGAAAGTAACAGCATCTAACGTAACAACACAAAAATTAAACAAATGCCTCTCCTCGAAAAACATAGTTCTGCTTGCTTTCTTTTTTTCTCCAAATTCTAGAATCAATAATAAATCTTGGGTTAGTTCTCAGGTATTTTGCAAAATCCTTCACTGGTGAAATTTCAGTAAAGTTCTGAGGAAAGCAAAGAATAAAATGAAGAAACTCACAATTTAGTCTCCCTAAGGATTTCATCATTGTACATATTAGGAGCTTTTGAGGAGAGTTGGTCAGAAGTGAGAGAAGGTAACCTACAATGGCTTGGTAGCTTCCTAGAAGATGCCAGCAGTACCCGAGATGATGAGAGAACACTGTTATCAGCAATTCTCCCCAACCTAGTGTGCACTGGAGCACTGGAGGCAATGCTATGCTGTTTGTCTTCTTGCTCATTCCTAGGGAAAAAAAGGAAGGAGAATGAGATAGAGAATAAGGATTGGGAAAAAAAAAAAAAAAAAAAAAAAAGATTAGAAAAAAAAAAAAAAAAAAGGATGCCTTTTTATAATTGCGAGACATCTTTTACATAATATGAATTATGTTGCATTTGCATTTTGAAAATATCAATGTTGACACCCACTGCATTTTTTCTGCTGTGGCAATATGCCTCTGCTGGAGTGGCTTTGCCTGAATTGTCATCACACCATTCAAATCACTGCAGAAGTTGCTGGAGAAACGGTGAACCTAGTAAAAACAACAAATACGCATTAACCTTTACTCTTTTTGAAGGAAGACCTCAAAAAGCCCGTAGCCAGGAGATATTTTACTTGCTGCTTATAAAAGTTTCTATTAAGATAGTTCAGTAGAATTCCCAGTAGTAGATGGGGCAAGTATGTTGTTTTGCTTATTTTAAACAGATTACAAACAGGCCTTGAGTAATTTAGTTACTCAATTTGCATTATAACTTTCAGTTGAAGATGAAGTTCGATTCTCCCAAGTTTCCATTTTCCCTCAGCACAGTCCAGCCCAAGGACACGGAGGCTGGGTGTTACTTATTTAAGCATTTTACTTCTGGCTACTGGGACCACTACAGAGCCAAGTGTGCCAGAAGGGAGCACCAAGACTGCTGTGCTCTCTTCCCTGTTTCTTATCTCATTAACTAGCAAGCACGGGAAAAGAGCAGACAAAGTGGAACAAAGTTGTTTGAACTGAATAGAGAGAGAGACAGGGTAGGAAAACCAAAACAAAAACACCAAAACACACAAAACACACAATCAGAGTCTGGCAAAGGAAAAAAAAAAACAACACACCATGCAAAACAGGAGCCAGGGGACAGACAGAGAAGGCATCAAGTGGGACAAAAAAGGGCATTTTATCAATACAAACACAAGCTTCCACAAAGACAGGTAAGGCCTCGTGCCAGTGGACATACAGCTGAGTCCCCTTTTGCAAGAGGCAAAGGAGATGAAAATGAATGTGAGAGGCTGAAACTCACAGGGTTGTGAGTAAAGCACTTTAAGTTGCAACTTCACATCCCTACAGTCCAGGGAAGACCCTCATTTGTTTTCTTAGATTTACCAAGAGAAAATGACTGGACCACAATAAAAGCAGCATTATTTTCTAAGGATGAAATACAGTCTAACAAGTGGGTTTTTTGTAAATTAACTTCAGTAATATCTTAGTGGTAAATGGCACCTTTAAAAACCGCCAAGAACCAAGTGACAGTAAACAAGAAATGCACATTTAATGAACCTTCATTTTTAATGAGATGACTTATTTTAAGTATATCTAATTGGTTTAAAAAAAAAATCAGAAAAAAAAGGAAGAAAAAAAAATAGCCTTTTCTAGCTTCAACCAGGACTGTCCAAAGTTAACAGAAAAAAGAACACCATTTGACAGAAAGTTATTTTTACCTGTGAAGAAACAAAATGAGACCCAAAAGATACACTTCGTGCTTCAGAGCCTCTGGAAAGAGGAACAATCCCAGCGTCTGCCTTAATACGAATGACTGGCAAATGTGGCAGCTTTGCTGTAACAGCTTTCAGTTTCTCCACCTGTTTGTCACCCTCTGCACAACAGGAAAAAAAAAAAAGAAAGAGTTCAGGAAATAACTTCCTTTTTACACATTTACCAGCCATCTTCTGTTGAGATTCAAAAAATATTACATGGCATAGTAAATAAAGACTTTCATATAGTTTTAAGGTTACATGGTATTTAAAAATCTACCATAAATTATGTTTTTCGGAAAGCATTTCCCACTTGTTTCTGCTTTCTCTGACACTGATGAACAAGGTAGTCTATATCTCTGACACTGACGAACAAAGTATTCTATACAAGTTAAGTTGGAGGGGGTTTAAACAAATACTGCTAAGACTTTCTGAATGTTACTCAGAATTTCCCAAAGAGTTTCTTTTAAAGCAGAGGAAAGAAAAAACAAACAACACCACCACCACCACCTCCTCACACATAGATGAACAGAAAAAAAAGTCTATTGGTCCTATCATTGGCTGACAGCAGCTACACACTGTTCCATTTTGGGTATATACTACCATCTTATGTCTATCAGAAACCCAAATTCTTTTGCATTCCTGGTCAAAATACTTTGGTTAACTATCTATTTGTCATAAGCTGATGCCCTTCACAAAGATAAAAGAGCATGCCTATCACAAAACTGCTAAGCCATCCTCCCTAAACTATAATGTTGACCTAAACAACCCACCTGTGCTGTGAAAAAGCCCTTTTATATTTCATTAACACCCAAAATGTTAAGTTCTGATCCTGCAAGTATTTTGAGAAATTCTGCCGTTTCTTACTTTGTTGTAGACTTATACTTGAGGCTGGCTGTACCTTAAATGTTGGTAATTTCCAAAACTGGACCTCAAGTATTCTTCTGTTACTGTCCTTTCAAAATACATTAAAAGAAGAACTGAAATTTCCCTCTGCCTCCAAAGAAAATACATGCACACTAAACAGAATTTCACTTCTAGTTAATTTTCCCAGCTTTTGCTCGCTGTAGTCTGTAAGAATACCAAAACATAAAGTAAAACTGCATGCATCACCATTTCTTCATCCTACATTAAACTCAGGAACTCCTGCACTGTCAGCAAGGCTCTCTATCTCGCTTTAACAATTTGACTACCTAAGGGTTGTTTTAATTAACAAAGCCCAGACAATGAGGACTAGGGGACTTTGATGCCTAGGTTGCAGATTCAGATCATGTCAGTGATCCCCTGCTAACAGCATCAATTTTTTACATCCCAAGCCAGTGAATAATACTTTTTTAAAATGCTCTCCTGCAATTAAGTTATTCACTTCTCCCTCTACTATTTTCTCCCTGAAAAATAGTAGGAATGTTTCTAGTTCAGGTGCAGGGGGTTGTGTGTGCATGTGGCGAGGCATTGCATCATCACATATCTACATATCTACTAACATGGCTATCTTTAAAATAACCAGATTTCCCAAGCTTTAAAGAAAAAAAAAAAGAGGGGAAAAAACAAACACACACACAAACCTTTCCTGATTTAGATTCAATAAATGCCATATCAAAAATACCAAATACCTGTGATATTAGTTTCCCAATTTTTTTTAATCAGTTCCTCCAATATTCCAATTACATTGCTCCAGATACGATCAAATACTTCAGAGGTCACAGCATCTTTGATACAGGCATTGGGAGAAACAGGGGGAATGCCACGCTTACTCCTCTTCTCAGCAAGATGCCTTTTCTTTTGTTCCCAACTCTCATCATCACTACTAAAGGAAGCAAACTCAAATGAATTCCCATGGATTTTGACTTTTTTTTTCTCCTTCTAATACACCAAATAAATAGAAACATACAAATGGAAGAAAAGGCAGATGTAGATCACAAAAAAAAAATCAAATTCAAACATGTAGAGTACCTATGGGAACAGAACCTATCGAACACATATAATGATATATTTTTCTCTTCTGCTTACAGGTAAAAAGTTTCATTCCAACAGAAGGATCTGCAGCTCTAGAAGGAAAAGCTTTACACGTAGCACTTAGTCATTTGAGACTAAATCCTATACTTTGCTTTTTACCATAACATAAATATTTTCTGTTGCATTTGGCAGGAAGACTATCACACAGAACATTTCTTTTATATCACGTCCTGTGTACCTGCATACATCTGCAAAACTTCACCACTGATCAAAGACAACTTTAGAGGATTTCTGCAGTCTGACAAGAAAAGAAGTCTTATGCTCACCTCCTTCTCTTGCTGTGTGGACAGCTATTTTTTCCCTGCCTCTCCATCCTCCCTTCCTACCTAGGGAAGCACAGTGTGGCAACATTTTCTAATTATTTGGACTTTAAAACACTCGTTAAGAAGAAAGATTTAACCCCCAGGGTTTTGTTTTGTTTTTTAAGGCTGTGATTTTTCCTTCTAAGGAAATGCAATTTTTTTGAGATTTCGAGGATGATCCCAAATTCTTACTGGTTTCTACTATCTCCCCTTTCTCAGTCACTTCTTTCACTTCTTCCTCAAAGTGAAGTGCAAACTTCTTAGCTATAACTGAGACTTGGCTGAACGGTATAACTCACAAAACGACCAAGGCTTTTTCATATCAGGCTTTGTAACTCCTAATGTTTCACTTATCGAGAGTAAGATATTTCAGAATCAAATCCTGAGAAGGAAATAAGAAACAATATATCAAGGAGGCACAAAGGAGAGCACCTTCAGTCAAGTCCTCTAAAATTAAGTTTGCTTACTTAGCAAAAGAAAGTGATAATTCACTCCTAAAAGGATTCTTAATCCTGAAATCCCTTCTCAAATGGTAGGCACCCAGGCCTCCTCTTTCAAAAACAGGACTGAAAGGGTCTACCTGAGTCTCAGTCAGGTTTCTCAGTTTTTCAGAACAACCATGCCTTTTTCCTGTAAGTGCATCCATCTTTAGCACAAAAAGTCATGCTTTGTGCCCTACAAAACTTTGCCCCTCGCAGAGGCCTTTTAGCAAACACCACATTATGGTCTTTATTCTACTTAGTAGCCCAGTTGCTGAAACATTCAACTGGGCCATGGGAAACCTACATTGCATTGTCAGGAAGACCATTGCATTACTGCTGTTACTCATGAGAGTGCAGCTTGTATCCTGCACCTCTCATCACAACTCTGCCATACACCGCGGAAAAAGCATTCAAGATTCACTAGGACAGCCAGTGAGAGCACATACAGTGTAATGATCCTAAACAACGTTGTTGCCAAGGCACTCACCTGGGAAGGGATTCCTTCATCCCACTCCCTGCCTCAAAATTAAATATTTATTCTATTGAATGTCCATGCACAAAACACCTCAAAACAACTAGTGGTTAAGACACATTCCTCCAACGTGGGAGATGTGAATTTTGAACCACTAGAAAGACAACATACCAGATCATCCACATGCCCAGTGAGTGCTCTGACCACTGTGCTACTGAATACAGGGACAGAAGAAACTCTGTTTTACAGAAGAGAAACACAGTCTATGAACACTGACTGGGCTCACTGATATTTTTTCATTATTTTCTTCAAAAATACACATATCTGTTATTTACAGCTCCTTGTTGTCAAAGGCAAGATATTCTTCTATTTTTCCATCCACATCATAGATTTCTTCTTCCAGGAATGAATACATGGATAAGCCAGGGGCAGAAATCCTAGGGGAACTTGAATCTAGTGATTTATGTATTGGAGATGCTGTTGGGATCAGCTTAGAGCCTGAAATGCACAGCCTGAAAAAAAACATAAACAGAATGAGAAGTAAATAGTCAAAGAAAGAAGAAAGTGCATATTTAATTATACTGAAATGATTCAGTAATACAAAAGTAATATTTGCACATATTTCTGAAGAGGAAGACCAAAAAGAAAGCTTAAAAAAATTAACATACTCTTTTATATTACTAGTACATTCGTGGAAGCCAGGTAAGCACTTTGTATCCACAGAATCACTTCTGCTCTGAAAGTGCTGAAAGCCTTCATCCTTTGGCAATAGGAGCTGCTTACCTAGAACCCTGAATAAAAAGGAGAGAGTGAGTGACACCTTAGATGGAAATCTACTCTGTACGCAAAAATCAAGAATATAAATACCTGTAAACAGTAGGCAATGCAAAAGCACACCTTACATTTGTTTTAAAAATGCAATTTATGGAGGGGCCAGGGCCTTGTGTAATGCATTAACATCACCTGGTATTTAAGTCATTAAAGCTGATTCACATAAGACGAGATTCTAGCTTATAATTTTTAGAAGCAGACAGTCAGACTCGTTAGATTGTTCTAAAGGCATGTAAACACACTTCCTTTTCTATCAAAACTCAATAAGAATGTTTAAAAATGGATGCAGAAGACAAATAACATCTGCTATGACTTCACTTATCCAGCCCCAGTATCCATCAATGTGAGCAGAAGTCCTAAGCCAAAATGTTTACACGGATAGTTAAGACAAGAATTAAAGTTCATAAAAATGCACAAAATCCAACATGCATAATGCTCAGAGGCAGAGAGAAAAGGTAAAAATCAACTCTATCTAAATGTACACAAAATTACTCTATACAATAGTTTTAGAAAACAGAACAGGTAAATAATAATCACTAACTGAACTGTGTTTCACAGGCATTCACAAGGAATCTTGAATTTGCCCATTGCAGCTGTAACGCAAGCAGCAACATTCACACTCACCTGAACACATTTTCTTCAGACTGCCTTTCACAAAACAGCACTTTATGCCACATGAAACTCTAAGCAATAGCCTTTTTTACTTTTATTTTGTAAGCCAAGAAAAAAAATATCTCTTTAAATAGATCTGATCTTTCTCTTATTGATGACAGTTCTCAAGTATATTTATTCCCACATGCCGATCTAAGTATTCATATATTGACATAGCTGGTTTACAAATTAAAAAGGAAGCACAATTTTCTTTGAAGCACAACTCTCAGAAATAAATCTGTTATCCCAGAAGCTATTATTTTGAGTAACTAGTCAATACAAACTCAGTTTTAAGGTTTAAGCTTAATAATGAAAATAACTTTTTTTTTTCTTTCTAAACCACAGGATGTACCACATCTCTTTGTGCCAAATGACACCAAGCTCCCAGATTTCTTCAGTTCACTTTCAACCTCCTGGGCTTGGTTGGTATTGCCAGCACTAGATTTGAATTTTAAAAAAAACATAAGTACAGGGAATCACTTACCTTAAAAAAAAAAAAAAATCCACCTAGTGAAAGTACTCTGAAAATATAGTGAAATGATTTCATATTTTGAATGAATTACAGAGCACAAAAGCCTGCCTCCATTTTATGTATGTTCGATTAATTGCTATAGGATTTTAAAAGGGCAAAGTATGGCTTAATGCTAATGAAAATTGTCTCATTTATTTAATAATTCTCTCTTGTTCCAGAGAAAGCATGGCAAGCTTTGTTAGTTGATTTTAGTTTATATTTACTAGTAATGAGCCTGTGCAAATTATCTAAAAGCACTGAAAGCACACCACAGTTATTGAGAGCGTTTGTTTTAGCGGTGTTACCAAACAACTGACTAGAAAATAAGACACGTGTGGACCTATGTTCAGAATAGCTTATTAGAGTCCCCGCATCTCTCTAAGAATGACGTGCCATCATTCACGAAGGCAGGACAGCACAGCGCAGTGCAACACTGACTACTGTTCCCTTCCTTATAAGAAGCAGTCATCAGGCTGCCTAGATGTTTCGCACATCTATGCGAAACAATTCTGATTAATCATGCACACACCTTCCTATCTGTTCAACTAGTTATTGCCAGGTTAGTATCACACATGGTTTTACACTGATGTACACAGTCTATGAAGACTGTGCAATGAATGTGAAGCGTGTGGTTGCCTCCCTTTTTCATTTCTTTTTAGAATGAATAACAGAGTTAACACCAAATTTCTTGGAATTTCACAGCATGGCTTTGCTTCACTTGCAGTAAAAAAAATTAATCTATTTCTTTAAAAGCTGTATTCAGTCATTATGAAAATGGTGCATTATTATATTGTCAATACATCCTGCCAAAATACCTTTGTCTACACTCATCATATAAAGCACAATAAAAAGCATTAGCTGCTAGTACACCACCACCCAGACTTACTGCACAACTATGGCATAGCTCACTCCCAGGGATCCAGATTTGAATGCAAGTGTTACTGATAACACATATCACGAGCACTTCACACAAGGGTACCTCAAAAATCAAATTAGAGTGATAACTGGTTAAAACTAGTACCCGCAAGACATTTCCTTACCTTAGATGAGGAAATTGTTCAACCCAGTCTGCACATTCTGCCTGCAGAGTCTGAGTTTGAGGGGTCACTTTTCCTTCAAACAGCATTTCATCAATCTCCCAAAATAACTGTCGCACTCTCTGTGTGTTGGCTTCATCAAATTCCTATATATTACAAAAATAATAGTTGTTAGCAAATATGCATATATATTTATAATAAAACCCATACTATTTAAAGAACAGGACGGCTTGGACAGATTAGGCTGAGTATATCAGAATGGATCTTCAAACCACCTGCTTTGGAGATGCAACTTTTACACTGCAGCGCAAAATCAAAAACCCAGGTAGCCGGCCTAAGCAGGGTGATTTAGCAAAAAGGAACTAGCTGCCTAGGACCAGCCAAGAGAAAACACCGGTTATGAGGTGTCTGGACTCCTGGCTCCCTCCCTGCTCCAACATGAAGTGAAGCACACATGCTGCACCTCTGGGACTCACAGCACAAAAGCTCCCTGCTTTTTTGAGCAGCATTTTTCATTCTTGAGTAGAATGGCTAAGAAGGCAAAGAGGGGGCACCTTCCTTCAGCACGACAAGCTGGTGGTTATGAAACAGCTGTCGGTGTGAGGAATGGCCTTCCATACCTCTCCACTGAAGGTACAACCCAGAGCAACCAGAAATGGGCAAGCGCAGGAGCATACGACGACAGCAGGGAAGAGCCTGACTTCATCCAGTGGTGTGGAAACAAGCACGCGGCTGAGGGTTCCTCGGCTGGGGCACCGTTCATAGTGGCATTTGGCCACTTATATTAGACACCGAAACAGGGAAAAAATTTACAATACTCAGGGCTCAGATCATATCTGTTCACTTCCAGCCAAGTGCCCCAGCCACTTCAGGCTGCGGAAGGAATCTCACTGAAAAAGAATAGGAAAATAACCAGGTTTTTCTAAAATCCAGGGTCAGGCTTTCTCCTGGAGGGCTGGAAGCAACAGATGGGGTCAGTACCCTGAAGATTAGGATATTATGCAAAAGGTACGGCAGAACTACCACTACCAGCCACGGGTGGCTTTTTTTAAATGAAAGAGGCAGTGACCGCAATGCTTTTGGATTTATTCAATGCTGCCAGCCTGCACCAGGCATGCCTCCAAGGTCAGCCTTCATAACAAGTTTAACCTCCCTCTGCATCATCTACAAAACAGAACTGAGCTAAGGTAAGAGCTAAATATTTACTCGGACTGGGACATTTACATGCATGCTCATGGATGTGCTTTACAGCTCAAAACATTGAGAATAGTTCAATTTAGACACTGCCTGCATTATGCAGTATTCAAAAACACGTATTTTATCACTCTCTTGGACTCAGAAACTTAAGTCTACCCTCTTTGGTAAACAGGTTTGTTTTCCCCAGATTTATTATTTTCATATTTTTATTTCATTTTCCTTTGTTACACATCAGCTGCACTGATATCAACTTGCAAACAGAACTATTTTTAAAATATTCTATTAATATACCTAATCATTAGGCTATAATGAATGAAACTGGTTAACTTCTCCTACAGGACATAAGCTGCATTTGCATCTTCCGTTAAAATTAATCTATTTTACAATATTTAGACAAAATGTACTGTAAAAGTTTCTATGACATACATCATCCCTCCAGGAGTCAACTGAACTTCTTTCAGTAGACAAACCAGTGGTATAGCTGTTTATTCCAGACCAAGAATTATTCAACTCCGTGGGTGTTGTCTGACCACTAGATGAAAGTGCTTCACTGTGAAGACAAATTAAAATTAAGAACAAGAATGGTGTTCTGTATAAACATTTTAAAAATAATGCAACTGATCAAATAAATGGACAGTGACAGTGATACATATTCCTGTCAGATGCAAGATTTTCAGAACATGCTGTTACAGTCTGTGTGAAGAGTTGCAAGTATATGTTTTTAAGTGCAGTGCAATGAGTGCATGCTCCTTTTTGTACTATTTACTGCCTTAAATGCATTTGTTTTTACAGCATTACATTTTTATATGTATGTGTGTCATTGCAACTGTAAGGACACTCTAGAACATGCATATATATTCAAATACATATCCACACATATATACACACAGACATACCAAGCATTTTCACCTCTAACAATTTTGTTTTTCTCCAGCTAATGGACACATCAGAACTATGCACTGAAGATAACATAAGCCTTCTTTAAGTCTATTAGAAGCTATCACAAGAAAATCATGCAAAACTGAGCACAACAGCTCCACAAACGTTTTAAGCAGCATTGAGTTACATATCTGTACACAATGTCTTTTATGCTGTTAGACTCGGTGCACTTTAAATCTTCCAGCTCTCAGAAAGCTCTAGCTGGTCCCTGCCAGCTACCACCCACCCTGGGATCCAGTGAAAGCAGGGGCAGTCAGGTGGGCAGGCCGGGCAAATCCTAACCAGCACCAATTGGAATAAAACTTCTTGAAAATTAACATCTCTCCAACGCTAGTGAGCATTATTTGCATTTAACCACAAAGTCTGACTTCCCTTCCAGACTCAATCAGTGCCCTTCACTATGCTCTAAAAATACAGAAATCCATAACATAAACCCTCTAAACACTGGGTTAGATTCATTTATAACCTGCATTATATCCTGCAATAGCTATCATCCATGAAAATTACCAGAAGCATTGCTAGTGAAAATAAATACCAATCTTGAAATACCTACTTAAGCCAAGAGTTCATTAATGCAGTACTATTTCAGATGTGAATGCATACCAAGTATAATTGTTGATGGCTTCCTGCACATTTCTCTCAAAAAGTACTGGAAGAGACTCTCCACTTTTTCCTGAGAGACACCGATTTGTAGAACCTCTGGACAGTCCCTTCCTAAAAACACAGAAGCACATCATTCCATAACATTAAATAAGGTTAACTCACACCTCCACTGGAGGAGAAGGAAGAAGAAAAAAAAAAAGGCAATTCTGTTGAATTTTCCAATCCTATCCATTAGCACAAACATTTGCCTGAAACAAACTACCTTGTTTTAAAATAGTTTTTATTTGCAGAAGTGTTTTTCAGAAACATGTACATTTAATTTGAGAGTTATTTTACTCCAGAGGCATTCTTATTCAATTTTGCACTTTGAAATTTGCATGAGGTACACAAATGCAGCAGCACTTCACTATTGCAGTACCAAAGCAAAGGCACAAACCACTCATTGTCCACACAGTAGTTATTTAGCTATGTGTTTCTGTTCAATCATTAACATAGAGCCAATTTTCTCAGACATCTCTCTGCATAAAAAGTTGCAGACATGGTGCCAAGCAAACAGTGGCCTTTACTAAAACCATGAACTCTCAACTTGGTTGCTTTAAGTGAACAGAGGTATTAGTACATCAGGAATCATGGGCATATCCTCAATACATTTACAGGCCACGAAGCATCCATTCCTCCAGCACCAAAGACTCCTTAACACTGTATTAAAAACTAGACCACAAACTTTCTAGTATTATGCTTTTCCAGCATATGAAATGCTAGAACTTTTTTTTTAGTTTTCCAAATACCTGAACACATGCTCAAACTTCAAAGCCATGTCTTACAAACCACGCAGATGAATATTAAGACAGAGTAATGCAGAATGCCTGCACTTTTACTGCTAGCCTTAAAATAATAACTTTTAATGATGGAAGAGTTATTGTTGTTTCGGGGTTTTTTTTAACTGAAACTGTTTATAACCATACATTTCAATAACCTCACTAAATTCTGTCATTAATATGTTAAACCCACCCCTTCAGTATATATTCAAATGTGTCAAAGTGTTCCTCAGAAACACCTTTAGAGCAACAGGTTATTTCATCCGTGGAAGTTGCTGTTTTCATCTCATAAAATCCTCAGGTCATAACCATGAATAGCATCAAAGTACATTTGTGAATGATTAACTGTAAGGAAACAGCTGAGGGTTCAAGCATTTCCTGGATTTCTTCAGCCGAGAACCGTAGATTGGCCCTGCAACAGTTAGGATTCAGATATGTCTTGCCCTTACACAGGTTACAAAAACGCACGTGTCAAAACCTAACTCCCCACTCAAAAAGATAACATCACACATGCTACTCCTATGCCTTGGTTAAAAAGCCACCAAACCCACAAGTTTAAACTTCTCATCAGAAAAGACCTTGAATGGCAAATTCTTGGAGTCTGGGACAACAGCACTGGAAAGCATCTCTGTGTGTTTGTCCTAAAATTCCTCCCTCTTCCCTAGGCACCTGTTTTTGGCCACTGGCAGAACCAAGAAGTCCTATGAAATGAGACACAGTCCTTCACTTTGTCATGACACCAAGATATACCTCCCAAGCAACAGGAGTGAGCTCACGGTCCACCTTCTACGTGGAAAATCAGTTCCTTCTGTTCATGTATATGCCCCTCTGCCCTTACATTTGCCCTGTTATTGCCCAGGCAATCTTACAACATCTTTGTGGGTTTTTTTCGTAGCTGTCCCTTGTCTTTGGTATTGTTACACTGCTTAATATCACCACTTCTCACTTCTCTGCTCACCCCTTTACCTGGTCAATTTGCTTGAACTGCTCAAGACAGAGCCCTATGAATCACCACTGGAGGAAGAAGCCATTTACTGCTACCCTCTGTTTCCCATTGCAGTGATTTGCCTGTGCAAGAAACCTTTGCTTTTAGATTCCAGCTCTTCCATTTACTTGACAGACTTTGGGCAATCTGAGCTGACTACACCAATTGGATCCCCTGTATCTATAAGGCTTTCCAACTCCTTAAAAAACTGCAGATAGGGGTTTTTTTTTTTGCGGCTTTGAGGGAAACCTGAACCTACAAACATGAAAAAATCTGAAATATCACCAATAAAATTTCACAGACTGCATGTGCAACAGAGCATATGCATCATACTTAACAGTGTGAGGTGTAGCAAAAAAGCGTTTCTGCCACATCATTCCACTGCATGCCGTGGTCCGACTCTTCCTCGCTCTTCGGACCACATGCCATCAGAAGATGGCAGGAAACGACTGCGATAAAATGAAACGGAAGGAAAATCCCCTCCCAGCACATCCACAGCACACCTCCCCAGCGCTGGCAAGCGAACGCCAGAGACTGCAGCAGCCAGCTCCCCGCTGCTCTCCAGCCCTAGCTGAAGTCTCTGCAATCGCACGCATTAAAATGATGACGGTACAAAATAATAACGCTGTCTGCCTACTCCCGCCAGCGCTTCAGCCGCCCGGGGGGGGTTAGCAGGCCGGCCGCGGCCACCCCCAGGCTGCACACTGCAGCCCCCCGCAACCAGGCAAGAAGCGGGGCGCATCCCCCCGGCCCTGCCGCCCACACTCACCCCACGACGAGGAGCCCCCGGCCGCCGCAGCAGCCGCCTGCCGGGCCGGCGCGTCGCGCCCTGCGCATGGGAAGGGGGGCGCGGAGGGGCANGGCCGCTGCAGGGCGGCGAGGAGGCGGCGGCCCGGCAGCGGCTGCCCCGCAGCGCCGCGCCTCGATCCCCCCGCCCCGCAGGGGCAGCGCCGCGGTGGCTCCGCAATGGGTCTCCCCGCCACGCCCCGGGGCAAGAAACCGGCTACCGGCCCAAGAGGGTGTCCGCGAAATACAGCCGCCCTGCGTCCTCAGCCCGAATGGGAGAGGTGCGCATCTCCCCGGCCTCTCGCCTCCCAACACGCAGCCCGAAAAGACTCAATTTAGGGCCCTGCTGCCCAGAGGGGGTCGCCCTTGCCTTTATAGATGGTAAAAAAGTTCTGTTGTGCTGTACAACGGAATAAGACTTTTCCATGTTAATTAATTGAGTTCGCCTCTGAACTATCCCTGTGCAAATCATTGATCTGGCGGAGCACAGGGGACAGGGCAGAGTCTAGGCTGTCAACTGCAGATTTATGCTAGACCATCCATCTCTAGCTCCACTATATAAATTCTGGTGTCTATGTATTTTCATGAAAGGGTCTCTCAAAGGGAGAAGTAAATTTGTTCATAAGCAAAAAGAAAATAAGTATTCTTACTGGGAAAGAAGAAGAAAGGCAATGCTACAATGCTGAAAATTAAGACTGAAAAAGTATGGCATATGAAACCTCTCATTACAGGAAAACAAACAGCAGCATTTGTATGGTATTTCAAGTTTCACAACCAAACAAAATACAAAGAACTCTTGCCAAACACAGCTTTAAAAAAACAAAACATATTTTTCTGATACAGTAAAACATTAAGACAGATTTTACTTTCATGTTGTAACAACTCTCCTTGTCCTTAGCAAGCGTTCTTCTCTAAGAGTAGGTTTGTCCAAAACCTCAAACACACACAGAAAAAAGCGTAATTCTTTGTCAAGCTACATGTATCCAACAAGCAGATGAAGATCTAGAATAGCCAAGTTATGTTCAGGTTAAGAAAACGCAGTTTTAACTTTAAATCACTGTATGTATATATGTTTGTGGAATGCAACTTTTACGGACAGAATACTGTAAATCCCCAAGAACTACAACTGCGCTTCCAAGAATATTTAGAACACAAAGCAAATTATTTCTTGAACCCTGCCGAATATTTTCTACATTTTATTTCAAACTAGATATCCTGAAACTCTGTTTTGAGTGAAGGGAACTAAACACTCTAGCACTATGCAGGCTCTAAAGAGATTTTGCCATAATCTAGCTTTTGGTCACTTCTGTACCAGAGAACTACCCACACATGTACATAAGTACTTTTTAAGACTATTTTACTATTTTTTTTTCTATCTTCTAATCTGCTAGAACAAATTAGAAGGAAGGCAACACACTGCTTAACAAAGGGGCAAGACCACATGCCCCTACATAAAGTTGAAGCAGACAAGCTTTGTAGCAGAGATTTACACCACCAGTCCAGGGACAACGTGTATTTGCATACTTCTTTTGTTCACATATATGAGCAGCAGAGGATGGCAAGCAAAAAAAATGCAGTCCCAAAGTTACCAATCACTTATTTTATTTTAATCTTTGTGTTGAGGGTAACAATTATGGATGTCACATAACTAATTATCCTGCAAAATCAGTACCACAAGGAAGACTGACATCCACAGTAATTGCCCATGCCCCAGCTGATGGCTGTGGTCACCTCAGCCTCCACCCCCTTCAACATGCCTTACAACTTAACACTTCAAAATGTTAAAATAAAACTAAAAACAAACAAACAAAACAAAAAAACCAAACAAACAAACAAAAAAAACCACACACACACACACAAAACCCAAAAAAACATTTCCACAGCAGTAGAACTCCAGAAGCACAAAATTTTGAATGCACCACTGACTGCTACTTCATCTCAACAAAAGATATCAGAGGGGAACATGCTAGCACAAACATGACAGTGGGATGGCTTTCTCTAGCTGAAAAAATAAAAAGCACATCCAGAGTGCAGACAACCGAAGGCAAAAATAAGAAAGAAACCCTGTGATTTTCTCCCTAAATCCCCAGAGCTTGTAGGCCAGCCATTTCCAACAATAGTTTATTAATAAATAGACATAGCATAACAATGAAGTGCGTTTAAATTGTGTTTAAGCTGGTTTTACTGTGTGTAATGTTTCCTTCAAAACAATATTCACAGCACAGAGCCAACGCCCAAAATAATCCTATACTAGGCTGAATTAACTGCAAACTGTTGGCTGCATTTGTTTATTTCAGACTGCTCTAGGTCATTATATTTCCTAACACAAGAGCAAACAATAGCCTCAAACAAAACTGTATCAAAACAAAGGAAAATATAAGGCTGCTCATGAGTTTGAATGATGGGAAAAAAGGATCTTGACTGAAATAGAACAAAATAAGAACAAAAAATACGAAGAGAAGGCCCGAGTAAATGAAGCAGCTTGTGTCTTCAGTCACATTTTAAGATCTTTGTTTTGTGTTTGTTTGTTTGTTTGTTTTGTAAAGGGGGGGGGGGGGGGCAGTAGAGCCTCATTGGCAGTAAAACAGTTTTAAATTTGGAACATCTAACATTTCCGTATTCATGGCAAGATGTGCAAGAAACATTTGATTTTTCTCCCCTCTTTTCTGAAGTAACACACAAAATTTGTCTAGTTGCTTAGATCAAAAAAGGATAAATATAATAAGCCAGCCAAGCAAATAAGTTTCACAGTTGCATTTGAGGGTCAAACTGTGCTGCAGAATTGTTTATGCCATCAACCTCGGAATGCTGAACAGAGGTAAGAGAGCCCTTTGTTCTACATTAAGAAGAAGAGGAGAATGTCAGATAAGAGGAAAAGTAGACTAAACAAGAAGAAAAAGTGAATCTGTATGGGCAAAAAGCTTAAAGTGTGGTATTTGCTTTTTGCTTTTTTCTTTTTTATAATGTATTAGACCTTCAGGTTTCCTTTCCCATTACAAGTCGGAAAAAGCATACCTCAGCACACATGAAGGGCTTGATATGAAGGCATAACAGCAATTTAAGAAAGAAGTTCCAGGCTTAGGAGAACACAAAGGCAAGAAAAATGGTGAACATGAAAGGAGAAATGTTTTGAGATTAATTAGGAAAAAAAAAAAAAAAAAAGATGAGGAATGAGGATATGGTGAAAGAGGAGACCTGACATAAGATGCACAAGCTATTACCTTGCATGGAACTTTAAAGACAAAGATCTTGAAGGTGGTTCATGAGGTCAGAGTTCTGAAGAGATATAGCATGTGTGATGTCATCACTAGTAGATTATTTTCACGGCTAATTTGAAGTGTATTTAAAGAGGATGAAAATCAGAAATGCTAATAGAAAGGTGTCCTCCAAAGTGAGGAAGTTGAAATAGAAATGAACAGCAGACTTCGAAAACCATCACACTTCCTTCCCAGAAAAAACTCCAGAAGCCCTGCAGTGTGGCACCCTTCAAGTGTTGTGTGCAACTCACCTCTAAAAAGAAGAGGCTGTTAAAACATCTCATCACATTTTACAGATTTTGGCCTTGGAACACAAGTTTTAGCCCTGGGAGCTCCTTCCATCACCCCTGTGTACTCAAAAGCCTTCTAGTTTGGTCACTCCTAGCTGTAGTTGTTACCTAAGTAATGCAGGAACATAAGAAGTGTCCTAGTGGATCATAGTGATAGGCCATTTACTCCAATATTTTCTGTGATAGCAGCAACAGGACATACTGTTTAGCGAAAGCACATAAATCTGGCCATCATCTATAATGTATTTCCTCCTTCTCCAGCACTATGTACTACAGTGGTTTAACAGATGTGAAACAAGTAAATCTCCACCCCAATCTTTCACATCCATTCAGGATTTCTTGTTCAGCATTTTCTTGAAAACCTTTCTATACCTGCTGATACTATTTTTCTCTACAGCCGCCTGTTGCAACAAATTCCAGAAGTTACTGCCCACTCCGTCGNAAAAAAAAAAAAAAAAAAAAAAAAAAAAAAAAAAAAAAGAAGCGTCTATTCTCTTTTCCCCTAAATTGTTCACACTAATCTACTCTTTTTCCATGCATGCCCTCTAATTCTAGTATTGCAGCATCTCATGAGTAACAGGTTCCCATCCTGGCTGTCCAACACACTACATCCAGAGTTCCATAAGCATCACATCTGTAGCAACGACAACCTGAGCCTCCTCCTCTCAAAACTGGCAAGTTAGTCTTCACAATCTCTCTTTTGAAGGCAGGTAGCTATTCCCCACTAACACATCCCGGCTGCCTTTCTTGAGATGTGAAACCAGAACCGCAGCCAGCACACAAGATGTAGTACGCTGCGGTGAAAGGGTGCTTTCCACTCTGTGCCTGATGAGGAACAAGATTTTATTGCTTTTTCTGGTTACCACCACATCCAGCCGCAGTCATTCACAGAGCTGTCAAAGACACTGCCAAGATCTCACTCCTGAGTCGTAACTGCCAGTTTTGAGGTCAGCATTATGTAAGGTAGGTTGTGATTATTATTCCCCTAAATACATTATTTTCCTTTATTCACTCTGAAGCTCATCTCTCACCTTTTCCTACATTTGCTCAGCATAAGGACCGAGACCAAGAGTCAGATTTTGTGTAATGTTTTTACTTGTTGGAACGCTTGTTAGTCATTGCATCTGCAAGAAAGAGTCACTGGTCACCCCTCACACCCAACCACCAAGATAGACAAAAAACAGTAATAGGAAAAAGCACAATAGCAACTGCATTACTCTAAATGGAGCCTTTTCTTCCTCCTTTCCCACCAAGGCAATGATAATTTGATGGATAATTAATTGAGAAGGAGTTTATTATTATTATTATTATTATTATTACTGCTACTACCACCCTAATTTGGAACTGGAGTGTGTTATAAAAGGAGATGCCAAAAGGCATTCAACCAGAGGAGCTTAGAAAAGTCATTGAACATATAAAAATATTAACTTTATTAACTATCATACATGCACATGACACCTCTCTAACAGATGAGTCAAAGTCTATTTTGTGGCCACAACCTCTGTTAAAAGTACTTATTACACATTGCTCCATTGTCAACAATGTATAATATCCTAATCTCTAATAAAGCTGCTGCCTTATTGTCCAGGAGAGTTGATTTTCTCAGCTCTCCCATCTGCTTTACCTATTATTTTCTATTTTGGAAACATGATTTGTAATAAATATAAATATACTAAATACATCATACTCTCATAACATGACATGCTTTATCTTATAACCTAACAGTATTAATTTCATTCATATTCTCACTTTCTGCTGGTTGTTCCATCCCACGCTTAGGTTTGTAAAACCATGAGATAACTATTATTTGTGTAATAGATTTATAGAAAACTTTGATATGAGACAAAAAAAAATCAATATACAAGCTCTCGTTAGCACAAATATATACATCTGTGGGAAGAAACAGATTTTTGAAATGACTTCATTCTTTCTTACACTGGTTTGGGACAATTACCATGGGAGCCTATTTCTTATTGTTCTTTGAAGTGATATAATCCACAAAAGTTGTTCCTCCACAAATCCAGCCCGCTTAATAGTCTTCTGAAAAGGGTTACTGCCAACACAGCACCCACCTTGCAGAAGCAGTTTCATGGAAGTGAACAGACCACTCCTGGTCACTATCTTGTTCACAGAGCAGAACATGAAAACCTCATCACAAACGACACCAAGTTATTGTCACCTTCCACACATACCTCAGCTGCTTTCTGCATCAGTGATGAACAATATTGCAGGCATGCAATGCAGCATCGTAGTGGAACATTTATACCCCAGAAAGTGCAAAGCTCATAGGAAACACACACGCCCTCTTCCCACCAGGTGAGGTGGTGACCTCTCCAACTTGGTTGGAGTCGACTGTGGTACAATCCTCCAGTATTGTTTGACGAGACTGCTGTTTATTGACTTTTTGTTGTTTTTTGTTTGTTTATTTTTCCCTAACAAACTCAGAGGACCTTTAAGAGATAAGAGCACTTTCACCCTTTTGTAACAACTTCAATGACCACAGGCCACCAAGTATGACAGACAGTACTGCACATTGTTGGCAGACCCTAGAGGAGGAGCACCTGAAGACTGCTGTACAAACAGTGCCCAGGGCTGAGCACACTTACACATGGTTAACACCACAGCACCGAATTCTTCCTTCAGCAGCCTGGACACTTTATGAGACTGATCCAGTGACTTTTACAACTGTTGAAAGCACTCAGTTTGGCTCGGCCTTTAATTACTTATTGCGACAATACAAAGGAAATCAAGGTAGATGACAACAATGAATGTTCCTGCTTGCAATCCCTATTCTTCAGCTTTCTTGTTGTTATGACAATTGTGATATATCTTGAAAAGTCATGTCTGGAATAGTTTAGCTGAGGTAACCCCAGCAGGGGCACAGTAAATGAAGCAGAATCATAGGAAAATTAATAGATCTTCCATCTAGCTTTCCACAGAAAATTATTTTAAGACAGCTATAATATTCATTTGGCTTGTTTGCTTAGAAATGACATGGTTCAATGTGGGGGAGTGGGAAGTGCAGGAAAGTGTGCCTTGGAAGGTGGTATAACAAACATTTACTTTCTAAGCTTCCAGCAACACAACATCTTTATCATTACTGAACATGCCGGAGGTTTGACAGCTAACAAAGATAAACCCAAAAAAAGGATAGCATATGTGTTTGTTGATGAGTGTCACTTCAGATGCGAGATTATTTTCATTTTGCTCTCATATCTATTAATGGGCATTGTCAAAAGTGCTTCAGTGCTTTCAGTCATCTCGCTCATTGTTCAACCAAGTATTGACTTTATCTGAAGCTTGAAAATATGAACCTTTATCAGTTTTTCTACTGTTAGTGTTCAGTCATACCATCTGATTGGGCCCTTCATTTTCCAGAAATGGCCCTTACTGTCTTTGAATCTATATATGGGTTACTGATGCTTTGATGATCAGACTACCCTAGGAATATTCATACAGTTGAAATGTCAATGAGTTTTCAGGTGACAGTCTTTGTGACCTGACCAAATTAACATAATTTGCCATAATGTAAAGTTCTTCATATGTAGGTAAAAATATTTTCCTAAATAAAAGCTACTTGGTTCTAAAAGAAGACAGCTTTTTAATATACTGTCTTCAGCTCCAGAGAGGAGGTAATCTTGAAAGACTTTGCCAAAGGACTATCATCTGTCATCAGTGCAACACAGCTGATCAATATACTTCCTCATTATCTCACGATAACGCTGCAATGACTATGGTCTAGGTAGGCAGATTGTGGTGGGTGCACTCGAACCCCCCCCAAGCCAAAGCAGCAGCAGTTTGGTCCAAGCTCCAGAGGAGGTGAAGGCCTGAGCCCCAGCCAGGCCAAGAACTCCTTCCAGGAGACCCACAGGGAAGCAGAACGGCGCACTGAACGCTGGTGGCTTGTGGGTGCACGGAGTCTCGTGCATACTCTTCCTACTGTATGCAATTTGACTACAAGTCACCCGCTTCATTCTATAAATACGAGAGCCTGGATGAGCCCACTTCGAGCAATCCCTGCTAAATAAGTGAGCTGTATGGCAATGGTTTTACTACTCAGAGGTCAGTGGATGAGCTCAATTCAAGTTCGATATTAATCATTTAGCTTAAGTAGATGCACACCAAATGTAATGGATTATTTAGAGATATAAGGTTGTATGATTGTTAATATACTCTCTGATTCATGTTACTTGGTAGACTAGATTGGCTAAAATGTTAAGCTCATATTTACCAAAAGGAATTGCAGACTACACTAAATGCCTGCAAAATAAAGTCTAGCTTGCATTTTGCTGGGAAAAATGGAACTAACTGAGAAAACAATGATCCAAGGCTAATGCAGAGACATTACAGACATCTGCAAAGTGGAGTCTATTTTTGCACTTCACTGAGAAGAAAGGATTTATCCAGACAAAACAGCACCTTCAAGGATGTGGACCAAAAACGATGTCTACACCTGAACAAAACAGAGGCCCACGTTGAGTCAGGCAAAAAGGGTTCAATGGGGAGCAAAGGACCTGGTGGTGAAATATTGCTACTGGACTGAATCACGGTGTGAATAGTCTGTAAAGATATAAAAGTTTGTAGTTTTCTATGCTTGGGCAGACCTCTGCACAGGTACGCAGCTTAAGCCAACCCTCCTGCTCTTCTACTTCATTAAATTCTTATTTTTCTAAGAATTTTGTTTCCTGAAAGTCTGCCCTGCATATGGTTGTTGGGCCTCACCTCGAAGTTTGCTACTGGAGTTCTAAAATACAGACTCCAAAGTGAATGGTTGTCAGGGAGGGAAGGCGCCTGAAAGTTTGCTTCGTGAATGAGTGCAAGCATCTGGAGAGAAGGTAAGCAGCATTTGGCTTGGCATATTTCCCCCGTGCAGCAAATAATAGAGTGAACCCACCACTGAACTCTTTTAAGTCACACTTCTCTCTAAGAACTCTAAACATTGTTCTGCAGCAAGCAGAACCCTAAATTACTCCTCCACGACACAGATGGGCTCCAAGAAGGCTATGATTTTTCTTATATCTCATTTTTTGGGAAAAAAAATGCACAATGGTTTGACTTTAAAAAAAAAGTCTTGGCCAGCAGTATGTTAATAAGAGGGCCCACTGCAGCTCAGAACCACAAATACTCTTTGCTTCCAGATAGCAGCAGGTTCTCTCAGAACCAGCATCCCAGAGCACAGAGGTTCCTTGGTGCTTCCCCACATCACCCTCTGCGGCTTGTTAGTCCCGTGGCATCCTTCAGCACACAGCATTCACTACCTGCACTCAAAATCACCTCTTTTGCTCAAGACCTGCTTCTACTTAGGGTTAAAGTCTTCACTTGTTATTGTATCTGGACTGAAGAAGAATAAGAAATAAGTGAACATAATTTTTGTTTTAAATCACTGACAACACATAGAGAGAGCAACACACCTATAGTACCCTCATGTGTCTTCAGGGCTACTCCTAAAGAGGTGGAATAAGGGAAAAACAGGCCATCATTTTTAATACAATAATAATACATTTACATACAACACAACATCTTATGTGGATATTTGTATTATGTACACATAAGCAGAATGCCTACTATTAGGCATTTTCATACTGACTCCTGAAATAGATTTCAGGCTTTTGCAACCATGATCTATCTTGACTTCTGCTCCCGTCTTTACAAAACAAAGTAACAATAAACCACTTTAATTTTAAAGATAGGCTTATTTGTATATAGCCATTTTATCCGTCTACAATTTTTTAACACATTTCAAAATTATAAAGCCTTTAAGATAGGATGAGCTTGTTGAGTACTTTAAAAAAAATCTATTTCCAATCCTGGTCTGATGTGAAAACATAAATACAAGGATAACACTTTGTTCTAGAAAATATAAACAATTTTGCAGAGCAAGATGTGCATATTAAGTACCTCTTCTATTTAGAGAAGTAAATCTGACTTTTTAATATAAATTATGAATCAACCTTAAGAAAAAATACTATCATCTTAATTAACTGCAATAATAAAGAATGCTAATTAGTGTTTTAGAGAAGGTGTTTTATTTCTTTGGATCTGATAGGAGGCATTTACTGCTGCAGGATCAAGTGTCTGTGAACAGACAGGAAGGGAGTAGCACCCTAACAAACACTTGGAAGTGGTCCACAAGACTTTCCCTGTCTATTCTTGTTACTGATATACATTTGGAAATTCAGTTAGTACCTTTTTGTAACAGACTTATTTCATCAGCGTAACATCAAAGAGATCAGAACATTTTTTTTTCCATTCTGTTCATTAATCTCTGAGGAAAATTTGACATAAAAAAATCACTCAGAATGAAAGAGAACTTGTTTTGAAGACTATTAGGAGCTCAGCACTCCTAGTCAGGAGAGGGAGGAATGAGCATGTAAAAACCATCACAACACTTCAGAGAGTGTTGTGAAAGACTTTAGAGGAAGATTTTAGAGGAATTCACAATCACAGTTAAGCATAACAAGGTCAGCCCAGGGCCCTTCCTCTTCTTCTTTCATGGCTAATGCTAGTGATCCTGCTCACTGGATCAGAAATAAAATGCCTCGTTGTAAACATAGCGCTTCAGTTTCCTATAAACGACACAGACTAATAAAGGTACACAAGAACAAACACTTTGAGGAAAATTGGGATTCATTGGTCTCAGTTTTGTTTTTTTTTTTGACATTTATTCTCTAGCTGATTGGGTACTTGCTGGAAACTTCATAAGACTTTACCAAAAACCTTATGTTACATATAAAATGTTAGTAATTATTTTTAGTTCCATCTATCTAGAGGAATATTGACCTCCATAGTACGATATAAAATTAAAATTTACCTCTAAGTACTTTTACACTTATTTGCAATGAAAAAAATAGACTATGACAAACCACCACATTACTACATTTACTCTTTTAGATCAGTATAATGGAAATTAGCAGCTAAGTAACTGTAATGCTCTAACTAGGCTAGTATGTATTACAGCATGAAAGAGATCTATTGCTTTTAGTGGTTAAAACAGGAGACAGGGAACCTGAGTTTCCATCCTCTTCTGCAGCTCATCAAGTTACTTATACCCACATTTTCAAAGTTAATCATTTTGAACGCCAAAGCTTGAGCTACTGAGAAATGAAAGCTAGCAGAAGACAGTGAGATTTTTACATGGCAGATAAAGCTACCCTTCTCATACCAAGTTCACGAACACATTTTCCAGGTGTTAGAACTGTGCAGAAAACGCGGAGCAGCACAATTAATTTCTACAAAATATTACCCACTCCTAAACAACATAACTTAAGCCTGCCCAATTTACCTTTAGATCAGCTAAGGGCTATTATCTCCTCTAGTTATTGCAACATGTTATGTCGGCAATAATAATGTTCATTAAAAAAGGAATCTATGTATCTGGTTGTCATCAGCATATTGTAGTAAATGTAGCATAAGGCATCTTCTTATCCTTCCGAAGAATTTCATTATCTCATATAGCAGGATAAATTTTTTCGAACAGTAATAAAAGTGGATTTTTTTTTTTCCATTTAAAGAAAAAGAGATTTATTCATTACTGCTCCTTCAATTTGGTTAGAAAGATATGAAATCACTACGTAAATAAACAGTAAATGTAAAATAGTACAAAGTACTGCTATATAGCCCTATACGGTATTAGGACAAGTTGTTGGTAGTTGTGGAGCTCAGAAAATTCAGTGTACCTGCCAAAGACAGGAAGAAATTAGTTCCAGATTTTCACTGTTTTGCACTCTCAGTGTATTTTGATTGCTATCAACTTGTCAGCACCTAAGGAAAAAACAGTAAGACATAAAATGGATCTTTTCATTTATTAGCCAATTACTTCATTTGGGTAAGCAAAAACATCGTATCAATAATATAATATTATATTCTGTAACTCAGAAATTCAAATCTGAACTCTAGGCAAGGAATACTGAAGTTTTTAATATTTAATTACGATGCTGCTTCTAAAAGCTTAGGTGGAGCCATCTAATTAAAAAATGCTAATGTGGAGGTATAGACTTTCCTTGTCAAACCGATGTATCTTATTCCTTCTACACCTTTCTGGGTTTTTTGTTGGGTTTTTGTCTGTTTGTTTGTTTTGTTGTTTTATTTATTTGTTTTGGTTTTTTTAAGACAGACAATACCTTATCAGAATAAGCTTGACTGCTATGAATAAAATATTTGAAATGCCACCATGCATACAAAAGTATAACAGTTAGGAAATAATTAGGGGATATCAGTTAGAAGTGCTTAAATCGCAAGCCAAAATATGCATTTTGCTGCATACAAGCAGTTTTAATGTAACAGGGTTTCCTCTTCATCCCAATACAACTGGTTAGTTTGTCATAAGAGTGAATTTCATCCCTTTATTTTTTTAATTATAAAAGTTACCAGGCCTGCAACAGGAATACCATCTCAGAAGATTATACTTGGATTTAGTTTTGGTACTAAAAAAAGAAACAACTAGTGGGAAATTATAGGCAAACAACACTGATTTAGTTCTGGTATTGTTTACATAAAGCATCAAATACCTTCTAAACAGAACTCTGTCAACACCCTTCAAACCAGATTAACCTCTCTATTCCAGGAAGGCTACTATCCTACACGAATGCAGAAAAAGTTTAAACCTGAAAGGGCTTACAATTTATTCCAAAACAAAAACAAATGCATTAGATGGGAGTAGTAGAAAATAAAATACAAACATCAGGGAGGGTTTGTGTTCCTATTTGTATTATTTTCACAGTGTTACATAGCTTACTTATCTGGCAATTGAAAAATTTCAATTCATTTACTATTCACTAAGATAGGTTTATAAATATCTAGATAAAAGTATGTATTCACAAATATGTATTGTCAATGGTTATCCTGAAAAAAAACAATCTAAAGCACCTTTACATTAGGACTGGCACTTACATTTCAGCAAGCAATCCTGGAGTCATCAGGGACTCTGTACAGTGACAAGCAAAGCCACCACCAAAACTCTGACCAACATCAGAATGGATACCGAGGCCAAAACGGAAAGCGTTACTTTGTCACTTTGTAAAACCTGATTGCATCCCCAAACAGAAGAATACGCACAGTTCTCGTCCCTGCATCTCAAGAAAGACATATTGGAGTAAGAGAATGGCTATGAATAAAAGGGAATAGAGCTACGTTCAGCACGAAAGCTAAAAAGGCCGTAACTCTCGGACAAGGCTAAGATGATGTGCTCAAAGTGCACAAAATCATAGAAAATGAATTAGAAGATGAATGAATGATTCCTACAGTTCGCAACACAAGGACTAGAGACACTTCCTGAAATCAGTTTAAAACACTTTTTTGTTCGTTTTTTTCAAAACTGAGCAGGCAGTGTCTTTCAATACACTGTTGCTACTAAAGCTTACAGAAGCAAACACTACTAACACAGTCAGAAACAGATCAGTCACATTCACAAGACATCATAAACTGATTCCTAAAGGACCGAATACCTCCTAACATACCTAGTCTAATGACTGTGAACACTGGGGAATAAGCAAAAATCATCTGCCAGGGAAGAGCTAGAGACTGATTCAGAAAACCAGAGGACTGTAATTTAAATATTATGCTACATGGAAACCAAACTAAAAGTAGAGGTTCTAAAAGCCATCTGAAAGCTCAACAGAGTACTAAAGATATTTCAGTCCTAGAGAGCTAAAAACTAAACTTTCCAGAATACATTCATTCCTACTGACATTGGACAGAATATTCATGTTTCCAGCAATATCAAAGTCTTGCATAGTTTAGTACTACAGAGGCAGCAATTATAGATGTTCACATAATATATACAGCAGCCTTTTTTTTGTAAGAGCACAAAAAACTCCACCAATACAACTGTTACTGACTTCAGTAAGCCCTTCTGCTATATACCTTTGCTTCATCAGAGTTACCACCAACTGAATCCTACAGCACACATATTTAACAGGTTTCTCTTCAGCAAAACCTACACATTCCAAGGTTGACCTTGAGGATTAAACACAGAAGCATCCAAATAAAGTCTCATATGCGTTATTGACACTAGATTTTTTTCAAGGCAATGACTGAAATGTGTGCTTTGATGCACAGCTGCAACTCGGGGACAAACTTGATACAAGACCTACACCTGCATGCGTATCTTTACAATCCCTACTCGAGCTCAGCTCTTCCTGCGCTCCCTGCTCCGCCACTCCGACACGCGTGGGACCCTGTTCCCCGCGGGGACTGGGCAGTTTTTTTCCGCCAACACGGGGCTGGGCTCTTACCTCCGTTCCCCCGGCACACAGCCGCCCGCCCTACAAGCGGCACTCGGAGCACAGCCCAGCCCTTTGCTTCTTACAGACGCCGAACACAGCGCTGGCGCAAACCATCACCTTCGCTCTTGAAGGTGCTCTGTCCTACCTCCAGCATACCGCTGTGGGAAGGACACTCCAGCGGAGAGAGATGTTCAGTACCTCTCAGGGCACGCACAGGTGGAAAAGGCTGGGTGGGGGAACCCCACAGGAGAGAGGGGTGCACATCCCCCATTTTCCCGCCCCAGGATTCGGGGGACGCGCACTCACGCGTGGCACGGTGGGCCGCTGGCCGCCTCCTCGCCGCCACTTTCTGCCGCCGCCTCCTCCCCGATGTCGGGCAGGGTGATGAGCAGGGCCTTGGCGCCCGCCCGCCCCGCCGGCTCCCTGTCTGCCGCGGCAGCCGCCAGGNGGCCGGGGGCCGGCGGGGCGCGGCGGAGCTTGGCGAGGAGGGCGCCCAGGTCCAGGGTTGCTACCTTCATGGCGGCGGGCAGGGAGCCCCTTCCCGTCCCCGCAAGGCCGGGCGGGGGCGGCCGGCGGCTCTCCCGGCCGGGGCTCCCGCCGCCTCCTGCCCGGCCCGGCGGGCGTTGCTAGGCTAAACAAACCCGCTGAGAGCGGTGCACCCCGCCCGCAAAAAGCTGCGAGCCGCCATCAGCCTAAGCACCTGTCATAGGGAAGCTTAGAGCAGTAACAAGTTGCAGTCTGTGAGCTAAGGAAATAAAGCGTGACGTTTTCCCTTTTGTTCAAATGCCACTAGCATTAAGGGGCAAGAAACCTATCCCACCTGCCAGGGCCACAGGGCTCTGCCTAACACCCTTCCTTTGTGTGGTGCACGCCATAAAGGGTTTATAGAAACCTGGAGCAAGATGGACCCAATGCAGTACACCTTGCTACACCAGGTCAGGCAACTGCAGAAGGGAGCTGCGAGGAGCAATAGGCTATGTGCAAAGATGCTACCAACAATATCAGGCAGCTTGAAGAGCAGTAGCGGGTGTCAGGATCAAAGACCTTTGTCTATCTGCTACAAATACCAGGCAGCCAGAGGCGCACGAGTTGGGGCTGGGGCAAATACTGCACTAACTTTGCAATGCGAGGTTGCCTGTCTGGGTGGAGAGAGGAGTGATCATGCTAGCAGCACTTTGGGGACACTGTAATGGCTGGTGTTGCAGACAGGACAAGCAGGTGACATGGCCCATGGTAGCACCCAAAAAAACAGCACAGGCTGAAGGATAGTACAGTTCCTTTATACATAAAAGCCCAAGATTATATATCAAGCAACTAGTTGCACTATAAACTTAAAGCTGGCAGCTGCTGCTAGACAACAAGCAAGGGTACCAAGTGGGGAATTTTATCACTGCCTTGTCTTCCTAGCACAGCAAGGAGTGCAATGAACTGGCAGAGTGGAGCACACAAAAGACCAAGTAGAGGACTGAGGTTTGAAACTGGGATGTTCTTTGCCTTTTTTCTTACAAATGAAAATAAATATATTCTGACTGAACTTATGGAATAGGTCCACATAAACATAACAGCAGCACATGTTCATAACTCTCTGTTATTCAAGAACTGCAGAAACAGGTTCCACCCCAAATCTACAGACATAAGTCCTTTAGATATTCTGCTTTCAATACAGATGATTCCTCTTTAGTCTTAGGTAATATCTTTGTCACTACAAGTCTGGAAATATTTTTTATTTATTTAGTACCTGACTCCTCAGCAAATAAGCAAATAAGCATAATATAGTCTCATGCTGCACACCGCAAAGCAACTACTCAGCTCAGATATGGACTGTTAATCCTGAGGGCACTTACAGAACTTTGCCACACTAAGCCCATTTATTCACCATCAAATGTACAGGAGCAGAGCAGAAATAAGTAACTTTCAGATAGATAGAGAAAATCTGTATGAAAATTTTATGCTTTTGTGCTTTTTTTAAACATTCCTCTAATTCTCATTGTAAGCCTTTATAATGCCTTCTTCTGTTGTAAATTATTTTAAACTGAATGTAGATACTAAAATAACTGTTTAGAACACATCATATTTCTATAATTTAAAATTATTTTCACACATTAGCAAGTACTTATAGTTTGTATGCATCCATAAAACATTTTCTCAGTGTTTTGACACTGATTTTGGGGGCATTTTAGTAACAAGAAAAATCTTTATAGAATTTAGACACACTGTCATTTGTCAGGGTTTAGGAGCCAGAAAAGACCACTTGATCATCTGGTCTGACCTCTTGTATCACATTTCGCCTTGGCATTTGTCCGTGAATTCTCTGTATCTTTATGTCATTTTTAATATCCATGTGAACTACTAATATTTTCCAAACAATTTATATTGATGCGGAATGAGAAGTTCTGCTACTATATGTCATTACAGATTTAGGAAACATAGGAACACTTTCACATGTTAGTCTTTAAATAAGAGAAAGAATGATTGACATGGTGCATACCTGGCACCCCATCCTTACTGACTTGCCTCCTCAAATTTCATGGCCTAAGCACAAAGAAAGAATTTGTCACTTCACCTGAAAAGGTCAGAAAGATGAGATGAAAGCATCACAATGGAGATAATCCTATTACTGTAATTAGGAAATCATCATCTATCACTTCAACTGTAAACAAAGCCTTTTTTGTTTTCACTCAGGACTTCCTGAGCGACTGCAGACAGTCTACACCACAGTCTACACATTGGCATTTACATTTTTATCATCATGGGACATACAAACCTATTAAAAACCAAAGTTTTTAATCTATGCATATAACAAATAATGAGAAAAGCTGTTTAAAATGTTATGTGTTGATTCTTGGAGTGGATATTCTTGAGTGGTATTGAAACTGATGAGGGAAATGCTAGGTGGAAAAAGGCAATTAAAAGTATTCTTAAGATTTGAAGGGTCACACACCTACTAAAAATTGACAATGTTTTATATGGTGTTCGGAGCAGCAATTAAATATTAACAAAAATGTATAAATGACTGTCTAGTGTCTAATTTACAATAAGTTGTGCTCAAACACTCCTTAACATTGCAAACAGCCTCAAACATCACGAACATCCTTTCAGAACACTCTTTGCTGGTTCTCAGCTCTCTCTGTATCAAGCTACTAGCCCATATATTTGAACCTTAATGCTCTGGCAATTGCCAACTAGCCAATGTTTCTATAAATCATGTTATGAAAAAAACAAACTACATTAATATAGAAGAAATTAAACTACAGAATTCTGTCTGATTTCTTTACAACATTGTTTTTTGCTATCAAAGGCAAAACTATGTACAGTCATAAAGAAGAAAGGAAACATAAAATCTGAAATTAATCTGCTTTTGAATTTTTTTCTCCCACTCTACCTGTAACTATAGTCACAGTAAAATTTCTGCTTTAAAACCGTTTCTTTTGGGGGCTTATTTTTTGTTATTGTTTCACTAGTAATAAAGATTTCAGTATTGAAATTACAGTAGCATCAGCTCCCCCACAAAGTTGTCTTCTGGTTATGCTACAGAAAAATCTATGCCTTTACTCATTTTATACAGGTGCACCAGCTGTGCATTGGCCATACTTCACATTGATTTCAAGTTCTATTTAATGGCCCACATATAGTTTTATGAGCATTTGAATAAGTAAGATGGCAGCTCTCGGTATAAATGTCCTCTGCCAGCTCTCTGAATTTTGATAGGGAGGAGAAAAAAAATGTTTGTTTACTTATGCCACATTGATTAAATCAGTTGACTCAGTCTGAAAATCTGTTTTTGGCAGTCACCAGTACTAGCACCACCCAGAAGGCATAAGCAGTCCTTCACCATGTGTTCTGAACCGACTGCTCACAGGATCACATTTCTTTCTGTGGCTTTCACTTAAAATAAAAGTTTTTAAAACTCACTTTGAGACTCTGCTATGTTTCTTGGTTTCAACTACAGAAATAATTTTCCATGTTATTATACTTACTCTGCATCACATGGAAAGTTTTCCAATTTTAGTTTTACTGAGTCTCCCCTTGTGTTATGAAAGCAAGCAGTAGTGCCCATCCTACCCTCTAAACAGAATTTGCCATTTTATCATTATGGAATTCTCTTTTACATATCCCTTTAAAGTAGCGTCAATGTCTTTTTTACACTACAACAGATGGACATTTTTGCTAGGACACCAGTCATTCTCTCTGCTTTTCAGAATTTCTACCACATTTTTGATATACAGACTGAAATAGCTATCAGTCATGATCCATTTTAACGTGTCACTTCATGCAGGTGAATCAAAATATCAGCAAGAACATGAATATAGACTAAATTACAGTGCCTTATGTATCTTTCCAGCATGACAAACTTTTTTCAGGTTTTCCTGAAGACTTTATAGTTTTACGACGACAGAAAATATGCAATAAAATGACCCCATAATTCAAATCTGTAATTTCAAAGTTCAATGCTCTTTACTATTAGATTTAAGTGCCATCACTAATTGCTGATGAAATGCACTGACTCGTTCTTTCTGGGCTGGCCAGTTCAAGATGCAGCGAGATCTGAACATTCCTCTCCTCAGGTGAAGTGCATGATACAGCTTGTAATCTTGGATCTCATGAAGAAAGATCAATATGATGGAGTCTCGACTTTGTTCAATAGCTTGCTGAAGAGCATGATACACCTTAAAGCTGAAGCAAAAATATGAGAAAAATACGTGTTTTCTTTCATATGGAAGGAAAAAATGTCAAACAGTTCTTTTAATAGCTCACATAACAGCACATTACAAACTCAAGTATTGGACTCAAATAGGGGTCTTAATGCCTATTTCATGATATAAAATTGTCATTGCTTATGTTAAATTACTTACCCTCTAACTAAATAAAAATATCATCCTCTAAAAATATAACCTAAGTCTACTGTCTTGATATAGCTTTGTTCAGCAAAGTTCCTTTCTTTGTAAGAACACTACATAAGAAAGGTGAAAAGACTCATTTAAAGACAAATAAAAATAATCTTTGGATGATAGTGATATCACCCATTATTGCTCTTTTCAAACATGTAATTTTAAGGCAAGCAATCTGCACAGGTGACAGCTTGACTTTTTGCACAAAAATATTTCGACTGAGAGATTTGAATGCCCTCTAGTGTATATGTGGAGTAATTAACTTTATTAACTTAGGAATTATTCTGAAGTTATGATACAGTAAGTAAATATATTAAAATAGAATTTGCATGGCATTTTTTTAAATTACACACCAAAAACATATTACCTTCTTAAAAAAATCTGTTAAGAAATTTTCTCCATTACATGTAAAATTGTATATGCTACTCACTTTTTGCACCAGGGATCCTGTAAGAGGTGCTCAGTCACAACAAAAATAATCTTCCTGCTCCTTTGGATACTGTTAACAGTGGCTTCAAATTCAGATATGCCCGCTTCAAAGTCCCGCTCTTCTAAACAAAACCTAATTTGAAAGTGGTAATTTTTTTCCAGAGAGATGAAATTCTTATACACCCAATTCTTGTCCTGTCTCGCGTGAATAACATAGGCATCAAAATCAAATTCTTCCTGTTGTCTGTCAAGTTCTTTAAAACCAAGCACTCGATTTACTGAAATATTCCAGTAGAAAGCTATTCTCCACCCTTCAAAATGGATGAGAAGAACCATAAAAATTACTAGCATCACAGTAGTGGTAGTGACCACAAACAGAAGTTTAAATGGAGCACTGTCTTTGCAGGCTGAGCTATCAAAATGCAACACCAGATTACCGTGATACTTAGGGGGGGTGTTGCAAATGTACTGGGACCTCAATCCAGGTATATAAGTGTGAGTCACATTAAGCCAATCAGTGAACCAAGCAATGCTTTCACAGGTGCAATCAAATGGATTGGAATCCATCTCCAGTATTCTCAAGCTCTTAAAAGCTGGGCCAAACACTTTTTCTTCAACTGAGGTTATCAGATTTTTCTGAAGGTTCAAGAAATTCAGAGAGTCTTGGTCATCAAACAAAGTTGCTGGAAGCAAATTCAAATTATTGGCTCCTAAATCCAAGTCTTTTAATTGAAACAAACCCTTGAAAACCTGAACTGGAATCTCATCAAGCCCATTCGATTTTAAATTAAGAATACGCAAGTTGGGAAGACCTTTCAAAAAAAGAACAGGCCCACCTGGATTTGCGTGTTTCCAAAGTCGGGCTAAATTATTGTGCTGTAAATCCAGAATGTCAAGTTTGTGAAGTCCATCAAACAAGTCTTCTTTTATGTTTGCTAAGTTGTTATTGCTGATGTCTAGGACAGTCAGATTTTGCAGAGGATGAAAAGGTGAAGGAGAAAGTGCCAGATTACTGCAACCTACCTTCCTCAGCATCAGTTTTCTAAGGCTTGGGACAAAAATGAATGATTCACTTCGCAAAGTCAAATTTTTATTATAGGAAAGATAAATATCTTGTATATTATTGAGACCTTCAAATTCATGACCTCTGAGCTCTTGACTAATTTCATTGAGACCAAGATCGAGAATTTTCAGGTGTCCCAAGGAGGAAAACGCCCCACTTTCTATTGTAGAAATTCTTGTTTTTGTGAGATTAAGAACTTGCAAACTGGAATTAGCAAGTGATGAAAATGTTTTATTGGTTATTCTTTGTAAGTTTATGTTGCAGTTACAGAGACTCAGGTATTTCAGGTTGTTCAGACCTGTGAACATATTAGCAGTAATTCCTGGAAAATTGTTATTATCCATTATAAGGTACTCCAGGTGGTATAACCACTGAAAGGAAAAATCTTCAATTTTCCCAATAAGTGAATTTATCAGATTCAGATGTTTGAGGCTGGATAATCCATAAAATAAACGTGATGATACATGAATGTTATTATGCTTCAGGCTTAAGTACTGCAAACTTGAAAGCCACTGAAATGAATCATCTTCTATCACAGACAGAGAATTCTGGGAAAGGTTTAAAACTGTAAGGTTTGTTCCTTGCAGTCCCTGGAAAGTTGATTTGCCAATGTATGAAAGCTTCACGTGGCTCAGTGAGAGATTCTGAATTGCTGTGTTTGATAATTCTGTACAAAGTTTCTTTGTGCGATTTTCACCAAGTTCGACATTGTTCAGTATGAGGCCAAAGAGATTTCCAATTGCATGTAAACACCCTGTGTGAAACTGAAAGGAAAAGAAAAAACAGTTTTGACCCAAACAACGGGATTATGTAAGAAAGTAGCCCCATAAAGCAAAAATTTGGAAAGGTTTTCAAATGAGATTTTTCAAGCAGAATATAACTCCTGCATTCAAGTTTTTCCACAGCCAAGTTCAGACAAACACTTCTTGGAGTTTGTACTTCTTGTGATAAAAAGTTCTAAAATTTGTAACAGTATTATCCTAATTCTGAGTAGTACTTGTTTAGAAGAAGATAGAAAGTTGCTTAGTGAGATGCAACTTAATTACAAGTTGCATCCAACTGGTAAAACGCTTTCGCTAAGAGTATCTTAGAAATCGGGATAATCCCTTTCTTCAGGTTTCTTTTATTGGCATCTGCTGGGGATACCAATATACTAGTGCAAAACTAGATACACCGTAAAAAAGCTATTTAGGCCTTCAGGCAACCAAGAAGAAAATAATTCTCTCTAGGTGAGCAGAATCTACACTCATGAAATGTGATACCACACACTTGCTTCCACAACATAAATGCGTAAGGCTGCCTTTCAGACAGCAGTGCTGTAAAATCAGAGCAGGTTAAACTAGCATAAAGTAGCACTGCACAAGAAAGGAGCAGTCCCATCTTCTTACGCTCACTATGTACCCTTGCACCAATATGGCCATACATGCAGTCACACGGTGAACCAGATAGGGAACCAGCCTGACCACAAGCTAACCAAGCCAAAACATCTGTAGAGTTTCTCCACTGATCCATCTCATCGCCGCACCAAAGCTTACGCTGGAAAGAGGGAGGTATGAAATGGACAAGGGAAAGAGGAAGGTGGGGTTGCCTCTCAGCACTGTTACAAACTTATGTAACTTCAAAATACCCTTGTAATTTCAATATACATGTTTTTTACAGACCAATCAGCTTGGAAAAATCCTGAGCACATTCAATGCAAATTCACTATTCATATGCTGTGGGTCAGTCAGTTTAGAACTGCAATACTTACCATCACTCTTCAAAAAATCATATTGTAACACCAAGAAGCATGTCAGAGAGAACAGTAAGGCAGGTTGAAGAGAAAACACCCAGTTGTTTTTTCAAAAGAGTGAGTATACTTTTCTGCAATGGTTGTTTCTCTGGGGTACCTCACAGGCACAAATGAACATTCTCTTTGATTAACTAGTCAGTGAGACCTAGGCTGTATAACTAACCTTGCATAATATTGCACCTTTTTCCCCAATTAGAAAGTATGTCAACCATTCCCTCTTTGGCACGTAAAAAAAAAAAAAAAAAATTAAAAAAAAAAATCCTGCATAGAAAATACCCGGTAAGGGTTCACAGAGCTACTTGATCTAGCTTGGTTGCTTGAGACATCTGATCAACACAGAACCAGCTCTTGCTGATTTGAATGGGAGAAAAATAATGATGTGTAGTACCACTACTGGATGTCAGGAGTAACACTGTATACGTTAGAATAGTTTTATCTTTGACCTGAATGGATCAAAAATGTAATGTAAATGCCATACAATCATAAAGGATAAATCAGGATAGTTCCATTTTATACTTACACCTGTTGAATTTCTGTTGAAATGCTTCCTACCTCTTTCAGTGGATTTGATGACAAATGAAGACTCTTCAATGAGGTGTTGCTAAGAAAACTGAAGTCTTCCTTTTTTAACTCAGTGATTTGATTGCTATCCAACATGAGCTCACGAAGGTTCTTTAACTGTTGCTGCAATCCTAAATTTGCTGACTTCAAAAAATTATGAGATAGGTCCAAACGATTCAAGTTCTGGAAAGATGATACCAACAGGAAAGTATAAAATTATTTTTATTTTGTATAATGTAACAGCATTTTGAAATATTGCATTGGAGTCTAATTGATTCTAAATTAGTTGCAATACTACATTTAAATTTGTAATAGAGAAATGGCGGCTTTCAGGCTCCTACAGGAAGAAGCCTTCTGTATCTTCTACACCTGTAACATTTGTGTTCATGGTCTTAAACTGCTAAATTATCTGCTGCAAACCAAAGAATTACTTTATCTAAAATTCCTTAATCTACTGAAAACCCTCCTGTTCCAGATAAAGTGATAAAAGCAAAAGCCTAGAGCTGCCTGCAGTTAGAACTACCACAGTACTAAACCTTGTGTCTTCACTGTGGTCCACCCCCACCAACAGCAGTGAGGAAGAGGGGTGCAGTGGCAGCCTACAAAGATCAGCATTGTACTCCTTGTCATACTCCAGCTGATGCCCAGGTTCTCAGATGACTCCTGCACATGCAGGGGAGGAGATCCTGCCCTGAACGTGACTCTACAGAATGTGCCTGGAGGTGCCCCAAGCCAGGTCTCCATCAGTGCATGGCAGTGGCAAAGTGAGGATGGCCAGAACGTCAGGTCTGTTCCCAGCACCAAAGCTGGCTGTGCTCATTTGTGCTTAGTTGACAGTCAGCAATCCCCCAGTGCAGGCACAGACATTGTAGGTAACTGAACTGGAATACTGAGTTTAGCAGAAAAGTTCAGACTTGCTCTAAACAACATGTGCACTCATTAGAACATTGTACATCGATTAGTAGCTGCACATCGTCTCTATTTTCTTTTGTCCTTTCGCATGATTCTCTGCTTGGTGCAAAGACAATTGAACAGTCTTTCCCTGCCTTCTGTGCTGGTTCCCCAACCTCATAGGTGCTACAAAGAGTATTTAGCTACATGTAAACTACCAGGAGAAACAAATGTAGAGTAGAAAAGGGTTTTAATTCTTTCTCAAAGCCAAAAGTCCTGTGAGACACTACATTCAGCCTAAGCACTGGCCTCCATGCTCCAAGTAATTACACCTTGACCTTGAGAATTTAAGCTAGCTACTAAGCTAGCTACTATTTTTAGACCCCAGGCAATGCAGATTCCACAGCACCCATTTTGCCCTATATGTCATCTGCTGCTGCTCTCTCAGCACAAATCCTGTGTGGAGAGGTGCCTCGATGGGATGCAAAGGGGATGGAGAGCATTGACTCATAAGGATGGCTGAGACTCCAGTGTGCTCTAACACAAGAAGCCACTAGGCCTTTTATTAGAAAAACGACGAAGGGACATTATATGCTGGGTACTTTCAGAGGCAAATAGGCAGCTGTTTTGTACGCAAACTGGAAAAAAAAAATTAAAAATTCCACATTTATACTTTATTTACATGAAAATATGCATTTCTCAAACTTACCTCCAGGGTTTTGAAAGGATCATTTTTTATGTCTATTCTGTTGTATCCTAGATAAAGCTCAGTCAGGTTGGTGCAGGAAGCAAAGACTCTGTCAGGGAGCTTATACAATTCATTATGTTCTAACCTCAGAATCTGCAACAAGGGCACATTTTGGCACAAGTCTGGTTGCAGTTTAGAGATGCTGTTGTAGCCTGCGTTCAAGTAAACCAGCTGGCTGTACTTGGTCAGATTTGCAGGACCCAGCTGTCTTAGCTGATTATGAGAAATATCCAAACCCGTTATATTGTTTGGGAGATCGGAAGGAATTTGAGTCAGCTTTAGGTGACTGCAGTCAGCCATTTCATTTTGGATCTGACATTGTTTTCCAGCTGAGGCACACAGTAAGCAGACAGACACCAGTCTGACAGACAAGCTGCTCCACCAAAGAGTAACACTGCCCATCGCTTTATCTGAAAAGGCAAAATGAACACAGTACAAATTACAATCATTTTGACACAACTTATATCTTAAACTGAAGACTAAGCAAGCCAGGCTCAAAAAAACATGTAGTTTATACTGAGCAAACACTCAGTATTTTTCACCCATAAAGTAGCATTCATTTCTGCATAAAAGGTATGTCTAAATATTTCTAAATTAAGATTTTTCTTTAAAAACAGTAGTATTGTATTACATAAAAATAATTATGTTCAAAAGCTACCAACACTTTCTCTATTATCAATGAACAATTCCAACCATTTTTCCTTTCCTGATTAATTTTGCATTGCTTTAACATGCATAGACTACAATAAATATGACAAATTATACACAGACCTGTCAATGTTAATCACTGAGCTCTGAGCCTTAACTACACTGACAAATGTTAATAAACAGGCCTCTCAGTGTTAATCACTATGCTCTGAGTTTAACTGCAGTTAAAATATTTATAGTTATATGCTGTAAGAATGCCTCATATGCCACTTATTTATTTTACTGTTCTTGCCAGTTTTTGTTTTACAAGCCAGCCACACAAAATTCTAACTGTCTTGCCACCTCATAGCAAAAGAGGAATACCAGGCTAGAGAAAGGAGTATGAGAAAGTAAGAGCAGATGAAACAAATCAGTACCAATCTAATCAGGGAAAGAAATGGAGAACAGCCAAGATTAAGAAAAAACATGGTCCATAGATTCAATACATTCATCCAAATATTTCCAGTAAAACTTACACATTTAAGAGTTTATATACCCCACCCATCTGTTTTGAGCATTTCCATTAGGATATCAACCTCTGGTTGCTCTAATCTTCAATGGCTCTGCCTGTTTAGGTATCACATTTCTGATGATTCTCAGACTTTTTTGTATTCTATTCAGTTTTGATTTATTATTCATAAGATTTAAATTCACCTACTGCTTTTGCAATACAGTTTTAATGAATAAGGAAGAAAATTAATTCCACACAAAGTCTGACTGGAATAAAGCTGTAAAAAGCTCAAAAGGGTTTCATTAGCTAGCTGAGTCACTGAGCTTGCCTAATTAAATACCATTTCTGCTAATCAAGATAAGAGTCCAGTGTATCTTCCATATCATTCTCTACTGAATTAACCTTTAGCAGAGGGAGAACAAATGCTTTGAGAGTGCTTGCCAGAATATTTTTTCCATGCTTAGCAGAAAACAGTAAACCAAGGTTCCTCTGCTTCAATTTTTTCTTTGTTAAAAAAATATAAACCTGATACTTCCACTCCTGAAGCTCTGAGTGTCTCCACAATCTCCATATACACATATCTGTACAGCCTTCTGCCAACAAATTTGGAACCTACTTGCAAACCTTAATTCACCAGTTATTTAAATCTCAGCGTGATGGCCTTCCAGGTAGAAAAGACTATCGGGGTCCCACAACAGAACAGGCTATAGAAGAGAATTTAACCTTACTAGACTTAACAGGAATCTAGAAGACCTTCTCAAAAGACTAACTCCCAGCAACAGGGACTGTCTTAGTTCTGCAGCTCACATTTTCCTTTGCTTGGAACTTGTGTTTAATTAACATGATCTAGCTTTGAGCACATTAGATTATTGCTCAATAGCAAACAACAAAATAAGAAATTAAACAAGCCCATTTGTACAGGAAAAGAATATGCCTTTGGAACTGATGTTTTTTAAAGAGAAGAGTTTTCACTGCCATAACAAAACACTCTGAGGAACTGACGCTGCAGCCAAGCAGGAGTTTAGCAGGTCAGACACCAGCAGAGTTTGGCTCCATAGGGAACCTGTCTTTTCAGAAGGCACACATTGGGACTGCTCCAGCGACAAAAAGCCATGTTAGAGTGGCCAGAGGAACCCTGTGAAGTCCCTCTGTGGTAGCAAACTGGACATCTAGGGAGAGATATCAGAAGGCAGTTGTAGGCAAGGGAGAGAGGAACCTAAAGCATTGCAAAGGTGTACACAAAGGACTGCAAAAAATGATCTAAAACAAACCTCAATGAAAACAAAAACAAGAACGAAACAAACAAAAAAACCCAAAACAAAAACACCAGACAAATGACAAAAAATTCCCAGCTGGGCACTGCCTGACCCTTCTGCAGCTCACACAGCCTGGCTGTCCACTCACTGGCCACTGGCCAGCAGAGAAGGGGAGGAGGCAGCAGATGACTGTACCTGGTAGTCCTGCAGACGGCCTGACCCGCTGCAGCTGCTGCTGAATGCAGCACCCGTATCCCTAGAGCTGAGGAAAATAAAGGACTGCTTGTCCTGTCTCGTTCCTCTGCACCCTGGCTGCTGGAAGAGCTAAGGAAAACAAAGGGGGAGCTTGCCGTTAACAAAAGCTTTACCTCTGGTCTGCATCCTTCTGAGGGTTTATTTTAGGGAGGTCGGGTAGCTGGCAGGCTCCTCAGTAGTCGTTGCCAGCTCATAGTTAAGTTTGAAAAGCTGACTTCCAATGAGGCTCAAAGGGCTGCCTTTTTCTGCTTTTTTCATTGCAGTAAGTCTTGAGTCAGCTTTAGGTGTTTTATGCTTTCATTGGGGATTCAGTGAAGAAAGCACGCACCCATTACCAGACTTAAGGGACAGTGTTACAGAATAATATTTAATAGTCAAAAGAAAGAACAACAAGTTTTAATGTTATGAGCAAGAACTTCAAAAAAACCTGGATAATTTAGCAGGGGAGCCTCCAGCATCTCCCAGGAGGGACATTCCCACTTCACCTGTACTGCCTTTTTTTTTTTTTCTAAACACACAAAAATAGCTCCTGCCGGCTGAGTACAGACATCCGGGCACAAGCACCGACTTGGCTAACTTGGAAGTTAAGAGAAATCCAAGATGAAGGAAATCGCCTAAGCGCCTGAGCAGGACTTTGGCCTTGTACCTCTGGTATCTGCACTTATTACTGAGAAGTGAAGAACGGTATCCGCTTACCGCTGCGGGCTTGATCTCCTTCGGTTCGGGGGCATCCAGGGACTGCACAAGTTTCTCAGCGCACGAAAAACCTGAGGAAACACGCAGCCCAGGGGCGGCAGAAGTGAAACCGAAAGCGGGATGGGCTGGCCAGGGCAAGCGGCGCAGGCGGCTCCAGCGGCGGGGGGGCGGTGGCTGGTTGCCCGCCGCAGGACCCGGCTGCGGGACGGGCAACCCCCGAGCCGCGGTAGCCGCTGATTTCCCTTCCCCATGGGCTGTCTCGCCGCACCGAACTGCTCTGAAGATCCTTGAGGACGTATCCCAAAAGTAGATATAGTAACTTATTACTGATGTAGGAACATTACTCTTTTAACATATAAACAAAGCACCAATGGGTTCATACTGAGCCACGTACAGTGTCTCTTCTTATAAGGGAGTGTTGTTTATGTGAGAGAGTAATTTATTAAATTGTTTAAAAGATATATTATTTTCTACTCTATTAAAAACAATAAAATGTTTTCAGAAGTTCAAGTAATAGATTTTAGATGTGCGTCCTTTTAATACGGTGTGTGAATTCACATCCCTCCTTTCCCAGGGACCTGACCATCAGTTCACTGGCAGGGACTGCCTCAGTATCAGCTTCTGGATGTGACAAAATGTGCTGCATTGGTAAATCACCAGCAGGGCTCAGCCAGCCGCACTTAAGACACACCAACACCACTGAAATCACCTTACATTTTTAGTTAGTCATGCTGTCCCTCTTGACCAGAGAGCGAGTAGCTCCATATTCAGGCAGAAAAGAGCAAACTTGGGCTCTAATACTTCATTCAAAGTGTTTGAAATTACAGCGTGCAGCAACATGTTAACCACCTGCCCACCAGGAGGTTTGGGGAGGGAGACTGTGCTGGTTTCTACCCTATATCCCTTTAAATCTGGAACTGCTGACAGATTTGCTGCGGAGCCCAAGGAGGCAGGCTGGCTACCAAAGGGGTCGAGGACCTCACTTCCTACTCCCACTCTATGAACTCTTTCAGCAACTGCCTAATTTAAAGTAATATTTATTCTTGGAGTTAGGACACTGAAACTGAGACCAAAACCAAGCTCCTAAAGTGTCTAAAGAATGTTTCATTCCTATTTCACAACTAAACCCTGATCCTCCCTTTCATCTTGCTACAGGAAGAACAAATTTCTGTTCAAAAGCTGCCCTGTGTGCTTCCTCTGAAGAGGATTTTCCCTTTGTGTTTTGTAACTCTGCTGCTTTGGAATGGAAGAGATCACACGAATGGTACAGAAGGATAATAAGAAACAACCTCTGCAGATCATATATCCCTCTACACTATACTCATACTACAAATAAAATACGATCTTTGATCTCACCTGATAATTTATTCCCTCTCGATCCTCTCTTCCCTATGCACATAGAGGACTATCAGGAAGCTAGAGTTGTTTCAGGCACAATGGAGGAAAAACGTCTGATGAAGCTGCTGATTTTATCAGTAATGCTTTTCCAATACTCTAGCCCTAGAAAAATGTCTGTGGCTCAGGGAGACAATGGCACTAGAGTGCTCAAAAGCTCTGCTCTTTTGTGGAACACTTGCACTGAGGGTAAGAACATGTAATTTATTGCAGGAAATTTCAAAGTAAGGAAGCTCTTGTAGACACTTTGCAGTGTGATTTACAAGAACCAGCAGATATTACTGTGCAAGGTAGACTCTAGAAGCATATGCAAACTGTGCGGGATCAGCAAGTACGGGATTTCTACGGCAGGGGACAAAGTGAACACATCTGTCCTTATTTCAGTAGTGTGAAATCACATCAGGCTCTCAAGTTGCCACAACTCCACTGTAGTTTGCTTTAAACTATACTTATATTTTCAAGTGCTGGAAAGAACATGGCAAGCTCATAATGGAGGAGACAGTCAAGCACTCCATGTGTCCAGAGAATAACTTAGGAAAGAACAGCACAAAACTAGGCAATGCTCCCATATGGTGGTCAAAGAAAGCAGCTTGAGTGCATTGGATCTGAATGGAGATCAAAGACAGCCAAGATTCTGGAGATGTAGCCACATCACACCTATCTTTAACACCAGAGTAACCAGCCGCTGCACAGACCTATTATAGTTTAAGCTTATCCAGGCTATAAGCACAGAATGGTGGGGATGTCAGTGCAGTATCTCACAGAACACTCTCAGAGCAAACATGCCACCAAAACTTTGCCTGGAAAAAAGGCAAAAAATGAAGTCTATTGATCTTAACCTGATCTTCAGATACATACAAGTGTATTAACATAGCATATGACTAATTGGACATTCATGTTTTTGTAAAGTGCAAGTCAGACTGCAAGCATCAGGGGGAAGACCCAAAACAACAGAACACATGTAGACACTTCCTGTGACCATCAGCCACTCGAATGGTAAAAGCACCATAATGTCGTGGTTGGATCCAGACATCCCGCACGGCAATGAATGTGTTCAGGCAAACAGCATGTAAAGATGCCTGGAAGAGCACCTAGCTACCAGGGGAAAGAAAGACAAAAAAAACCAGAGCCAAACAGTTAAGACTAGAAGCAAATCTTGAAAAGGGACATCCTGTAACATGAAAGGCAAGTAGAAGCGAGGACAGTGTGACAGACGGAGTAAGTTTGTATCTGCCTCCTGAGACGGGAGAATAGATGCTTCTTCTGTGTTGCAATTACATGAATTCAGCTAAGTTTAATCGAACTGCTGCAGAATCTAACTCTTCAGGTGCCTTTTGGGTGCAATAGTTCCTTTAAGACTGCTCACTCATCACTGCTAATTTACAGGTTGTAAAAATTTAATTACAACATTAGCTTATAGTAGACATAAAAGTGGAGAAAGGTATTTGAGGACTGACATGCAGATAGTGGTAAGGTGGAGTGTGTTCATTAGAGTTCTCCCAAACCTCTCCGTGCCCATCAAAGACAGGAGAATTTGCTTCCATGTGTTTCTTCTTTTTATTTCTAGCTGAAAACTTGGCCTGGGCAGGTAGCTGAGAAGTCCAGCCAGTGTTTGAGATTTAAGCTATCTAATAGCCAGCCGTGAGCAGTGGGCTCTGTTTAAACTGTTTGTCACCTGGAAACAGCATGCAAAATGCCACTGGACACGCACAGAAAAAGTCTACAGCATTTGCTCACCAGCTCTGGCACTGTGGTGTACACTTTCCTGGTGTGTTGTACTCACCATGAAGATCAACTGCAACTGCACACAAGTCACATTACATGAAAAATTCTGGCACAGTAAGAGCATTCACAAAAGCTCATTTCAGTAAAATTAGGTTGTTTTACTTAGACTAGCCAGGTGGCAATTTAGAGAACTAAGAACTCAACTCTAGGATGGATTCGTGTCCAAATCCTCCTCTCTATAACAGGACAGCTACAAAGGCAGCCTTTGCAACCCTTTTCTCTGCATCTTCCACTGTTCCAGTGAGAACAACGGTGCAGTGCTAACAGTATGCCTTTACTTTCCATCCAGGGAATTCTAACCCCAAAGACAGAACCCTGGAGACAGAGAAATGAGAAGTCAGTCACTTTTAAGTTAACCTTTCAGTCAAAGTTAGAGAAGGTGAAAATGCTTAACTTCATTATTTCAACAATGTTTCATGTTTGCATCACTGGATTTATGTATATATATTCTGCTATTGAATGTTTTAGCTTTTTACATACTCAGGTAGTAAAGAGGCTGGAATTTAGGACTTGCGTATTCTTGTGTTGTAGAAATATTTTTTTGGCAATGTCTACCTCTAAGATCTCTCTCCAAAAGGAGACAACCTTCTTAAAGTCTTGTTCTTATCCAGCTTTCTCAGTTAAGCATGCATATTAAACATTTTTTATTTGCAGGAGTTTCTATTTTGCAGCATCTCCCCACAGTATTTCATTGTCTGGTTTCAGAATCCCTTCCTTTTTTGCCGTTCCTCCTTTTTCTGGCGTATTTTCGTGTTTGTTTCCACAGTATATTTCCAGCAGAAAATCTGTATCCCAGTTCAGAGCATATAAAACTGCCCCCACACCAAGTGATTTCACTGTGAACACAGCAAACTCTAGTGATAAAGTAAAAATGTCAGCATTTAATTTACTCTCATGCTTGCAACAGATAGCAAACACTAGTACAAGTCTACCACTCTTAGAAATATTTCTGTGCTGAAGACTATGCCTTTGAAGACAAGCTGATCTCAAGGTAAGCTGTTTTTAAAAGAATCGCAGCTGCATTTGAACTTTCCATTTACTGAAATCTCTATTCAGTTATATCCAGCGTCTTTCTTGCATTGCATCTTTCCTTCAGCAGTCACTGTGTCCTGAGAGCCCTAAATGCTCAGTTTCCCTTAGAGCTCACAGAAGGCAAGATGCACCGATGTGAATAAGCACACAAACACACCCACAGTCCACTCTTTTTTCTTCACCCCCAGGAAATACTTGGCTATGCTGACAACTACTTCAAATCAAAAGCTACTTATTTACAATGGCCCTTGGTACATCTCTTGTGCACACCTGTTCTCTGTTGTCCCTCATGAGACATTGGAAACAGTGGCAATAAGTTATTCTTCATTTTTTTTCTCACCAAAGTAAAGATATTTTCAACTCTATCAAGTTTCAGTGGTATGAAAGGAGACCCCATCAGCTGCCAGATCTTAGTTTCTGAGTTGTATCACAACAGCCAGACACACAAGTACACAAGTTGCTGCGTCTAACTTCACTTACAATGTACCAGAGAAACCATGAGCATGCTTTTAAATGCAGTGAATATTCATTGTGAGCCTTCCAAAGCCATCAGTGCTTGTGTGGGGGCAATGGACCTCAGACAAATGATCCTGCTTCTGTATATTCTGCCTAATTGTGTGGGATTTTTGGCAATGCTTTCTTTTATTGTGAAAGCTCCAAGGCTAGTTATACATTGCTCCCAACAGGATCTTTTTAAACTTGTCTTAGATTAACTAAAATTTCATTATGTTGCTGTTGGTAGTTATAGCTTTTAGTTTGCTTAGTAGGATAGCCAAAGAAATTGTAACAGTCTTTAGAAAAACAGATGTTTTAGGGGAAGAACTACTTGGACAAAGTTTTTGAGGAAGAAATACCCAACCATTTCAACTTTCTCATTTAATTTTGACGTGCTGGAAGTAGTTTATTTTAGTAATGGTAATGACTCATATTTTAAATATAACAAATATAACACAAAAATGATGAAGCTGAATAAAAGTACAGGGTGAAGTGACATGATTTGATGTTCCTGAAACAAAACTTCTGTTCTACGAGTGGTATAAATTACAATTTTTCATTCTAAATTGGAGCGAACACAGCAGCCACTTGAATCCAACAAACAGCTCTTTTAGGCCCATCATCAACAGTGCCATTATGTAGCTCACATTCTTTATAGGAGGAACAGTGGAAGTTAGGAAAACATTTACAGAGAAAAAAACCAAGAATGGTAAATCATAACTGCCATCCAAACTATCAGGCTTTAACTATAATTTTGTTAGGTTAAAATGCAAGGACTGAATCCCAACACCAGTGCATTAGATTGTTACTAAATTAATCTGCAGAGTTTAAACATCTCTTGCTATTCAAAGTTTGAGATTGTGAAACCTTTTATCTATAAATAAAGTGTGAAATAATATCTTTCAATTCCTTCTAGTCAGAAAAAAGGCACAAAAATAGAGAACTATGCCGTATTGTAAATAGCTAAATACCCCTAGGTTTAACAGTTGATACACATTTCCAGTTTCATTTAATTTGTAGGGCAAGTTTTATGTCAGTTTTGGAAATACGACTATGTTGGACAGCAATTATATCTACAAAAAGCTGAAATAAAAAAAATAAAATTATAAATGAAATGTAAAGCACTGGGCCTGATTCAACACCTTGAAATTAGAGACTATTACAATTTTTTCTATATTGCACAAAATTCACTCCCTGAGGCCAGTTTCTTTTTGCCCATGGCTTAATGCTTTGAGCATACAGAACACATCTGGAAACATTTGTTTGCAAATAATAATGGGCATTTGCACACAAATTATATGACCCCATGCATGGTAACAGCTGTGCTGTTCTCCATTAGCCATACTGATAAGGGGATTTAATTACCTTATATGCCAGTCACTTGGCTATAATTCTGACCCAGTGGGGAATTTAACAGAAAAAATAGTATGACATTCAGACTGATTTGTATCAGGAAAAGTTAACCCTGCAGAACAATGTTATCAAACTGTGGGTCACCGCTCTGTTCAGCACAACTAAAACAGCTGCCTGTAACATTGGAAAATTGTTATCAGTTGGGTTTCTATATTCTCAAGTATCAGGGTGTACTTGAAAATAATATAAATGGGCAGAGAAGGCAAAAAGAAAACCTCCTGTGTGACATACATCTATGAAAACAATGGAAAATGAGATATAGAAACTATACACTTAAAATATGTGTCCTTGCTGAAGTAATGAGACTTCAGCCCAGGCAGACAGAAACCCAGGAAGCAGAAGGACCAGGGGTTAGAATGGAGCATACGGAAAAATCCCATCTAAAACAGCCATCTTGGCCACAGCAGGTTACATTGGCTGCATTCTGACCCAGTTTACCGGAAGTAAGAATTTATCATTCATTGATAGAAACTTGGGGAAGATGCAAGATGACTTGACAACAAAGGACACCGCAGGGACTATTTAAGTATGGCTGATAAGTTGTTAACATCCATTTCAAATTGTGTACTATGCAACTGATCGCCGATTACTGCTAATATAAAAAGATACTGAGAGCTAGAAAGATTCTGCAAGAGATGATTTTACATTCTGCAGAGAATCCTGCCAAGCAACACAGCCAAATAAAACTGAAAGTGACAGCCCATGGCATCAAGACCTGCTTCTGGCTTTTACAGGCTGTTCAAAACCAGCCTGCACCAGGAGGATTTGCAGTTTACAATATAAACTGATTTTCTAAATCAGTTTTCTCTTAGGCAGTAGAAACATTTTACATCTTTGCTCAAATAGTGGCCAATCAAGCAAGCAAAACGAGTCAGGAATTTCTTATTAATTAAATCCAAAGGCTGAGTCCACAACTATAATTCTGCCGTTGTATGCATCTGCCTAGCTGATAGTTCCAACTATTTAGACGTCCAGGAATTTGAGTGAAAAATGAAATTTCAGTACATCTGAGTAACCTACTTAAGCTCAGGACAGATGCCTTACATCAAGTGTGACATACAACACATATTGCAAAAGTAAAGCATGTGTGTTGCCTAAAGAAGTGACATCACATTGACTTTCCCTTTTAATTACACCACACAGGTTAGATATTGTAAGATATTCTTTGTGCCAAGTTATTCTTGACCACACTAGGAAACCTTTTGTAAAATGAGCTCGGCCATCTATGTAAACATGACCACAGAAGTCAATTTTTTTTTCTCCTCGGGTGAAATTCAGCACTTTCAATCTATCTGCCTAGTACCTGTAACCCATAATGAAGACAGATGCATGTGTATACAGAATCAGCCAAAGCATCTCAAAAGTTATTTATATAAGTGAAATACCACACATTTCTTCAAGGAAAGAGGACTGACAATGAAAAAAAGCTGAAAACTATGCATCTCTTCTGATTTGAATTCCTTGTGTTAACACAATTGCAAAAATCTTCAATTAAAAGCACTGAAACAAAAATGAAGTTTTCATTTAGAAAAACTACAGGAGGCAAGAAAGACAGCAGATTTGATTATGGTACTTGCTACATGGTGAAATATAGAAGTAAAATGCTGAACAGGTTCATTGAAGTTCCTTTAGCTTTTGAGACCTGTGACTATTAGTCACTGCTTTGTTATGGTTAAAAGTTGAAATAAAAATAGCTTGATACAAAAACAATGTACCCAGAATATTTTAAAATGCTTTTGCACTACATTATTTAGCAATTGACCTAATAACAGAACCATGAGAAATATATTTGTGGTACTGTAATTTTAAGAAAGTTAGAGGAAATGCGTTAAATCACCAATTAATTTTTTTCCTACATAAGACAGTAAAAGCATTTGAAAGGCATAGGATTGTTACCGGGACTATTTTTTTTCCACAGTAAAGCCGTTTGTAACAGGAAGTGTCACATTTTACAAGATTCTGAAAAGGCAGCATCAAAGTATCAGATTAGCAGTCACTTATGAATCAAGCCACCAAACTTGCTAGCTTTTTGCACATGCAAATGCAAAAAGCTACCGCTAGATGTCAGCAATAACTTTCTGTAAAATACAAAAGAACCGGTTAGTTTCTGTTTAGGAGTAGATAAAAACCCATGAGGTAGCTCATGAAATCGAAGTTCCTTAAGGGGAGCGTTTAATGAAAAACTCATACACTTAAAACATGGAACTTGTTCAGCATCAGGGCTACATGGGCGGCACAGTTCAATTTGTTGAACTAAATTTAGAATCAGAAAGAAATTCCACATTCATATTCTTAATAATGGAACATTTAACAAAGATAAGATGAATCATTTTATTCAGCTGCAGCTAAGAAAGCCAAGCTCACAGCCTTAAAGAATCTGTTATGTGTACTGTCATCACCACTTATAAGCCTGCTGCTGCTGCTGCTGCTACTGAATTTACCAGAATCTTATCTAAATAACATAAGGAGTAACATATGGAGCCTAGCTGCATTTTAACAGCTTTATGACAAAAACTGAGGTGCATCATTATGACAGTGGTAAGATATCTGACAAAGATGCCTTATTACTCCTAAGATACAAGCCTTAACTTTCCTGAAGACTGCCCATAAGATATTCAACATATGATTTTCTGGTGGCTGATTCATTAAAATTATGCAAAACCAGAAAGCTGCAAGCACTTGAGATTTTTTTGGCAACTGACAAAGTATCTGAGAATTTCTCTCCTCATTCAGTTAAGTGTGTCTTCTATCTGCTTAGCATACCACTATGGGGATAAATGCCTTACTAAAATGCCTGTGACCTGTTTTTTCTTTCTGAATTCTTGTGCTTATATGTAGAAGCAGGCAGGTCTGAACACCAAATATGAAAGTCCTCAGTGTAGGAACACTGGTATTGGAACCTAGACTTTTACACTGCTCTTCAAAGCACGTTATGAAGTTGATTCACACATGGTATTAAGTTGTTCTTAATTTGCAGCATAGTTAGTAGAATGTTTTTCGGACTTACATTTCAAGACAGATTTCTGTATTTAGGAGGACATGGATTGAAGGGAGCAGTGGTGAATAATTCTGGGTTAATAATTTTGTCCCAGATAAGGTCAGTAGGTGATTAATGTTGTTAGTTTGATTGCAGCTGAGAGTAAGAGCAAAGTGTGTTGCAAATAGTCAGTGTGCAAATCAGAAGGAATTCTATTCTTTGATGTTCCCCCACAGTGTAAGCATGGGCAGGCTGTTCTACTACCGTTTTATCATTTTCCCAATCCTATAGGTGGAGGTGAAACTCATTTTGCATTCTTAGGAAAAACTTGGGCACCTACAGATGGAGTATACTAATAGCTGCATTTGTGCATGCAATCAAGAATCAGCCACCTAGAGTCTTGCTACTTTTTCAAGTCGGTTCTTCCTAAGATATTTTTGCCACCTGTATTGCAAATAAACTGATCTCCAAATTCGTAGCCTTAACAGCTTCCTTAAGCAGACTATTGTGTTGCTGTTTTCTCCATTCTCTCTTGTTCCATTGAAATGGCTATTACAGGCAGTTGGGTATTGTGTGAAATAAGTTTTAAGTCCTTTAGCACAGACAGTATTGGAACTTATACAGCACCTGACAACCTCCATCTCTGGGTATTATCATAGTGTTAGTGCTGGTTGAGAGATTCACATTTGAATTTTTTTTAAAAGTCTGCAAAAGATCCAGAGGTCAAGTTCTATAGCCCTTGAGTTCAAGAACACTTCAAAGTTTGCAAAAGCGCTGAGCTGGCTTACCTGAGTTAGAATAGTTGGACATACCTTAGCACATACCACAACTGTCTGAAGCAGATGGTGCTTCTTTGAGCTACACTGTTTAACATCCAAATCATTTCTGCTACTGAGGCCATTACTGTAGATGCTTAGGAAACAATAGGGAAAAGACAGCAAATCTTCCAAATTGCAAATAAAATCACTTCTATCAAGAAGCAAGACAATTCACAGTACAGTTCTGATAACTCATCTACTCTGTAGATCAAGTCAGAGGTGAATTGCAAAAAATAAGAAATGAGGCAGACAAACTTTTTGCAAACTTAAAAATAAAGGTGTTTAAATCTTTTATTTTTAAATTAAGTCATCTGAATGATTTTTGCTACAAAGAGGAAAAAAAAAGGATAAGTTTCAGAGAATCTAGGGATTTAGAACTAAAACGAGTCTTTCACCTTTAATAATGTCTTTTCAATAGGTAATTTTTACTACAAGTTAAACAAGCACAAAAAAGAAGCTGCTGCAGAGCAGCACATTTCACCAGTGTTGCTGATTACAACTACTATGCACACATTGTTTGGAGTCCCAGAAAACCTGAACTTGGCTTTAAATTTACCTTAGAGTAAAACTTCAGGGTAAGAAAGCCTTGTTACTTTTGCATGTTAGTTCAATTAAGTTGACAAATGGAAGCTTTTACATAAATGACAGCTAATGACCTTCAAACAAGCTGATATTGTTTTAAAAAAGAATTACTGAATCTATAGCCTTTAACTCAAAATAGTGAGATGAGCAAGAAAGCTGTAGATCAGGAACACCAAATATACAAACAACAAAAAAAAGAATAATCTTTATGCCTTTTGTATGTTTTAAGACTGCTCACATGTTTCAAAACATGCCTCCTGTGACAGAGATGTCTATTTGTATTCTCAGAGCAACTATTCAAAAGCCGTTTTTTTCCGTCTGAAGCTATGCTCCTCACAATGTTGACAAGGTCAGTGAGGTCCACAGGAAGTCATTTGCTGAGTAAGTGCTAGTCATGCAATTTACAGCTGCTTGGATGAGTGGTTTTAATTTACAGCGCGTTTTTTTCAAGCTGCCAACCTGTTTTGAGGAAAAACACCTGAATTATTTCCATCAATTTTGTTGTATCCTCCACATAAGTGAAAATGTCGCCCACATTTTCAGTGCCAGATACAAATAGGATCGTGCATTTATATATGCCATAAAATAAAATGGGAAGTAGTGCCCACTTGATATAATTACAGCCACTTTTCATTCCTGTCACATATGAGATGAAGAAATAAGAGATATCAGAGTTCTGAAAGCAGTTCAGGGACATAATTGAAGGAATGATTGATGCTGCTGCACAGAAAGGATCTCCTTAATCTTTTAGATACAGAATATATCATGGCTCTTTAAAAATACTTACAGTAGACATTAGAACACTGTTCTCTGCCAGTTACCCTGCCCTGTTTCACAGAAGTTTTACAACAACAACTTTTAAAGTTGAAAAGGGGAGAAAAAAAAAAGGTCAAAGGATATCAAAAAAGTGATTTGTTCTCTTAAGCAAATAAAACATTGTACGCACAAATACATTCCTGTACAGTGCCTGGAAACACATCACAGAAGGGCACTCTAATAAAGTGATCATATTATTCATTAACATTTAAAAACTATTCCAGCATACTGTGCTGTGGTATGTTCTCAGCCTGCTTTGCTGCAGTTAAGAAAGAGGTCCAAGGTTCATAGGGGAGGGCTTGTAAGCAGCTCCCTAACAATGTGCTTGAAATTCCTTCCTTTTGTAGCAGGAGTGCAAAACTACAGTTGAATAATTAAGCTATTGAACTAGGATTTATGCCGAAAAGACTAATTTGTAAGCTGTGCCCAAAGTGTCTGGGATTGAAGTGATTTGCATATTTCTTCTTCTGGTATTCCAAGAATGCTATGGGAAACTTGCTACCCCAGGTCCCAGCAGTAGGTTTCTCATGCATACCTTTCCAAACTTGTCTTCGATAGCGTGAAAGTGATGAGTGTGACAAGCATCAGCATTATATTTGTGTAGCTTATGAATACAGGTATTCATGAAACAGGAAGCTAACTTGAAATTTCTTACAAAGCATAATATGAGATTCTGTTTATCTAGGTTACATTAAAAATTAATCCCTATGATTTATGCAAAAGCATAAGGACTCTGATAAACATAAGTAATGAAATCCAGCCAAACATTTATTTACTAAGATAAAAAGCAGACTTTGTGAAGTAGGAAATAGTGACGATACTGCACAGAATGCAGGACGGCCCTGGGCATTCCCCTGCACACCGTTGTTATTCAGTACTGCTCTTGTAGCTGGAACTGAGCAAAAATAGAATTTGACCATGACACTTCAGTATTCACATTATATTCCTCATTTCATTGCACAATAAATTCATTAATTTAATCATGGGAAGCCATTAAGCTATCATCTTAAATCATTCATCCATATGAAATTACTTTTAATTACTAGTTTAAAGAATGCACATAAATTATGGCCAAAGTGTTCCCTCGGATCAAGTGAAATGATACTAAATGCAAAAGCTAACGTAACACAGTGGCTGTTCAGGTTCAGTAAAAACAACAAAAAACAAGCTAGGCACTAAAGGCACCGTTGGATATAACTCTTTTTTTATGGCAATGTACACATCCAGATGTATCTTCTTCCAGGGTTTGACATTTTATGGGGATTTTTTTTGCTTTTGACATATTTTTTATTTCTTGTGTGGGCGATGATGTTTGTACCCTTACACAGACCAAAGCAGAATTCTTTGGAAGGAGAGTGGAAGACATGCTCCTCTGCTAAGGGGCAACCGAGCATGCCTAAGGGAGAAAAGGCGCAGGACACTGCAGGGTGCGCAGCTGAGTCCGAGAGGCCCTGCTGGCATTCAGTGCTGCCTCACCACCCTGACTGACCAAACACCAGGAGCACTGAACCTTTCCTGTACCCACGAGTGTGGTGGGGAGCGAATGCCATCATCTTTGGCAAGCCCCTGAGACATGTTCAAACAAGACCCCTGCCATTGCCTCTATCCACTATTGACCCTGAACTATTATACGTATCCTTAACTTCAAAGAATACCACTTTTAAGTTAGTCCACTTTGGAAAATCATCATAGTAAGTATTACGCTGTAAATGAGCTTGTAACTAAATATAGCCCATTAGCTTGTTGAAAATGCAAAAGTTGTTTCCTCTGCATCTAAAAGACTGCTTGAACATTTCAGTTTTCTTGGTACCATTGGTATTTTTGACTTCACAGTGTCTAGATAAACGGTTTCACATATGTTACGAGACCACATTTGCCTACAGATGACCAAATGACACAACAATCAACTTCTCTGCAGTTCATCCAGTGTTTCACAGATTTGCTGGTCTGCAGTAAGAGGAGCTGTATTTTTTTATTGATCAGCAAATTTTTCCACAGGAATAGCTACTTAATGAAACTTTTCATACTTTTGACAGTGGGTATCCCACTGAAAATAATTTGGGACCCTAGATAAAACCACCCATCTTATTTCTTCATAGCAATGCAGCCATATTAAGTCTTCTCCATCTAGTCAAAATTCCCATACAAATCTGTTGTTGCAACCAATACATATGCTGTGTCAAACGCAGCCTGCTTAACTAGCTGGCTTTTAAACTCTTAACTTGCATTTTGATCCTATAGATGCTCTTGCAATGACACACAGCAAAGAATGCATTCAATTATTACTATAAAGTAAATTCTGATTCTTTTGATACTAGGCAAACGAAGCACTACCCTGTACCAAGTATTAGTAAAAGAGGGGGAAAGCTCATAGATACATGTACACAAGAACAGTTTTCAGCAGGCCTAAGTACAAATATGGCAAGTGAAGACAGGAGAACAGTGACATTCCAACTAGTAACTCAGAGTGGGGAAGCACAGCCTAATCTCCTGACCAATGGCCACATGAAAAAAACAAAACTAAACAAAACAGGCTGTTTCAAAGGAAAAGTCTAAATACAACACACATCATTCCACGAACAGCTTGGAAAGAAAACATGATTGTACAAAAGTTTGATGAACTTTTTAATGAAGTTACATCATTTTATATTATATGGTGTAACACAGGAAACTAGCCTCTGCAGTCAATCATAACAGGAAAGAGTACTTACGACATACCCAAACAGGGCATTTCTAGTTGTTCAAAGCTTTGTCTACTCGGAAGCAGACACTCTCCATGAGAAACTGATTTTAGATATCCTAAAGAGGACGTTTGGTTTTCTGGGAAGGAATTTTAAGGGTGGTGGTTGGATAAATATAACCTTTGCAGAAGCCAAAAGCCCATTACACGGGGTGGAAGGAAATAGTCGAAGATCGTTGCTTTAATTGATTTTGTCAGGGTCAAGGCAAGAATCCAACAGTACACACCACTGATGCCATCCGCTTACAGCACCCCACAGATAAAGTTTCAGAAGAGAAAATCTGGAAGAGACATGTAGTACAAAACTACCAGCCCACACATGTAAATGGCATTTTCCTGGAAGTAATAGGCACATGCATGGCAAAATTAGGACAAAGTGACTGTTTATAAGTCAGTATAAACTTGTTTTACATCTGTATTTACCCAGAAGCTTTGATTTAAGGTTGTGGTATTTATAGTTGGCCTATTTTTGAGTCTCATATTCTTGCCAAAACACAAGCCATTTTGCCAATGAAGGCTAATGTAAATTCAAAGAAAAACAGAGGTTTTTAGCAGAAGTATTTTTTAAAGCTAATCCTGACAAACCAACATGTTCCAATGGAAGTCAGAAAATCCTGCACCTGAGGAGGAAAAAACCCATGTACCTACACACACAGGTGTCCATTTTCATAGAAAATGCAAAGAAAAACCTAGAAGTCTTCATGGAAAAAAAGTCGAATGTAAGACAGAAATGCACTAGTGCAGCAAAACCCCAGCACCTTAGGTTGCATTAGCCAGCAAGCTGACGGACGCAGTTCTTTCCCTACAGTCAGCACTGCTGACACCACATCTGGACCACTGTGCACAATTCTGGGCTTCCTGTGTACAAGACAGATACAAGATACACCAGATGAAGAACAGGGAAAGCAGTCAAGGGATTGGAGTGTTCTTCATACAAGAGACTGAAAGCACTATGATTGTTCAGCCTGGAGAAGAGAACAATCAGGGAGGATCTCTGTGTGTATAAGTATCTGATTGGAGGGTGTAAAGAGTCTGAGACAGACTCTTCTCAGTGGTACCCAGTGAAAGGATGAGGCAATGGGCACAAACTGAAATATTGGAAATTGTTTAAACGAAAAGCTTTTACTCCTAGGATGATGAAACACTGGAACAGGTTGCTCAGAGGTTGTAAAGTCTCCATCCTTGGAGACATTCAAAACCAGACTAGACATGGCCCGTACCAACCTGCTCTGAGTGACTCTCCTTTGTGCAGGAGCTTGACTAAACAGTCTCCAGAGGTCTCTTCCTCCATCCTTAACTATTTTAAGATTCTACGAAGTATCAACTCAACCTCACAGCATCCACTTCAAAGAGCTTAGGCCAACCTACCTTCCTTTCAATGGGTTTTCACCTGGTCACATCTCTGAGTGATTAAAGGAAAGCATCAAATATACCACTTAGAAGGAAAGCAAATTTCCTGCTTCCCTTTACATTACATATGATACTAGAAAACATTCACTGATGGTATTGGTAGAAAGTAATGGGTCTTAACTGCAGCTCTTTACAGGTGCTAACAGGAAACTGAAACACCCCATTTCAACAAGGATGCATTTAAGCAAAGTTAGTGTAGACTACGCAATACTGCAGCAGACTAAAAGGAATTGGTGCAGAGAGGTATGCTATGTCTGTGTATTCAGACTTTAGGCTTCAGATGTAGTTGTTCATATTCCAGCAGGAACAAGGTATAATTGTCCCTTTGGAATCGAGGATGAACATCTGCTCCAAAGGGGCCTGATATTTCGCTGTAACCCATTTGTATTGCACTGTTCTGGTGGACTAGAGTGGAAAAATAAATACTTCCAGTGCCTGTCTGTAGGTCAGAATCAGAAACATGACCTAGAGCACAGTATTCTTTGCTTCAGAGCACTATATGGACTAGAAGAGGGAATAAGTTATACAGCGCTGGAGTTACATGAGCCAAAGATTTTAAGATGTGCTGTAATGAAGGTTTCTGCTGACTCTTCTTCTAGAAGTTCTGTGCCCAATATTACCTTGCCTAGAAAAGCTTCTGTTCGGCAGATATTGCTACGAGTACAAATGTCTGAACTTATGAACATTATTTGCCTTATCCTGTCTGTCATCTAGAGGTCTTCAAACTCATCAATAAAGAAATTCAATGAAATGTTTAAGAACATAGAAGTTAACATCACTAAAAGGAAACAACTGTGGCCGTTTTCTTGCTTTTGTACTCAGAAAAGGTGAGCAGCCACGAAGGTTTTCTCTGCTGTCATTTTTCTCATCATTTTAGCTTTCAACCAAAACACAGGGAAAATGATATAGTAGACCCATAGAATTAGCATATGTAAATCAATATTACAGAATTAGAAGACTATTAGATTTTTATTACTGTTATATAGGTGGAAATAAAAAATTAGAAACTTATTAGGTTGCAAATGTATTCAAATAAATTGTGAGCAATACCTTTAATTTTGATACTCCTCCTTATTATATATACTGAACGATGCACATATGGTAGAAGTAGGACATGATCATGTAATGGAATAAAATCCTCTATATTGACAAAGCCAAGAAAATTAATGAAGTTTAGACACCTGATTATTCAACAGAAATAATCATGTTTACTATAAACTTTCCCTTACTTCCAAATGCTTTTATTCCTTTTGAGGAAAGTGATAAAATAACTCCTTCACAGGCAATCATAATGTGGTGCCTTCTTTGTCAACAGCAAATGTTTAACTGAAAAGTCTATCACACAGGACTAAGCAGCCAACATGAGCATAAGAAATCTAACATTTGTTTTCTCTGCAGTCCTAGAGCTAGAATATCTCTTGTTCCATTTTTTCTGAGCTGACATCAACTACTGACTCAGTATGCTGGACCTGACTACTCCTACAATTATAGAGTCCTAAAATTACATTTGGCCCTTTCAAGGCAACCACAAGGCTGATGTGGCCTCCGGTGAAAATGAGTTTGACACCCCTGATCTAGAACTTCATGGATGCTCCAGCAAATGTAGAACCTCATTTCAAATGACTGGTGCTATTGACCAGGCTGACAATACTTACTGAGCAGAAGCAAACTAAAACAGTTTCATTTATTCAGCATCTAAAGCATATTGTAAGCAATGATATGACAGGCATTCAAGAGAAAATATTGCAAGACTCCTTTACAACAAAATGTGAAAACAGGATGGTAACAGCTCCCTACCCAATATCTTACTGTATTGTAAAGGCTCAACATAGTCCTATTGGAATCAACAGAGGTTATGCCTATTTACATTAGCAAAGGATCTGGCTGCAACTATTTAGTGATAAACAGCAGTTCAAGTATATTCTAAAGAACCTGTTTGTTTTGTATTGTCCCAACTTTGAAAACTCTTCAGTCCATGTATAAAAACTTGCATTGTTCTAGAACATGGATCTACTTGCAAGAGGTGACTCATTCTTTTGCTGAGAACAGCATTAAAAGTAAAGCAAACTGAACTTAAGTTAGAAAGGAAGTAACAAATACACTGGCAGACAGGACTAAAAGGCTCACTGGTGTCACACTATTAAGTCCTAGAAAATTACTCTATCATTCTGCTGCCTGAGCCTAAGATTCTTTCCTTTCTTCTTAATCTCACTTTCTGGACATTATCCAGCTCACTTGATTCACCTCTCAACTTGTAGCCTCTGTCAATCTTTAGAAAAATAAGCCCTTTAGTTTTTTGTGTGTGTGTGTTTTTTTTTTTTTCCCCTTTCTTCTTGTTGCCAAGGATTCTGTTTAAAAAGCACGCTTGCCTGCCTTTCAGGAATTTGCACTGATATAGAATAGCGATGAGTTACAGCATGTTCAAGAAATGCACAGAAAGAGCTGATGACCAACAATGCAGCTGTGGTATTATGGTGTGCACATTGCACCATATTTTATTTGCAAGAAGGTTGATAAGTATTTAGTTGTACTGATTTAAAAATCAACAAAAATCCTAACAAGCCTGACAAATGTTTCAGGATGCGTTATCAAGTACAATATTACAAGCCAGGTGGATACGAAAAACATGTCTGGAAAATTGACAAGTTTCTGCTTAAAAACAATACTGCCAAGGATTTCAGTACAAGGAATTTTTCCTGCTAATCCTCACAGTAACTGAGTATGCCATTAAACATTAACTGTGAAGGTCATGTCTATGTATTTCATATTCCAGAACTTCTGGTTAAGCACAAGCATAAATCAGACTTTCTGGGAAGGGGGGGTTAAACCAGAAGAAATTGAGAGAGAAGCAGCGTTTCTTCAAGTTTTGCATCATCTGGGACAGCAACTGTGCCTTCCACAAAGGAGGCTGATCCTACGCACCACAATTGGCTAGGGTTTCTTTTCATGTCTTCTCGTGGAATTATTCTTCCCTGTACAAAGTACTAAACATTCCCAGCAGGAATGACTTGACCCTGAACATCACAGAACCCCGGATATAGACTGAAATCAGATTAATATTCTTATCAGCCATTATTTTATTTCTGACTGCAGTGCTATCTTGGCTCTCTGACTTACTTTCTTGACACTCAAACACTTCCTGAAGAAAAAAATCAGTGGAAAAAAACCCTTTTAATTTCTAAAAATTAGCATTTTCTGCTGAAAACTCACAAAACACCCCACCTGCTCAACATTTTAAATATAGCCTTCCATGCCATGAGGAAAAATTACGTTACAAGGTACCAGATGAAGTTTGTTTTTCAATGCACTGTTTTTCCTGTCACTTCAATGTGTGAACAATGTCACCCAGGCTGAATTCCCCTATCACCCCTGTGGTTTAGTCTTTCCTGCTGTCTGGCTTTCAGCCTCTAGACATGTCCAATAGAACATGCTAGGCTCATGGATCTAGGAGAAAGACAATGGCAACTTCCTTGGCTTTAAAGCTTCTTCTCGTCTTCATTAGTGTAATAGGCCTTTCCCTGGCATCTATCTTTTTGTAATCCTGATTGAGAGTAATGCTTCTAGTTTATAGTGCAATTCAGACAGTGATATTCAGATGGATTTCTGTTGGGTTAGAAGCAGATTAAAAATCTGTTCAGAATAACAGTCTGGTCTAAACAGAAAGTTCTAATGTTAGTTATTTCACTGTCAGGTGGGTATAAACTCTCCATCCCAAGAGAGTGTGATAAAAGAGTTCTATCAGAGCACCTATCCCCCTGCTAAATTTGCCATTTATGGAGATCAGAGTAATATACCTCAGTTTGGCTCCCATCATGACAAACTCCAAGGCAGGTACAGTAGGCATAGTACTTTCCAGAAGCAATGCACTTACTGCACAGGTCACAAAACTCTCCCGAATTTCATTTTGGTCTTTGGCAGGGAGAGAAGACCAATGCTCTCTCAAAATGGCAGTTGAAAATAAGCAGCTACCATCAGAACATTGATTTGGCCTGTGGCTCATTTCTTTGCCAGGCCAAGAAATCATTGGATGGTTGAAAGCAGGATGCAGGCCAGGCAAACTGCCTTAGCAGCCTGAGATATGGCCCACAGCTATTACATCACAATATTTATGCAAGTGTAATGTTATGCAGGAAGTGCAAGAAAATATCTGTGCATAGATAACGCCTGGTAAAAGCTAACAAGATCTGTCACTTTTTGCTGTACTCAGAACTTTCATTTTTTTCCATTACCCAAACTATTTACAATAATCCAGATTTTAGCACTAAATCTTATAAAAAAGCTTTTGCTTTCCATTACTTTTAAGGCACTTCAATTTTTCCTTCTAAAATAGCATCTACTGAACTAAAAGTGTTGTGCAAAAAAGTAAAAAAATATTTTCCTATCCAAAACACATGAACACAAATGTACTGAATCGTCCTGCTTTGCCTGCTATTTCTGTCTTTGCAGATGACTACATTTCATTCACAGTGCTTGATATCAATCAAATCTTGCCCAAGACAAGTTTCATGGAAACAGATTGATCATGCATAAAGATATGTTAGAGGGTATCTCGCCCTATCAGAACTTTACATGGTACCCTACCGGAACTTCACATGCTTGCACTAAATCTCAAGATATTCAACTATATCCAGAAGCAAGTCTTAAGAATTGTTTTATTTAGTGAAATTCATCTCAGTTCTTATTGAGTAGATGACTTGACTTTAAAAATAAGACAAAACACTTTTAAAAAGTTAAAACAGCTTTGATGCAACACATTGTGAACACCACCTTTTCTGCTTTTGTTCTGTGCCAACAATCATTCTGGAAAACATTTTGAGGATAATATGCCCAGCTGCGTATTAGATAATAATTTCAGATATTGTTCTCAAATTATATTGTGAGTCATGCCTAAGGGCATGCTTCATAGAATTGAAGGAGTCAAATATGGAAGGCCTGCTATGCTTTCTAAAGAAACGAAATGAGGTTGCTAAATTGAGTCAAGATGGACAAGAAGTAAAATTGTAATGTAACTCATCACAAAAAAAAACCCTAAAAGTGTCCTATTATTCTTTTGTGGGACATTTGCAAGCCACCATTCAAGATTACTCAACTGTCAACTGAAAGGTTTTATTGAGACAAGCATTTACAGCAAAGTTACCTTTATCTTTCATGGTGAGAAGGTCAGTTGTCTTCAAATATATCACCACCAGTCATTCACGCTATTAGTCTAAAAATCCTTGAACCTTGTTGCTAAGTACCACATTTTTAGTTATACCTCATCAAAACACACCACTCCAACAGATAAGCAAGCATTATGTCTGTTTTAGAGTTTACCCTGTCTTTCAAAGGCAACGTACAACTAAAAGAGTCTTGGTAAAGAAAAGAGATAGCAATATAAAGGTTAAATCAGTGTGTGCTTTACTCACCTCTTCCCCCTTGTGTACCTTTGATATCTCTCCTATTACTGCTCACGCTAGGTGGCAGTTACTAGCAAAGGCAAGAAAAGTAATCTGGAATTCTAGTCAAGCTGAAAGCAATGTGTGATACATTTGAGGGCACTCATCCTTTTCATCCAAATGCAACTAAAAGATTAAGCAGAACAGAGTATAGGAGACTTTACAGTTAAGATAGAAGATTCCCAAACACAACTTTCTGTGGAAGCTCTATTCCTGCATATGTAAAGAATCCCAAAGTGTACATGACCCAACTCAGAAAGGATCCTTTTCATCTTATTTGGTATCTGCAAAACCAAAACAGCTTCAGATGTAGAAAAAACAGAGCCTACTTTCTGACAAAGCAAGTGGTAGCACAAGAAAAATAGGAAGTTGTGCTGCTTTGCGAAGGAAAGACACCTTTAAAAGGTGGCATAGATTTCTAAATTGCCTCAAAGAAGTTTAAAAGGTGCCCTCTGCACCTTATGCTTCGTCATAGCCACAGTAAAAAAGGCAAAAGCTCCTTCATTTTTGTGCTGGGGCAGGGAGAAGGGGTATTTCTTGCAAGTCATTGATTACTATTTAGGAATAGATTAAGAAGGCATTTAGGCATCTCCAGCACTACATATTCACCTCACTTCTGAACTGTTCAGTGAAACAGGTCTGCTGATGGCAGCAACATCTCCTTTCCACAAGCTCCTCTTTCTGTGGTTCCAAGTCATTCACAGACTACTATCTTCCTAACAGGCAAGGGTAGACCCTCAACAGCTGACTCACAGCTTTCTACCTGACTCGGTGAAACCTTTAAGAGTATAATAAAGGTAACAGATTGCTTTCCTCGTCCAGTATTTTATACCTGATAGGGAGCAGAGTGAACAATCTGCTCCCATAAGAAAATGCCTCAGTTGAACAAGACCATTGCATATCTTCCTACTGATTGCTGTACCACTAACTGTATGTGTATCCACTAAAGTTGCCTGAGTAGATGTGAGTGTAGGTGTACTCACAGGCCTACTCTATGAGCAAAATCACCAAGGCAATTACAGCTCCCAGAAGTACTACCTTAAGGCACTTAAAGATAAACCTGGTTTTGGTGGAACACGAATTTAGCAGTGCGTGCCAACATCACAGCAGTCCAGAGTCCACGACACTAAGCAGAATCAAGCAAGACAGTTCTCTCCTTCAATAATCTGGCCGAGTATCTGCCACTGAGAATCTAATCTACAAACCCAACATAGCTGAGTTACAGCATAGCTGAGAAAAGTCTTCAAAACAGTACTGTTAAGAACACTGAAATTTATTTATTGAAATCAGTGACTGTAACAGTAGACAGATCACATCCTTACCTGTTGCTGCAGCATGCTTTGGTAACCTAACAGGTTTCTAAAGAGCCATGAGAAATAGTGTAAAACAATATTATCTTTTAAGGTAACTGTTACAACAGCATACAGAGTATCTTTCAAAACCAATAAATCAAAACCAATAAATCCATACAATTACGAATTGCAGGCTTCAGTATAAAGATACCTTTTAACAATTCCTTCAGTGCTGTTATTTTTAGTATGTTTTCAGAGGGATGAACTCATAACCTACATCCCAAGTAAAGAGGATTTAGGTGTTAAAGTACCATACTTGTCAGATTTTTTCCCTCCTTCATTTCAGATTTTGCCCACCACCTCTTTCCTCTACTGCACACAGAAATTTGGACATTAATCGGTCACCTTTGCCCTGACTGTGAATATCCCAAGTATAACAGCATGCCTGGCATAGTGGGAAATATCTAGAATGAAAGTAGTTTCATACCAGTCAAGTTAAATTATAACCCAGACTAACCTCAATGCGAATTCTAAAAAGACCACCAGCATTAGACAGAACAAAGTCAGGGATTCCTAAACTGGGAATTACAGCCAGTCATAGTAGACAAATAGACACCACAAGGACTTGCAGCTTCACAGAATCAGCTTGCAAAAGGCTAACTGCTCACGTTCATCCTCCTGGTTCCATGTAGATGTGGCATGAAGGCAAAAGCAAGTAGAAATCCCTGTGGAGTTGAAGAGACTGGAAACAGGTAGGTGCTGCAAGAGAGTGTGAGATGGCTGGGCAACATGGAGCTGTGGCCTCTGCAAGGCAGCAAGAGAGAAGGATGGGAAAGAGAAATGACAAATCAAAGTGTAATAGTCCTAAAAACAGGTGTTCTAAAGCAGGGAGTCAGAAGAGAATAGGCAAATAGATACTAAAGCCTGAGGTGGGCTACAGTAGGTTGCTGTGAACTTGTTTTAAAGAGGGGCTCAAGTGGGTAGAAGGCTCCAGATAAAGCCACCTCAGTTTAAGATGCAGCTAAGAGAAGCAGTACTGAAAAAGCCCATGATGGGTAAGATGACACGGGATGTTAACTGTTGCTAAGATTGTTGCTTACTTCTCCCTGTAAATAAGCCTAAAATGTGGGAAAGACAGGTGGGAAGTTAACTACCCCTCAATAAGAAGGTCAAGTACAGAAGTTCAAGTCATTCCTCCTGCAGCTTATGCCACCGTTGCAGGCATCTGCCAATCACAGACATAGGTCCATCCACCACCCTCTTGCTGGAATGGCCTTTTTTCAAGATAACTCCCTCAAACATGAATCATTGTGCTCATCACACTCCTGCTGCCTACCAGACACCCACAGTAAACAGAAGTTGCCCAAATCCAGTGGTCACTCCAGGACAAGGCTCTCTCCTTACTTCACAGAACATGCCTTTTTGAATAGTGACAAGCTTGCCTAAATAGGCTTGCTTCACTTTGGTCATGATGCCATCGTAACAGCAAGCTCTTGCTCCCCGTATCTCAACTCACAATCCCCTGCCACCCCTAGACAAGGCTCCTCCCAACATATCCGCAGCCCTTCCTTGATGAGGCTACCCCCACCTGAGGGGCTCTTTTCATAGGTCTACAAGCTTGCTCAAACAGAAAGCATTTAAGCTTATTAACACTGTTCCTACCACACCATATCTACAGTGATAAGCTGTGTACTGGCATTCACACCTGGATAAGGATCTCCCCCAACGATTTCGTTCTCAGACACAAAGCACTTCGCTTGTGAACATCATTGCTAGTGCATGCTCTGGATTCCCTCCTCTCTCTCAGAGATCTACTGTTCCTGAGGAAAGATTTGGCCCTTGACAGAGGGTCTCCTGTTGAGAATATAAGCTCCCACAAACACCACTCACTTCACTCCTCAGTGCCAGTGCTGCCACACATTCCTGCCAAGAACGTGGAAGCCACATAGAGGCTTCTACCTCACCTAGGGGTGGCTACCCGCCACCAAATAAGCATTTTTCACAAGTTTAGAACCCTGTCAAACATGAGGCAGTTAGCTCATGGGTAAGGACTCCCAACATAACAGGTCATGTCTTGGAAGACAAGCCCACCCAAACGTGAGGCACTCAGCTCATGAATATCATCATTGCACTCTCCTGCCACCCCCACCACCCTCATACCATATGGAAGCTACACACACGCATATAAGAGCCTTACAGAAGGCTGCCCTCCCCCCAACAACTCCCTTCTCACAAGACTTCAAGCCTGCCCAAATACCTCAGCCCATAAGCCCATGCTCCCATAGCACACTTCACCTTGACACCCTCAAAGGCATCTGGTCCTTCTGGGCAAATCTCCCTCTCCCTGCCCATCCCACCCAAATGCCTCTTATACAGGGCACTTCACCAGTAAACACCATCACCACTGCACATTCCTGCCAGCTCTGCTGCTCTCACAGACCATGTAAACCTCACACAGGCATTTGACTCCCCTTGAGGAGTGTAATCTTTTCTGCAGTGGATGCTTTTGCAATACAAGCCCATACAAACACTCCTTAGTTCCCAAACATCATTGCAGCCAAACTCCTGCCTCTTCCACAAACGGCAGCAGCACACAGGTTTCTGCCCTCCACTTCAGCTAAGGCTCCAACCCCTGCAACAGATGCCTTCTGCTAATATGAGGTCACTCAAACATGAGACGTTCATCATGCAAATGCAATTGCATGCTCCTGCTGACCCCACCACCCTCACAGCACACGGAAGCCATGTAGGCATCTGTCATTCCTGGGCAAGACTTTCCTCATCCCCCAAGCAGTCCCTATTTTGGGAGACTAAGTGCATACAAATAACTCTCAAACCTGAGGAACTTCACTTGGAAATACCATCATAGACTCTGCTTCCCATCCCTCCATCCCCAATAGAAGGCATATACCTTGTGTGCACCCTTCCTATGCAAACCTTTCCCATCATCCTCCAGCAGGTATCTTCTCCACAAACCCACAAGTCTGCTCAAACAGGAGACACTCAGCCTTTGAACACTACTGCAGCCACACTTCTACTGGGTCCCACAGCAACTGGAAACTACTGACAAGTGTGTGTCACTCCTGGTCAAGGCTGCACTCCCCACTAGCAGTTCACTTCTCATAAAAATGCAAGTCTGCCCAAAAACTTGTCCCTTGCCTTATGAATAACACCATACACTCTTTCCACCTGTGACACCCACACAACCATCTGTCAATCCTTAAGAAGGATTCTCCTCCGCCCCCACTGCACATCACTTTTCCTTAGGCTGTAAACTCCCCTCAAAGACAAGGCTTTTAAGCTCATAAAGGTAATTACCACCACATGCTCCTCCTTTTCATGTCATCTTCACAGCATACAAAAGCTGCACACAGGCACCATCCCTCCCTGGGGAGGTTACACTCTACCCAGTAGGGTTTTTTAAAAAGGCCGTACAAAAGGTTTTTAGATGCTTCTGCCACCTCCACAGCAAACAAACTGCATATCAGGCATCTGTTTCTGTCCAGCAAGACACTGATCCCCCACAAATTCCTTTTCACCAGACTATATGCCCCATCAGGCATAAATTACTTAATTTAGAATGCCATTGCCTAACCCTGCGCCTTCCACAGCACATGAAAGCCGTGCACAGGTATGCACCACTGCTCACAGGGATTTTCCCCCAGTTCTACAGCTCCAGCACTTTACAAGCTGCTGCCGTCACTGCACACTCCTGCCTCTTGTATCACCCTCGCACACACCCCATTCCTGGATAAGGCTCCCTTTCTCCATTCCCTTTTCTTATTTCTATATCTGTACATTTTACTTCAGTTGTGAACACCTTCACACCCTGCTGCCACTCTCACAGCAAACTCAGGCCACACACAGGTCTCCATGCTAGGTAACACCTTCACCCTTTGGGTTTCCTTCTCCCATAACACATGCACACACCAATGCCTTCCAACAAAAGCACCTTATCTCAAGAACACAGGCCCTGACACACATTTTCTGCCAGCGCCACTCTCAAAGTTCAGTACTGCTCCTGGGAAAGGCTCCCCACCACCACAAGGTTCTGTTTTTGCAAAGATCCTAGCTGTCAAGACACCTCCCAAACATGAACCATGCTGTTTGTGAGCACCACTCCCACTGCACACTCCCTCTACCTCACCACCTTCACTGCATACAAGACATACCCACATCCACCTGCCCCTCCATAAGGAGATGTTCCCTCATACCACAGGCCCTCTCCACCCAGTCCCTTCCGTAAGCCAAACTGCAGGCTTCACAACTGCAGCCTCCTTTCACGGCTGTAAGCTCACCCAAGTAAAACTTTGCCACTTCCCCAGCAGAGGCAGCACTCTAAGGCACCCACCAAGCCTGGGCATAGGTCGTGTCCTCTGCCCCCCCAAGAAGCTGCCTTTTTGCATTATTACAAGACCTTCTGATGGTACTTCTTTTAGCCAGGCAAGACCCTCGCATTCTCCCCATGAAGCAGGCACAGGTGCCTGCCCCACCCGCCACTACCCAGGAGAGCTTCCCAAAGAGTCACAGTCCTACACCAGCACCTCCCAACACAAGGGCCTTTGCTTATGCACAGCACCCCTCTTACACACTCTTTCTGCCAGCACCACTCTTGAAGTCACCTACCACTTCTGTGCAGGCTCCTCATGCCTTAAGGCACTCACCAGAAGGCCCTGAGCCACCCAAGCAGGTGCCACACACATAGCATTCAAGCTGCAAACAGCACCACATGCATCCAGCTCCACGTCACACCCTCCATGAGCCTGTCCCTTAACAGACCACAACCCTCAGCAAACTCCCTGACAAAGGCACTGTGCTCAGCCCCCAGACAGCAGCCCCACTACCTGCTCCCAGCTCCTCTCCTGTGATAAGGACCCCTGTGTGGGGCTTGGCTATGTTTCTGAGAGTGCCACAGCACACAGAACTGCCACCCATGTTGGAGCAGAGATGTGAAACCTCGCCTGCCCTTTCGCACCCGGCCAGCCTGTCCCGCCACCTGCACGGCTCTCATGAGGTTACTTGCTGGTGCAAACGCCCATTGGGGAGCCCATGCCGTCCACCGCTGCCCCATGCTGCCACCCACCATTGCCACTGCCTGCTGCTCTGTCATGGCGAAGGGTGCCCACCTGCTTGGCTGCTGGCAGGCTTCCTCACAGCCACCTGAGCCCCAGGGAGCTTTTGCTGGTATGTGATGTGGTTTTAATTCTATAGGGCGTTTTATGTTTAGCGTAGCACGGCAGTAAAAGGTATGGGAGTCTGGGGAGGTTTTACTTTAAAATAGTTTGGGTTGGTTCACTTCTTGCCTTTTTTTTTTTTTTTAAATATGAAAATGCAGACAAACTATTTCTGTTTAAAAATATTTATGGTTGGTGGAGAGGTGTTGCTTACAGCTGCCTTAGTCTTACAGCCCTATGACTGTGGCCCCAATCTAATTTAAAATTATAATTTAAAAAACAAACTGTTTGCCTAAACGGACAGATATTTTCATGGGTTTTTCCATGTGTGGTTCCAAATCTTAATGTCCCAGTCGTTGAAGACATTGAGGAGCTGCTTGGATGCAAAATAGTTAGGTAAGGTTTTTTGTTGTTTCTTTCTGTGTGTGCAGCTGCAAAATAACTAGTTACAAAAAGCACAAGTGATGCAACTGTTTATTCTCAGCTCTTTTCGGGGTGCTAATGATTAATTCTTAATGTTTCATACCTCCCCCTTAAAAACTTTTCATATAGGTCTGAGAACTTCAGAGTGGAATGAGTAGCTATTTGATGACTGTCACTAAGTTGGTGTTTCACTAGGTACGATGATAGCTACAAGGAAGCAATCAGGATAGACAGAGAAGGCTTGTATTGGAGAGTGTTGTCTTTTGCTTCATAGAAAGGTTCTGACACTGCTTTACTTTATAGCTTGTTTCCTCATGTCAACTCTTCGACCGCTACTTTAGCAGTCATATGCCAAAGTTAAAACATTGGCTTAGAATGCTAGAAAACATTCCTTTTCTAAGCTTTTATCCTTTTCTTAAAAGTTCGATTCTACTAATAGTATGAGGGGCTAAAATTATGAGAAACTTAAATATTGTTTGAGATAAAAAGCCACACAAAGTTCTATAATCTCACTGTCATCTTTTCTGCAAAATGAGAGAAGGGAGCTTTTGGTATCCTTAAAAAAAGGCAAACATCTTAACCCCTAGAGAAACTGAATTTCTCAGTGAGAAAGTGGGTGTTGTTGCAGTGTTAAAATAGAGCACCTGTTGTGTTCTACCATAAAGCAAAGCATTTAACTTGGCAATATTTATTCCTTGTGAAAACGAATTCAACTGTCTGCTGTAATTTTCATCCACCAGTGCACAAATTCCAGAGCACTAATAGCTATGAAAGCTCATTTTCAAACCGTATAAACTCTGGACCTTGTGACTGAATGGTAGCTATGATGAAAAATGTAACTTTCACTGTTGCTAAAACTGAATTTTGTGGTGTGAATGAGCTGAGCTTTCTTCTGTCCAGTTTCTTCCTGTTTCTTGATTTTTCAAGTTTTACAGCTGTGTGATTTTTACCTGGTTGGTTTTGTGTTTGTTTGTTTTTTACCACATCTTCCTAATAATGTTGCTGAAGGGCTTGAATGGGGTCTTATTTTTCCTTAGAAAGAGAAAAGCCTATATGAATGAAAAGTTAAATGCATATATACATATATAAATATATATATACATATACCTGGTAATTTGTCACCTAATTTCAAATGCTTTATTGAAATCAATCAATGAGAAATTATTTCTGTAAGTTATAATTTCAGTGCCAAAGTGAATTAGTGGTAGAAGCTTTGAGCTGGGTTGCTGGGTTGAAAACATAGTCAACATGTCTTTTTTTTTTTTTTTTTTTTTTTTTTTTTTTTTTTTTTTTTTTTTAATAAGTGTGACTTATATGCTTACTACTGAGGACAAGAACTTTTTCAGTATCTCTTCTAGATTTTTTTCCAACCCTTTTATTGCTGTCATAATATGGGATTAAAGACAGCAGAGTCTAATAAAATACCACTAATTGGACGCTTACCAAAATACAGTAATCCAAATACCGCAGTAAAAAATGTCATGCAGAACAAGACTAGACTTCACACTAACAAGAACTTAATACAGGTAAAAATCACTATAATCTGGGAAGAAACAGTCAAAGTTAGTTGAAGTTGTAGTAAGAACAACAATTGACTCTGGATAAAGCGTCTATAGGCAGAGTTCAGTTCTGCCAGCTGTATAATTCTGTGGCAAAGTCTTTTAAAAACTAGCTGATTATTGCTGGTGAAGTGCTCTTAGTGCCTGTGGCTATTGAGTAGTTGAGAGAATGTTTTATGCATTTGTGGTGCTTATCACAAAGATGAGAGAAAACTAGCAGAGCACTAACTAATTTACTGTGACAAGTTGGTGAAAATGTGAGCTATGCTTGGCTCATAAATTAAGGTGGAAGCTAGCCATCCAGATTGATCTCAGCATAATTCCTCTGCCCGTTTATTATGAAGTAGTTAAATCCTAGTGGAGTGGAGAATCAGCTGGAGTTATTTGCACACTCTTATTGGCAAAGGGCTAGAGGGGAGTTTGCTTTTCATGGAAACTGTATCAACTTTGGCAGAGGTGTAGAACTTGAATTTCTGGAGAAAGTCTTAAATCTTGAATATTTTCATTTTTGAGGAAACAGTGAGCTATTTCAGTGCAGGTTTTGAAGTGTGTATATGTGTAAAAATATCAAGCCAATCAAATAACAACTAGATGCCAAGCTAAACTATAGTTACAACCACACCTACTACAAGAAATGTAAAAGTGACCTTTCAAAAATCAACTGATAAGTTGATTAGTAGTAGATTAGTTGTAGTAGCACTTGGAGTAGCTATTTCAGGTGTTTCTGGGTGCGTGGGGCTTAACAGAGTATTCTCTAACTCTTCACCTGGAATACTGATTCAGTCACACTGCTGTAACAAAGTTAGCTAGGTCGCTGCTGTGAACTTCTTGGAATTAAAATCATCTTTCTACAATCTACAGTGAGAACTGGAAACAGCAAGGATTAAACCTACAGTGATAAAATAATTCCAAATTAGATGTAATAGGATAAGAAGCTGTTAAGTCTTGGAATATGCCAACAGGTAGAGATGGAGACAAAAGCAGACTGTACAGTCCTGGTGGCCTCAGGTAGTCCACTTCTGTTTGATAATGTAACTAAATATCACAAATATTTTTTTTCTAATATATGGCTTTCATTAATCCCTTCTATTAAACATCAGCTGTCTCTTAGGAACTTCCTGTTTAAGATGCTGGGGGGAGAAGAGGTGGAAAAATGTTTCTGCTCTTAAGTCAGGGAATACAGTTCTGGGCAAAAGAATTGCCAAGTGTCTTTCGTGGTATAAAATGGTATTACAACGCAACTTGCTGCAAGCAAGCCTTAGGAATACCTAGGTGTTCCTAACTGGGATGAAGTGCTACGAGTAGTCTATCTGCTGTTCCTGCAGTTCCTCACTACGCAGTTACGTTTCGTGTTAACTCCAAGGCATTTTTATTTAGAGTGACTCCAAAGCTTCTTAGTGATATGGGAAAATTGATGTAGTAGAAGCAAAGCTGGGACAAGAGCAAGTGTCAGGTCTGATGCTTCTGCCAGGTGGAACCAAGAGGTAAAGATGCTTCTGAGGCAGGACACAGCTTTACTCTTGGGTAATTTTCTCTTCCAGGCTTTTTTCTCCTTTTCCTCTCAGAGAAAACAACAACTTGTAAGTCCTTTCACGCCCCTGTCAAATTTGAAGTAGGCAGTGAAGATATTGGTGCTTTTTCTGCCCTAGACAGCTGCTTGCCTTGTGCCTTACAGTACTCAACTGTGACTAATAGTAAGTGGTGGGATATCATGAACAACTGACGCTTGCACAGTAACGTTATTCAAACCAGTGTGCTATTGCCAATATAAACTCAAATATATTTAACACTATCGTAATTCCCTAGCAGCCTTCCAAATTGGCTGGTAGACTCTGAAAGCCCTCTTTATCATGACTTCGTAAAATCCTGGCATATTAGATTAAATAAATGGATGTTGTGCTCTTAAGCCTTTTCAATTGAGATTAAAGTCTTTGTGAACTTTGCTTTCTACAGTGTAATCTTGCATAGGTCCACATGTCGTACTTTAGTGTGCTATTGAGAATCTCAGATTGCAGAAAATAGCAGTCCCCTGAGGATCTGAGCAGCTCTTAGGTTTTTTCCTTTAATCTCAAACTTGTATTTTTTATTAATTCATTGAAGTAGCTGCTGGTTTTTGTGATGTTTTACATTTTGGCACATAGGATACTAACACAGACCTCTACTCAAGGCTTTGCATGCTAGTAGTGTTGAAAACTGGCTGCTATGTATGTAGTGTACTTTGAGGCTGGGCCTTATGCATAATGTACAGAAACACTGTATTTAGAAGTAGGGCACTAGTTTCAGTAGCTATTTAATGTTTTGCATGTTAGGTGCTATGAAAATAAGTGAGAATAATTTAGAAGAGCTTGCCATTTAAGAACTACCCAACTCAGTATCTAGTAGCCTAAGGGCATGGAAAAACAGTCTTGTTTATGGGACTGAGCTTGCAAGAGAAGGCTACAGCAGAGAAAGGATGCAACTAATTCTCCACTACAAATGTGGTCCATATGTATCTATGTTTTCTTGAAGCCAAACTGCCTCTTTCCCTCCTAGCCCCAGTAGTGCTCCAGATTTGCAAACATGGCTAGTTCTCGTGCAGAACTGAGTCTGCTGTAGGACTGATGCTTCAGGTAGCAGCAGCCTGTTGGTGCTGCTAGCTTTTAGTCTGTTAGCACACTAGCTGGTATTTTTCAAATGCCTTTCAAGTAACACATAGAATTTTTAAACTAAAAAATATTAGAACCCACAAAAATAGTGGAATGGGGAAAATGGCCTCATTTTTACTCTGTTAAATATTTATAACATTTACTCGATCAATTCTTGTTTCAACTCAGCAACCTGCTAACTTATAAGTCTTGAATTAACTGGAAGCATTTATTTTTTTAATAGCCAAAGCTGCTACAATCCTATGACACTCGACACTCTTGGTTTCTATCTTAACAAGAAGTGTGGAAGATAAATAATTTTCCCCAAGTTAAGTCTGTTTTGCCTGTTGCCTCTCCCATTTACTGTCCTTATTTCAAATTCCTTGAGTCCCATGTTGAGTGCCAAAAAGGACTGTGATGGATGCCAGGTACTCACCAAAGCCACTCTATCACTCCCCCTACTCAGCTGGACAGGGTAGAGAATGAAGGGCTTGTGGGTCAAGATAAGAATAGGGAGATTACTCAGCAATGCCATGGGCGAAACAGATCTGACTTAGGGAAAATTAATTTATTAACAACCAAATCAGAGTAAAACAATGAGAAATAAAAAGTAAATTGTAAAGCATCTTCCCCTGCCTCTTACTTCTTCCTGGGCTTAACTTTACTCCCTCTTTCTCTACCTCCTTCCCCGCAAGTGGCACAGGGGGACAGGGAATGGAGGTTGCGGTCAGTTCATCACACGTTGTCTCTGCCACTCTTTCCTTCGCACAGAGAGGACCCCTCATACTCTTCTCCTGCTTCAGCATGGTCCTTCCCATGCACTGCAGTACTTCATGTGGGACTGTCCACAGGCTTCAGATGGAGATCTGCTCCACCATGGACCTCCCCGGACTGCAGGGGGACAGCCAGCCTCACCAGGGTGTGCACCATGGGCTGCAGGGGAATCTCTGCATAACTTCCAGTGGAACCTTTTTTACAAGTCAGGTTTAACAAAAGATGCTGTCCTTGTTTAGAGGAACTTCATGAGGAAGACTGGCATAGCTTGTCAGAAGTCACTTATCAGTCAGGTATTTGCAAGCTAGTAGATATCTGTTATGCCTAGAGAATACCTGTGCCAAAACTTCTAGCGTATGTGAAACTGCTTGAAAAACATCTTTATCTAGGATAATAGAAAGTAGCAGTGTACAGAGATGAATATACCAGCTCTTTCTGTATTGGAGCTTATGGTAGGGCTTTTATAGATAAAAGTCATCTTTTGTCTCGGTGTTTGATCTCTCTAATGAACCTGTGAGTCTAATGTTTTCTTCTGATTCCATAGATGATGTTATCTGAGCTATGTGTTTTAGTTTCACTTAATGTACTTGCTTTGGCATTATATATTTTATCACCGGAGAAGATTCCACTTGGTATTCTGCACTGAAACTGTCTCTACTGAATAGGAAAGAAAGTGTATATGTAATCTACCAAACACGGATTTAGAATGCTAATTATAATCCCCTTCCCTCTGAGCGCTGATTGAATTTACCCTTAGTGAATTGCACTGCTGCTAGATTTCAGTTCAGTTACTTTTAAACCTGGTGGATGGTTAGAATGTGCCCAGCTGTTGTCAGTGCCCTGCAGGTGGGCAAATATAGCCAAAGTTTTAAAGTAGTGAAGGTTGACCTAACACAGCTTGATTATCTATAAATGCACAACAGAAACTTCAATTTTGTAGATTTCTTTAAATAGTTGAATGTAACTTGTAGTTGAGTAAAATGTTTTGCTTAATCTTAAAAAGGCAAGGAAGTAAACGAATTGATCCCTGATCACTTTCTGTTTTCCAGTACAGCAAATGTAGTAAAGATGTCAGAGTTATTTATAAATTGTAAATTAGAGATAGGTGTTGGGCCGCTACTTTCAAAAATTGAGACACTGGGCAATATAAAAGAGCACGAGTCTCACTTTCAAAACTGATGTTTACAAGTACAGAACTTTACATGCTAGCTGCTTCCACTGGGTTAAATTGTCCATGTACCTTTCACCTTGATGTTGGGAGTCCTTGAAAGTAACTTCCAAGCTGGTTGCAAAACAGGATTTGAGTATAAGCATCTAAATTCAGAAAAGTGATTCTGGAAGCCAGAGCTCAGCTGTTATTTGATCTTCAGTTAACCTTGGGAACTGGGATTTGCTAGTCTGGGGATTACAAAGTGGAGAGAAGAAGGGTTAAAAAAGGTTATCATACGGCTTTTATACATACTGAATTGTTGTGAATTGTAGCTTTGGCAAGTCTTGGCACTTAGGCACCAATTCACAACAAAACCTGAACAGGATTCATAAATTCTCTGCCTGGAAGCTTGTTCTGGCACTTCTGCTCTGAAAGCATGTTTCACACTGGTTAACGTGGTTGAGCTTCTAAACATCCAGTTGTCTTCCACAGAGAAAGATGCATAAAGATGCCTTTGCAAGAAATCTTGGTGCTAAGAATTTACCTAGTGCATGTGGGCTGAGGTTTTTCTCCTTTAGTGTTAGGAGGCTCTTAACCATGTTTCTTGCTGCTTTCGTGATTCCATATGCTAGCAGGCTGTTTCAGCTGTTCGTTGAGAACTCTTCACTGAACTGAAAAATATTTCACAGGCAGGAAACAAGGTATCAGTGCAGGAGTAGAAGCTTGAGTCTTGGTTCCTCCTCCACGTATCTCAACTAATGGTTATCATAGATGTTTTCATCAGAGCTACCATAGCAAGAATGAACCCTTAAAAGGTGTGCTAGTAACTGTTACGTGTATGAAGATGAGATTAATTTAAATTCGGATTACACTTCACACAGGTGCCCAATAACAATGTGTTGCAAGCTTTGAAGGGTTTGGAGTCATTTAGGTTCAGTTTAGAGAAACCTCTGAGAAGTCTACACCAGAATACTTAAGGTTTTTTGTGACAGATTTTGCTCTAAATAGGTATGGTATGTTGACATATAGTGCTTATTGATGAGCATTCACTATGTACTGCAACACCAGAATGATCTTCTTTATTATTATTATTAGATCTGTATGAATGCTTGTTAACATCAGGAAACACATACTGGTTCTTTCCCTCTCAAAAACTGAGGCTAGTAGATACATGTTACGTGCATGCATGCAATTAGTTACATTGTGTTGGTAATTTTATTTAGTCTTGCAACATCTGAAATAGATGCAAGAATGCTATTCCTGTTTAAGTGATGTAGTTCATAATACCCTTCTAAGATGGATTAGGTAACCTTATTTAACTCTATCCTCTAGAGGTTCTTAATAACCTTAACATATCTGTCATTCCCACCTGTTTTAATTCAAGGCTGATTATGCTAACATGCCTTAAAACTGGAAAGCACTTGACCATTCAATATTGTTTTAAGCAGATATAGCTTACAGCATTTTCAGAATATAAACACAAAGCTTGCTATTGTGAAGCTAATTCATTTTCATCAGGCTTGTCCTTGTTTAGTCTACATCTAAGCTTGGAAAGCTGTTAACCTTTTTTGAGAAGCTTTTCTTGGTTTGGAATTTCCCCTCCCCCAAACCAGCTCTTGCTAGCCTGCTACTGTTCTTGTAACTGTTTTCTGAATGTGTCCCCTGGGAAATAATTGAACGCAGCTGAAAAGCAAGGTGGGATCAGTGAGCTCAGTAGCCATCCAGTCAGACTTGCAAGGAAGTAAAGGTTTGATGCTTCCCAACAAGTAATAGATTTGATTATGCTTCTTCATTGTGCAGGAATACAACATGTGTTGTAAATGCCTTATGTGGTAGTGAAGGCTACCACGCAGATCAGAGAAGAAAGGACAACATTGGAGGGGTACAGGCATACGCTGTATTATATCTCTATACAGTACCTGGCAAGTAGACTGCAACATTTCCATGCTGGAGTGTTCTCATTTCAAGGTATTGATATTTTCATTACGATTGAATGCTTCATTCAAAATAGAAGGATTACAGGGATTGTCATGGTATTGATGCATTAGGTTAAATTATGTATTTAAAGGAAGCACTTCTCTTATGTAAACTGTCAGGTTTTTAAATGGCTAAATGGCATGTATTGCTGATAGTTCTCCACTGACTATTTTATCTCTTGTGATTTAAAACAAAGCTGGAAGAGCTGGCTAATCATAGAAGTTTCTTGTTTCTGCTGCTTCTATAACTTGGTTTTGTGTATTGCTGAGAGACAAGTGACACTTAAATGTGTAAGCAGAATCAAAAATAAACTGGTGCTGGTGTGAAAAGACATATCTTATTGCTGGTTTATGTGAGTGTATTTAAGGAATGGTGAAAGGGGGACATTAAGCTGCAGACTAATGGCTGAATTGAATCATCATGATTCTGCAGTGGATTGCAGTAATGCAAATGGAAGTTCCGTGGAAGCGGACTGCTTTAAATATGCACAGTGGTAACAGTAAGTAGGGGCATGAGGACTGTCACAGTATTGTTGTTCAGAGTTATAATAAGCAAGCAGGTATTAGCATGTCGAATACTTTTGTTCATTCCAGGCTAATTTAAAAGACAATTGACTGAACTGAAGCTAAAGATCCACAGAAATTTATTTGACTAGGAGTGCTACAGCATCTTTTTTCTCTCAGTGAGTGTCATCTTTCGTCTTCTCTTTGTAGCATCTATCTATTGGCACAGATAAGTGTAGGGCATTTGAAAAAATACAATACTTTTAAACCGAAGCTGACATTTCTTGTTCTGATAGTTTTGTTGTTGCAATACTGGAAAAGAGTAACAATTGTTTGTAATGTAAGTGTTCATAAATAAAATGTGATACATGGTTAATTACCTTGAGTCAGTCCATGTATGCCACAGCATGTGGTTGTGGATAGTGAACATAGATATAATACAGAAACTGATGCCATGTTCTGAAATGCTAGGGACAAATCAGAGTTCTGATCTTTGTTAACTTGCTATGATTGCATGTTCTAAGCTCCTCTAAGTTTGTATCCTATAGTTCCCTCAGTTTATCTACCCAGCCAATGGTGTAATTAGTGTTCTTGAAAGATACTTATCAATATTAGCTAATAAATAGACAAAATTCAGACTTCAGAGTGTATCACACACTAGGTAATCATAGTTCCAGTAAGAAGTTAAGCTTTCTAGATTTCCATATATTTTCTTACTTCCGTAAACTCTCAAATTTATTATTACTTGTATCTCTATATTTATGCATGTAATCTGATGTATCAGAGATTAAACTTGGTTTATAATGTCAATTCCTTAAAATCCATAAAAAAGAAATAATGGCAAGTCTTTGTGAAATCAAATTAAAAATCGGTGATCTCAGTTTGGCTGTGGTAGCTATGTTGTTTGAGAGGAGATACTAAGAGATGGTGTATAGAAATAAGTGAACAAAATACTTTATCTACTAATTCCTAGTATTTACTGTATTTCGACTGTGTGAGTAGCCATCTATCAGATATAGTGCTTCTATTAAGTGCATTTCTTGAACAATATGTAGTCTTCAAGTAATTTGTACTACTACTAGTTTGGAATCATGAGGGGCAGATTAGTCCTTAGAGCACCGAAGAATCAATTGGCATAATCACAAAGGCCTCAAGGCTATCACATAAACACATTACCTCCGTTAAGATGAAACTAAATTTTTGTCAAAATTTCACTTTAATTTCTAGTGCTTCTTAGGCTGAAAGTCAGATAGGTTTTTTTATATACATATGCACATTTTGTGTATTATATTTCTTTGGACACTGAACACATGTTCTCTTTCTGTAGAAATGTGATTGCTTGTAAGTCTGACTGGTATGGCATACAAAATGTGCCAAGCTGGTTTTATATAAAGGTAGTGCTTACAACTGTGCTATAAAAGCTTGAAAACTGGGCCCTGTTTTTCATGGCAACAGACATGGGGAAGCAGAGGTTTGTAGCTCTTGCCAAAAAGTCTGTGAAACACACCAAATACTTCACAAAAGTATGTGAATAATATTTATATAGACCTAAAGTTTTCATGCTTTAGGGAGTCCTTTCATAAAATCCTGTTTGCATTTGGCATTAGTGACCCTGTAGTAGTATAAGTACCGAAAGAGCACTTAGATATCAAGGAATTAATCCTCAGGATTATCTTAAGGAACAGCTATTAGGAGTAATGTACAAATATTAATATCACTATCCCCTGTACAGATGAAAACTTAGATACGTAATGAAGATTTAGACATGATAATCTGGAACCTAGAAGAACAAATCTGCTTTAGTAGTCCATGCAAGTGCTATATCCTACTTAGATGAAACCATGAGGAAGCTTGCTGGTATTGGTCAGAAAATGATCTGTGTCCAGTGACTCTCAAAATATTTCTTAATTGTTGGATCACTTTGCTGTATTGGAGTGGTTAGGTAAACACGTGTTTGGGTGGAGCAGTGAATGAATAGTGTTCTTGATGAATGGTGTAGCTGTTCTTTCAGTTTTCCCATGTGAAAGTTGAGTTTATCCTGAGCCATACGTGATACGGCGAATGATTCAAATGTGACATAAGGTGTTGCTGTAACTTGATTAAAAACAAACAAACAAAAAAACCCCCAAAACTGCTGCTTATACTAGATTTCAAGGACTGGGGGGATAGAGGAGTGTAGAAGTGGGGTGTATATTCCTTCAATATACACCTCAGTTCTCTGCAACAAGAAATTTCTAACCAATCTCCACTAAAATTAGGAGATATTGAATTATCTGTGTTAGCTCAGACTCTTGAAATAACTAGAAGGAATTTACTAAAAATCACAATCCTTGAAGTATTACTGAGAAAAGCTAAAATAGACTGAACCAGTATAATGTAATTATAATAAATGTTATAGTTCATTTGCTATCCACTGAACATAATAACATTTTGTCAAAATAACGCTAAATACTTTCCCGCAGTATCCTAATAATAATTTATTGTTTGTTTTGCATTTTCCAAGAAGATATTTTTTCCTTATTGTATGTTCAAAAAATACAGATCCTGCTCTGGCAGGGGCCTGTTACCAGTTGCTGTGAAGTACAAGCAGACAAATTAAGTAGTAGTGTTTTGTCTTCTCAGCCACATATACCAACATCAAGCTGATTCAATGTAGTGTTCATATATATGCAGAATTCTATTACAGACGTACATAGATGTTTTATGTAGTGTGCATCGGCCATGTGCAGGCTGTGTACAGGCACTGACATTCAAAGTTCTTGCTCTTCCCTGATGTCACCATTTATTTTAGTTTTTTGCGCTCCGTGCTTAGTCTTATTTCACAGTGTATAAGGGAGACTTTGGGGACTTACCGGTAGATCTAAAATTAGACAATACATTGAGCTGCTGCCTGGAACTGTTAGTTAATCATTTCTTAGGAAGACAGGAGGGTACCTTGACTCATGAACTAAAGCATGCCCCTAAAAAAGCTGGTTTACAATTGAGAGATCTAAGGTGGGGGAAACCTTTTCTGAAGGCCTGATAGAAATGGTTTGATCTAAAATAAATAACTCTGGCACCCTTCCGATGTGTTAAAGTGATATAAATACATTGTAAACATAACATAAAACTGATTAGGAGTTTTTGACCAGAAATGTAGAAGTATACAAATGGCTGAAGCTTAATGATATCAGTGACCAGAGCACCAATAATGTCCGCTAATATGTATATGCTGGATTGTAATGCTTAGTGTATTAAACAGTTCTCGGTAGTTCAGTGGTTTTTTTTAAGAAGTATTACTTTTAGAACTTAGGCTTTAGCAGAGGTGCTGCTCTCAGATTTTTAATCTCCCCTAAAATGTCACACTTACTGTCTTAAATTAAGGTAGTTGTAACTGCTGTAGTTTCCCATGATTATTTCACTTTGAAAGACCAGAAGAAATAATATTTTGCAGGCTTCTATTAAATGAGAGAGGGTGTATTGGAAAACTGAGGCTGAAAAGAATTTTCTCCCTTCAGTGCATTGTGAATTGTTGGACTCAGATTACTTTGAGTAGCCATGTAATATGTTGCAAAGATGGAGTGCTAATGAATACACAGATTCCAGGACAGAGGATACTGTGTGCTGAAGTAAACTGATATTCTCCAGCTTCTATTAAACTATTTCCCTGAAAAGACCTGAGCTAACATCATAAATGGTGGGAACTGGCTTGCATTCAGGGTTTTGTTCTGGTCTATTCATATTTTGTGAAAAGGGATAGAAAGAAACTCTTTTATATGCAGTGTAATGGTTTACCCAGAAGGTATGAAAACACGAATAAAGGTTTATTGAATTGAGATGATTGAAAGAAAATACACATGCTTTTAAGACTGACAGTAACAAGTATCTTCTAGCCTTATGTTAGTAGTCAGATGCACTCAAAAAACTGACCTGGCTTCATAAAAGCTAACGCAGGACTAGAAGCACTTGAACAGAATTCATGCCGTACTGTTCCTAGACCAACTAGTTTTATTGACACTGTTAGTTTGCACCCAGTCCCTGAATGTGTGACCTCTGAGAACCAGTTTATTTTGGGTACTTCTAATGACATTTTTCTGCACAGCTCTTTTCAATGCAGCATTCTTAAAATGAGCCATGAAATTATTATAGTAGAATTCATCATGGATGTCTCCTCAATGTTTATAAATATCTCAATGGTGAGTGTCAAGAGGATGGGACCAGATTCCTTTTGGTGATGCCCAAGGACAGAATGAGGGGCAACAGGCACAGACTGAAGGAAAGGAGGTTCCATCTGAATATGAGGAAAAACTTCTTTACTTTGAGAGTGACGGAGCACTGGAACAGGCTGCCCGGAGAGGTTGTGGAGTCTCCTTCTCTGGAGACATTCAAAACCCACCTGGACACATTCCTGTGCGATCTGCTCTAGGTGAACATGCTTTAGCAGGTGGGTTGGACTAGATGATCTCCAGAGGTCCCTCCCAACCCTAACCATTCTGTGATTCACTTACAATAATAGAACTGTTGTTATGATTCTTTCAAATAGATTTAACAGTTGACATTTTATAGTCAAAACCTGGATGTACAGTCATATGAGTTTACATCTGTTGCTGAGGCACTTACGATGAGCTAGTTTGGGCGCTACTGATACCTGTAGCAAGTTAGACTTCTGTCTCTCAACTGTGCTGTGTCTCTAAATTAATTTCAAATAAGTGCTTAGCTCTTACCTGAATGACAAGCTAAAACCATTTAAACGCTGTTACACCAGTTCCTTATGTTAATTAGCAGTTTTCTTTGATATGTGAACTGTCTACCGACTAGTCAAAGACAAAACTACTTGTGGGACGGAATAGTTTCTGAGTTCCCCCAATTCTTGGGGTGAAGAAGAAAAAGCAAACACTAGAAAGCTGGCACTTTCTAAAAAGAAAGTTCACCTTAAATTGAATATGAAGCTTATCTTATTTCTAAAACTAACAGTATTGAGTGATCATGTTGAGCATGAAGTGAAAAGCTGTATGAAACATGTATACATTTTAGTTTGCATAAACTAATTTTTTCCACATTATATTTCTAAATGCTGTTTGCAACCCTAGACAATGAGCACAGGACACTTAATATCCCCCTAAAGTGGAAGAATGTGTTACTCAACTCAAATGAAATGTGCTTGAAAGCAATTTTCTCATTTGGAACAGCTTGCTTTAGGATGAGGCCGAGAAGGCTTCTAAGGTTTGATATATCTTTGGTAGAACATAGCTGAGACTGCATTTAGTGTGAAAGCATTATCATACAGCCCTTCTGTAGAGCTGACGTCCATGCAGGTGTGTATCCCTTTATGGTCATCCAGACACATTAATGGATGTTTCCTTGATAAAATAGGAGCAGGAAAACACTAGTCCAACTGTCAGATCTCTCTGAGACTACTTTTTAAAGGACTTTGTGCTTTGCTGTAGTGGGTTAACCTTGTCTGTCTACCAGATGTCCACCAAGCTGCTCTCTCCTTTTCAGCAAGATAAAGGAGAAAATAAGATGAAAAGCTCATGGATTGAGGGAAGCACAGGGAGATCACTCGCCAATTAGTATAATGGGCAAAACAGACTTGAGGAAAATTAATTTCTTTCCAATTAATAATGGAGCAAGATAGTGAGAAATTAATACAAACCTAAAACCATCTTCCTCCTGAACTCCCATCTTCCCAGGCTCAAATTCACTCCTGACTCTTGCCTCCTTAGGTGGAACATGGGCTCTCCATTGGCTGCAGCTTCCTTCAGGGCATGTCCACTTACTGTGGTGTGGGGTCCTCAATGGGCTGCAGTGTGGATTTATGTTCTGATGTGGGCTGCAGGGGGACAACCTCCTTCATTGTGGTCTTCCACAAGCTGCAGGTGAATCTATTCTCACAGTGCCTGGATCATCTCCTCCCCAACGTTGTTCACAAACCTTGGTGTCTGCAGGGTTGTTTTTCTCACACTTTTTCCTTCCTCTCTCACAGCTGCTGCACAGCGATTTTTATCTTAGATGTATTATCACAGTAGTGTCACCAGCATCGCTGATGGGCTCAAATTTGGCGAGCGGTTTGTTGTTTTGGAGCTGTCTGGAACTGGCTCTGTCTGACAGACTGCTCACAGAAGCCATCCCTACAACCCCCTGCTACCTAAACCAAATAGATTTGCATTTTTGGCTTTGTCTCTTATGTAACATAGTGCTCCAAAAAGAAAATTATTTAGATGTTGGAAAATAGTTTTCTCACAGTAGGTTTTCTGAAAGGGATCTTTAATGGTACTGGATTCTGATTGTACTGACTTTTTTCACATGTCACTATGTGTAGAAATACAGTTGTTATTGGAGCCCACATAATTTTTAAAAAAGGTGTTCCGTAGGTGAAAAGTCATAGTGCAGTAATAGCTCTTTAAGCACAACATCTATGGGGAGGGTTTGATAGGAACTGTGTAACAGTTACATATGTAAGTCCTAGAAAGTAATTCAAACAATTAAATACTTGACCTAATTCCTAGGCTATTCATGGAGCTGGATGAATAACATATTTTTAGCCCATGGAAATGATTGCTTTTCAGGCTTCAGATTATAATATTAGATGGTATGTCATAGCTCTGCGGTTTGAAAGGGTGTAGAAATACCTAGTGTCTAATCCTGGCTAATTGTGGTTGTACATAGAAAGCTTAGTTCTATACAACAACTTACGTATTTAGTATGGGTATCCAGACAGGTGAGATGGGATTTCTGTATGTCACTTCATTATTAAATCAGAAGTACTGCAGAAACATTCATATCAATATCACTTCAGTTTGACTATCATATTCCTAAGATGTAGCAACTATGTGTGTGTACATACTTTTTTAATCAGCCTATTTAATGTGAAATTCTACATCTGATGTCAGAAACCCAAATGAGGAGTTGCTTTAGATAGAAGTTTGCCTGCAAAGCAGGAAGGATTTAAAGATTTGGTTCAGACTGAACAGTATGCTGTAGTTTACGGAGAGCACAGCATCTGCTGTCTGAGCAGCTAAACGTACTCTGTAACTCATGGACTGACAGGAACTGGTGATGCCACCATTATTATACAAGAGTAGTGCGAATTGGAGTGCACGAGAAGATGCTTCACATGTGAATGTGAGCCTATGATGGAGTCTCTGAATCTGCTGATCTTGCCGCTATTCAAACCTGCTGAACTTAACTGCCTTCCTGGAACCAAATTTCTTCCTCAGGCTAGACACGAGGAACAAACATTTTTACACTGAGGTTGGTAAAATACTGGAACAGGCTTCCCAGAGAAGCAGTAAATGCACCAATCCCTGGAAACATTCAAGGCCAGGCTGAACAGGGCTATGAGCAACCTGATCTAGTTGAAGATGACCTTGCTCATTGCTGGGACGTTGGACTAGATGAGCTTTGAAGGTCCCTTCCAACCCAATCTATTCTATGATTCTAAATATGTACACTCTTGAGAAAGTCCTGTCTGCATGACACAATTCTTAAAAAGTTAGAGTTTCCAGATACCTGTAGATAGCCTGCCCAGCTACAGTACTTGTCTGCTGTTGACTTCGCTATGTTTTGAAAGAAATTGGTAGTCTTCAAAGTGACTTGGTCTGCTTCAGTGTGGCATTTATTTCTTCAATAGAGTAGAGGGAAACTGCAGAAGATGGTAGGTGTGCCCATCTATTCCAGAAGCATTCTAGTCTCCAGGACAGTTTTAGGCTGGTTTGGATGTGTATCGGGGTAAGGATGTCAAGTATCCCTTCCTCAAATAGGAATATCACTCAGGGGATAGGTGCATATTTGAAAGGAGTACTGTGGAGATACTAGTTTTCAAATATTTGCTGCTTGTCTTTGAGATCTAATATTAATCAGATCAAAAGCAACTATTTTCCTCCTACTTAAGAGTGGGAAATAATATGAGGTTTTACTTGCTGACAACTACTAAAAGTAGTCATTGTAGCTGACTAATAGTCTTAGTTTGGAGTGTGAAAAACTTCCAGGTGATTTAGCAAATGAGCTGTTTTGTCATCCAAATAAAGCAATGTAAGTGATGTTTCACAATATGTGAATTCATTAAAATTATTTAAACCAACAGGTAACTTTACATGGATGTAAAATCAAAGAGGCAGGTATCTTGTTAACCTGAGTCTGCTGTCTTAAGCAGAATTCTTTATCTACATGAGATAGATTTGTTTTAATGAGTTGGATTCCTCTGCAAGGAAGACTTATTCAGAATTGTCTTTAGCTAGAGACATTAAGGCATTGCATTTTGGTCTCACTGTATCGACATGACTATTTACAATTTTGATTCTAGCAATAACGATACTTATGTTAGGAAATGTTTATTAGAATTAGGAAGCTATTGTAGGAAATCTATTTACTATGAGATTTCTTGGTGTGAATCATGTATTAGGAGCGTTGATTATTTTGTAATCTGATATACAATACACCTGGTATAGCTGTTCTGTAGTTTTTTCTTAGCTTAATTCCAACAATATTACCTGTATATTGTAGCAACCATGTACTTGCTAGTTTCTGAATAACATCACTGTATCAACTTAAGTGCAGTACCACACCTCAGTGTCAAGATATAGTACACCTCCATTTCTTCTATAATAAAGTATTTCACAGGCTTTAATGTTCAAAAAGGTAGTGTGTATGTAATTGTTATGTAGATCTGCATCTTCAGAGCACAAAGGAATAGAGCATATGTTGATACAAGTTATAATACTGTAAACTGTTATGGAATTTCACCATCATGGGTGTGACCAAGAAAGCTGTGGTTATAAGTTAGATCTGTTTTCAGAATGGCTTGTGCTGAAATCTAACATATGATTTGGATTTTCTTTTTAAATCCCAACATTCTTAGAGGATTTGATTTTAAAAAAAAAAACAAACCAAACCTGAAAGTACTTGTTATTCATGCTAAGGTTTTTGTGGTTTTGTTTGTTTTGTGGGTTTTTTTTCCTGTTTTGTTTGTTTCCTGCAAAGGGTATAAAATCTACATGCAAATAAACTTTCTACTTTTCTACTTTTTCTGGTTTTCATTCTTTCTACTTCAGGGGCATGTATACCTTCCTAATTACATGCAAAAGATTAATATTGCAGAGTCAAATTCCAAATTCTGCAGCACTGATTAGTGAGGAATGGGCTTTAAAGGAGGCTGGAATCAATAGTGTCATGAGACTCGCTTCCTCTGGATGTTCACTCCAGAATGGTTACTTGATTACAAAGATGATGCACTAATTGGAAAATGCTTCTGTTAAAGATAGTGACTTTTAGTGTCATTTGTAACTTAATTCAGGATCAGGATTATGTTGGTTTCTACTACTTATGACAATGGAAATACAGCAAAAGCTATGAAAACAAGTAGACTGTGGCAGCCACCTGTATGGCCTTTTCACTTCTCAGTTAATTTTCATGCAGCCATTCCAATATAAGGTTAATTCCTGGTGGAAACTGGCCAGCTTCTCATTTTATCTTAAGTTGGCAGGCAGGTGGTTGAAAGCCAGTTTCTTAGTTCAGAAGTTTCCTAATTAGTTGCAACCTTCCCCTTTTCCCTAGTGTGAACAAGTCCCAGAAGATAAAAGGCTGGGAGAGTTGTAATCATAGTAGACTAACATGGAAATGTTGGGAAAGGAAGGGAAAGGGTTTTATTTTCTTGTATAATTTGCACTTTTCAACAAATTTATGGTTTCCTGTCCATCTTACATAGCAGTGGGAAAACTGGGATCCATAAGCAGTCACAAAAGAATATCAATAGCATGTTGCTTCAGAGATTAACTAGTTGATAGGTGGTGCTAAACAGGTATCCTTCTCTTGAATCTATAAATCCATGATTAACCTCAACCACAGTGTTTTCTGTTGGGTTTGATACTTTCATTACTCTGTTTCATCTTTGCTATCTGTCCTCTGTGACTTTGGTTATCCCTGGGTGACCCGGTCCTACGTAAGAGTGAGCATATCTTTTATGTCTGTCAGTTTTCTTTGACCTAATCTTAGTATTGTCTGAAAGATTTTTTTTCTGCTGTGTTTTGCACAACTCTTATAAAGCAATCTCAGTTGGATTTGTTATTGCTAACTCATTTGTAGCTCTTCCTGCTAGCATCAGTGTATGTTTAGGAGAAAACTCTGTCCTGTCTTTAAATGTGACTTACCTTTCCTGAAACAAAGCTTCTCTGCCTATTACCTGGTTGTCCTAAGCTTAAAACTCAATTTCCATTTGACTAAAGGATTTTAAGTGTTTCCAGTTCAAACCAAAGGGCTAAATTAATATTATCCTCAAAAAGCATATTCTGTAAATGCTTTATATGAAGGTAAAGCCAGGAGAGCCAGAGGAATCAAAACTCTTCTTCCCCTCTCCCATGGACAGAACAGCGAGCTGTATTGGGACTCATAAAACTGAATGATAACAAGGAGCCCTGAATAACAACCTAGATGCCCTAAAAAGCTGAGAACCTGGTAATCTGGCCATGTATAGCTAGGAGTCTAAATGTTCATCTGGAGCTTCTTAACCAGTAAATAGGAGGAATGCAAACTTTCGTGCTGGCTGGAGGGGCTGGAAACCTCTGTTCCACCACTGCTGGCAGGGAACTAGGTAGATTTCTACTGGGATTTCCCTCTGATTTGGGGCAGCTCATCAAAATCTAACTAGTATTGTCAAATTCTGAGGCATCTACTTTTTTGAGTAAGAAATTAATTATGTTGGAAAATGTTCAGCCACTCTAGCTTCACACAACCTGTTCATAAACAGGTATTAGAAGAGATTCTTGGGTGCCAATGTGTTGTATTTACTGACTGATACTTGTATTTCTGTGAGTTTGCATGTTGCTTTATGTAGTACTTCTCATTCTGAAAAGCTATCCCACTTAATTCTGAGTTGGATAACTGATAGTTGCTCATCTTCATGAATTAGTTAATTTCTGGAGTATCAGTGGATTCAAAACAAGTATTTTTTTGTGTTCTGTTTATTGTACAGCCTCTGCAATGACCTCTTAGAAATTGTCCAGAACTTATTTTCGTGACGATAATTATGTCAGCTTTGTGTTGTAACCCAATTTATTTCGAAAAGATAGAATTCTGACTTGCTGTTATGGTTTTGTCTATTTTTCCAAGTAAGTTTAATTTCAGCACAGCAGGATACATCTGAAATTAAAATTTAGTTGCATTTCGACAAAAGCCTTAATATTTTCCCCCGTGTTGCTCTAAGAAATGAGGTATGTTAATCTTAAGGGCTTGATGACTTTACATACAAAATGAAGTCTCACAGCAGAAGGTGTTACTGCCTGCAATATCCAATGAGTTTATATAATCAAACATTATCCATAAATAGAAATGTAATGTATGGTTTAATTCTAAATTATGAAGGCTACCTGACAGTTTGGAGTTCACATCATATAAAAGGCAGGTTTGGCAGCCGAAACAGTCTAAAACATAGCAAATGCTAAAGCAGATGGTCAACTTAAATGGTTGTTTGTATGGGTTTTTTTTATTTTTTTATTTTACCCTCAAACCAAGGTGGTGATTATAGTTGTAGGTGTAGATAGACTTCTACCACACTTAACAAGAACTCTTGCATTGGTGGAAAAATTTGGGACTTTTTGTAGAACCTTTAAAAATTCTTTTATTAAACTGTGGAAATATTTTTTTCATTATTGAGAACTTAATATTCGCAGTTAGAAAAGCTTTAAAGCTGCGTTTTGTAGATTTGTCATTACAGAATTGCAATCCAGCATAGAAAAAGTAGGAGCTTTCAGTAGTTGGGGTTTTAGGGCACAATTACTTAAAGTATGAAGCTGAAAGAACAATTTGCCAGCTTCAGTTAAATTGTTTGTTATATATATATGCACTGAACTTGGCAGCTGTTCTTATAACCAGAGGGTCAAAGTATGCTCTTGGCTATGTTGACCCAGCTGTGTACTGTTACAGCTTGTGTGCAAACTTGAAGGAAGAAAATAATCCTATTACACCCAGCTTATAGAAACAGTTCACTTCAAGCAGGATGACTAAATTGCCAATGCATGCTTCTTTACAGGGTAGATCACAGCTATCAGTGTGGGTAGAAGAAAGAGGCCTTAGCAAAGGAAAACTCTTGCTGAGGGGCATAGATGTCTGCTATGACTACTATTGCTAATTGGCTGATTTTTCTTCTGAGCAGTAAGCTCTTTGTGAAGCATATGGTAAACATTTTTATTTTCAATATACTTGAGCAATGTTTTTGTCTAATGAACGGAAAAGCAGTTTTGCTCACTTAAGAGCTGTGGTTTGGATAATGAAAGTAGTTCATAAATAAGAAAATGTCAAGGAAGCAGTTACTCCAGTCTAGACCTGTTCACCAAGTGTTGCTGCAGGGATTTGGTAGAAAGAGCCTTTTCAAGTTGTGCCCTTTGTCTCTTGACCTGTCACTGGGTACTACTAAGAAGAGTCTGGTGCAGTCTTTACTCACCCCATTAGGTATTTATACACGTAAGATCCCCCAACATGAACCTTCTCACCAGGCTGAATAGTGCCAGCCCACTATGTATGAAAGATGCTTTGGTTCCTTAACTGTTTTCACGGCCCTTTGTTGGACTTGCTTTAGTAAGTCTCTAACTTTTATGTAACTGGGGAGCCCAGAACTGGACCCAGTACTCCAGATGTGGCCTGACCAGCGATGAGAGGAAGGATCGCCTGCCTTAGCCTATTGACCATGCTGTTCCTAATGCAGTCAAGGATGCTGTTTGCCTTCCTTGCAAGGATGACTTGCTGGTTTCCCTTCAGCATATTTTCCACTAGGTTCCAAAGGTTCTTCTCTGCAGAGCTGCTTTCCAGCTGGTTGTCCCTCAGTGTGTACTAGTGCAAGGGTCTGGTCCTTCCAGGGATCTTACACTTCCCTTTGAACTCTATGAGATGCTTCTCAGCAGCTCTGTCCCTCCGAACAACAGTACAACCAAACAGTAAGATCAATGACTTTCCCAGATTTGTATTGCCTGCAAAGTAGCTGGGCGTGCACCCTGTTGCATTGTCCAGACCATTAGTGAAGACCGACTGCAGGGTGCACCACTGATGACCTTGTGTGATCATGCTGCTGGTCATAACTGTTTGAGCCTGGCAATTCAGCCAGCACATTTATAACTTAAATAACATTCAGCTAATGAACTGTATGCTGGTGTCTCACAGTAGAAATTCAAGCTTCCTATGTTTTTTCTTTCTGTAAACTGCAGATTTCTTGGTTGGCTTTAATGCAGTGATGAAACCAGCCAGTTACTTTCACTACATACTTTGAAATATAATTTCACAGTACGTCACAGATGTACTAATCCTGTGAAAGGATTATTTGCTATAGAGGCTTTTGAAATTTTGCTGTAGAAAATAAAGGAAGCCAGAAACTACTTTTTCCTTTCAGTGTGATATCTTATATTTCAGCGTGATTTGTAACAACATAGGTGGTTTTGTAATGACATACCTTATACTGTGTTGGCCGTGTTATTATTCAAGAGAAGGTAGGCAGCAATGTTAAGTAAGCTTTTGTTTAAACAGATACATTTCTGCTTACCAGTGTGGGTAAGAGAGAACATGAGAAATGGCTGGCAAATGACACAGGAGGTAAAAAGCAAAATAACAAGCCAGGAGCATTTAAAAATCAGTGGCATGGAGTACCAGCAATGAGAAGTTCACTAAATAAACACTTTGCATCTGTTCCACAATCAGGCTGGTGTTTTGTTTTTATACTGCATATTAACCTACACATTTTAGTGATCTCTTGCTTTCTTCTCCTGCTTTCCCACTTTTCATTATGGTTCAACTGTTTTGTTCCAGATAGCTCTTAAACCTGCATGTAGCCTGACTCTCCTGGATTTTCCTTTTGCTTATGTCTCTCTAAGTATCAAGAAACCTGTGTTTACATGTGTTCTATAGGTGTATGTTCCTTCTACTTCTATAAGACAGCTTAAATCTAATCCTGCCCACAATCAGGTGTCACACAAGTGAAGCTAATAAAGGCACAGTGCTCTACAAGCAGTGGGAATACATTATGTAATCTACTTGTTTTACTATCTACTTACTTGCTAGTGTCCCTTGAGACTCCTCAAAGACCCAGTTGAAGCTGTGTTGTGAAGAAGCTTGTCAAATGTTCTTACTATCGGTATTTTACAGCCTGTTAGTCATCCATACACATCCATACACATCTTCCCTTTCCAAAATCCCCTTACCTTTATTTGTAGGTGCATATGACCTCCAGAGGTATCTTCAAAAAATAATTCGACTGTTTTGTTTGGTTTTTTTTTTCTTTCATTGCAGTATTGAGGAATGCAAAAGTTGCTGGTGAAAAAGTTCACTAATACTTCTGTGGTGTGGAAAACTTAGCAGGGTGTGCAAATAACCAGAGAGCCTGATCAGTATTTTCAGTTGGTAATTGCAAAGTGGGTAATTTGGGAATGCTGTAAGAGCTGCTAGAAGGTTAAAATAGATGATGAAGTAGATGTTGAATTAAACTAGAAGATAACAACCTTTGTCCAGTGTGCAAAATGTTCAAGAATGTATCCTACGGAACAGTTCTATTGGGCTTTTTGTAAGATTGTCTAAGAGTACATAACTTAAATGCTGTAACACATCAAGCAAAACCTATATGTGGAGCTTGCAATGCTCCTGCAGACAAAAATTCATACTTTAGCCTTTTTTTTTGCATAGTAAAAACTGTTTCACTTCATTTTAATGTATGGATGAATTAAAGGGTTTTCTGTAGCATATTTGTTCCAAACAAAAATGTACCTACTCTAGTATCCAGGTGCCTAATGTGACAGACTATCCTGGCTGTACTTTCTCACTGACTTTCCATTTGAGGTCTGTCCACAGTCACAAAATTTCTCCACCAACTTATATTCACACCATGAAAAAGAACAAGCTTGGTGTGGACTACAGGGCCTCTTTCCATCCCTCATTATCATGACTCTGGGCACAGCAACTCTGAGTAACTTGGATGCTTTCTGGAGGTATTGGGCTCCCCCTCTACCTTCAAGCCTCTAACCCTCAATACCTTACTGCAATGTGCATTCACTTTTCCTCTGATTTGAATGTCCCCTTTCATCCTCCTTCCCCCTTAATCTCGACAGATGCAAGCTTAAGCAGAGGGCTTGCTGCAGAAATCAGACTTGGTGTGTGATTGTAAATGCTTACAAAAATAAATGGAGCAAGCACAAGTGTTCTTTCCTCTGTGCACTCAAACTCTATTGCACTATTGCACTGTTTGCTTAATGATTAACTATTTCAATTTTGTACCTGGTTTATTGAATATATAAAAGGGTTTACTGGCTGAAGATTTAACTAAAAGTGAAGTGGATTAAGGAAAGTGGCTGGAAGATGAAACACTTTGGTATTTTATTTCATTTTTCAAACTGTGGTTCTCTAGCTGTTTAATAAACACTGAGCAAATTCTAACCTGGTAAAAATTCTTTTGAAAGCATATTTCACAAAGAGCCATTTTGGATATTCCTTTTTGATCCAAAATATCTCACACACCTTTACATTCAGAGCACGCTACAAAATACCTTCACCAAGTTTTGTGATTAATGGGGAGTGATGCTTGGAGGAAAGGGACAATATTGTCAGGTTAATATTTATGATGAAGTATAAATGGTTAATATAACAAAGACGGGAGGAGAATGTTAAGTTCATCACTAACTGGAAAATGTACTGCAATGTAGAACAATTGATTAAAGTATTCATATCTGAATTCTTCAGAAATTATTACATTAAGCATGACTCTTGTTCTTTTTATCATGCCTTGTGCTTGACTACCCTGATTTTCAATTAATTGCTTTCAAGCTAGTTACACCAAAAGCTTTACTTCATAGTTCATTCCAATTTTCTTTCTACAGAACTAATTCTTTGTATTTACTAAACTTTGAGAAGTTACACTTTGTTCTTTATCATAAGTCAAACAGTTCTGCTTCTGGCACTGTGTTGCTCTTTTATTCCAGCCTGAATAGTCTGTGTATTCCACTCTGTGCCTCTCTTCTCCCATTTATTTAAAAAAAATGGGAGAACTTTCTTTTCATCTTTGGTTTCTACGCTACTATAATATTCCCTTCGGCTTTTTAAATTAACTTTAGAAGGCTAAATTTTTACCCAGTAGTTCTTTGGCTATCACTTTAATTTATTATTTGTTCTGAGATCTCTGAGGAAGTAATATGAAAGCTGTACTATTGATATTTGAGTAAAACATTTACTTACTGTTCTTCCTGTTGCTTATTTCAGTTTCATGAATTCTACGGTTCACGTCAACAGCTTCTTAAAGATAGTATCAGTGGTCAGCAAACTTGAGTCGCTGATGATTTCTATGGCTTTCTAAACTTGATTTAATGCAAAATTCTATTTATAGCTTCTGAAAAACATGTTTTAAAAACCTGAGTTACTGTCCAAGAAAAGCCGGTAACACTTCTAGTGCGTTTACAGTTGGAATAGTGTCCAACTATAACATGACTATGCCTTGCATCATATGTGGGTCTATAGTTGAAAAGAATTATGAGAGTTCAAATAGCAGAATGATTCATAACACCAAAAACACAGACCAGTTTCTGAAAAACTAAGTAGATGAACTTTGATCTGTAACTATTTTAAGTGTGTGGACATGTGGGCTGAGATTTTTCTTATCTAATCATACCACAGGTGATTTTTGCAAGGGTAGTCACAAACTAAAATAGAAAATAGAATGGACAGATACCACAGTATAAAGTGTAGTGGAAAAAGTCTCTTAATGCAGATGTGTGGCACAGCCTTATGTGTGGCTGTTGGTACACAAGACCAGAGGTCACATGCTAAACTAAGATTTATAGTTTCTTGACAAGGTCTGATGCTTCTTAGCAGTTCAGCTTTCAAAGAGTCTTGGAAAACAGATTACTATTGCAGAATTTATTTGCATGTACTGTGCAAAGTGTAGCAAATGTGCTAACAAAGAGTAAAGGTAACCAAAAGTCGTAGCAGAAGGCTCACACGTAAATCCAGTTCTCATTATGAAGAGCTTAAAAAAAAAGACAAAGATAAAAATATGGAAAATGTTCTCTTTCTCTTTTAATTGTAAAATAGCAGCTTTTGTAGCTTCTCCATGAGCAACATGAAGGGCATAGGTTTCATTACGTAGCACTGAACTTTTCGCAGAGACTTAATTAAGCCAATATGGTGCATTAGACTGATTCTCAATAGTCTTGCCCTCAGCTTTAAAGTGGATGAAAGTTTTGTGAAAGACAAAGGCCTGGGCCTTGACAGAAGTCTACATAACTGTAGATTCCTGTACTAATGACACTGCCCCACTAATGACACTGGCAAGAAAGCATGAAGTATTGAGGGAAAATTGACAGGATCTCTGGATGAGATGTAGATCAGGTTCTCTAGAATAAATTAACATCCCTCTTTTCAGATTATCCTTTTTATGGATACAGTTGGACACTGGAGAGAGCCTGTTATTTTAGGAAAGAGTGAAAGTAACTATAACCAAAATGTGTATATAGTTGTATGAACTGGAGATTGCAGTGGTAGGAGAGTTTAGAAACTGTTTAGTGAGACCAGCTTCAAACTCTTGAACAAAACTTTACTAAATTCAGCTGTTACCAAGTGGCATAGAGTTTGTTCTTGTCTGTAAACATAACGTAATCACTACATGCACCAAACTGGTCTTCAACCATATCTTCTGCCAGCTGCAAGTATATAATATATGAGAACTGATGAGCTCTACAGTTAGAACTGGTGACTGGGGTCCTTGGTGCTCTTAATCAGGGAGGTCGAGGTGATCAGTCTTTGAGAGAACTCAGAACTAAAGTAAATGTCTTTTTCATCTCTGCATTCTCAGTTTTATACTTCTTGCCACCCTCCCATAAAGAAAGAACTTGCCTACTTCGGTACTGTTTTTCTTGCTTATGGTTTTGTCAGTCATCTTTATTAGATATTTGGTAGGATGTCCTGATTCTCTACAGACCTTGGTGCTTACCTTTTCTATCTTGCAACTTTCACTCTAACACCTCCGAAATGCAACTACATAATTTTCTTTGTCCTTTGATGGCCTTGTTGCTCATAATTGCTTTTTTTTTTTCCCGCTACACTGTCAGTGTGACAAGATACTTGTGTGTTGTCTGCTATATTTTCTGTACACTTAATACTAACTTGCCTGAAACCCAAATATTAAACGTATCCTGATTACTGCACATATATTTTACAGACATCACATCCCTCTGCTTCTAATTGTACAGGGAAGAACAGAAAACCTTCTGTATACCAAATCTAAAAACTCAGTTAATTTGAATTCATCTTGATAGTACTCAAGATGAGATCACTTCTACAAGATAATTCACATACCTTGATAAAATGAAGGTGAATTCAATGATGTGATTCAATGAAGCTCAAACGAAGAAGAAAAATTGTACAAACCACAGAAAAAGTGAAAAATATTCCCTTGACAGCTTGACTAGAAATTGGACCTGGGCTTTTGATGAATAGTGACCTGAACTTTAACTCCCAGGGCAAGGTTGTGGTTAAAAGCTCCATCTCCTTTTAGGTTCCAATAACAGTAGAAGGGATTTCTTCTCTGTATTGCAAAGGCCATGGAAGGCTGTACCCAGTTGTGCCTGCATTTTAAAAAGGAATGGAAATGTGAGGATGAAAATAAATATGGTTTAAAAACAAAACCCCACCTCGAATACTGTGTTCAGTTTTGGGCCTCTCACTATAGGAAAACATTGAGGTGCTAGAGAGAGTGCAGAGGAGGTGATGGAGCTGGTGAGGGGTCTGGAGCACAAGTCTGATGAGGAGCAGCTGAGGGAACTGGGGCTGTTTAGCCTGGAGAAAAGGAGGCTGAGGGGAGACCTTACTTCTCTCTAAAACAACCTGAAAGGAGGTTGTAGCATGGAGAGTGTTGGTCTCTTCTCCCAAGTAGGAATTGATAGGACAAGGGGAAATGGACTGAAGTTGCACTAGAGAAGGTTCAGATTCGATATTAGTAAACATTTATTCACAGAAAGGGTTATGAAGCAGCAGAAGAGGCTACCCAGAGAAGCAGTGAAATCACCATCCCTGTAGGTGTTCAAAAGATGTATAGATGAGGCTCTTAGGGACATGGTTTAGTGCTAGATTTTAGCTTATGGTTGGATTTCATTATTTTAAGGGTCTCTTCCAAACAAAATGATACTCTGATTCTCAATACTGTCTGAGTGTGTGCGTATACATAAATATTGGCTCTGAACAGATATACATACCAGAATAGTAAGAAAATACCCATAGTGGTCTCCTCAAAAATGCAAATAGTAAATTCTATATCATGAGGAAAGTGTTAAGTCTTTAAATGCTTTATTAGCAGTTGTGGACCAGTTGCTTATGCAGAAGCTCTTTGTATGTGAAAATTTACAGTGAACTAAAGAATAGACTAAATTATGGTGGTTTTATTTAAATATAAACAAATTATTTTCATAGCAACTATTCTTGTTTTATAAGTATAATGGGATAATGCATTAATTCAGTGAAGTGAATGTTAAATTCATCTTTTTAAATATTTCAGAAGCAAGCACTTCTGCTTCCTTTCTTCTGACGTAGAATTGTGAGTGAAACAACCAGCAAAGCTGTAGGATGTCTTATTTTTAATCCTTCCTTTGTGGTTACTTGAAATGTAACCTTATGTGTCAAACATAATGAAGCTTTAAGACTATAATTTGCAAAAGCATGCTTCCATTTACTTTTGTGTAAAATCCATAACTGGAGGAAACACTAGTTGTATAAGCAGATACTAGTTTAGTTATTTAATATTACCACATAAATACTTAACAGGCACAAACATTCACCTATTTAGCTGTTTTTTCTGTCCTATATGTACAATCTATTTGCTATGATATGTTATGTAATTGGGAGAGTTTATATCAATGTACAACAACCCCTAAGGTATCTTCTATGTGGACAGATCAGAAGATAAAACTATTTTACTATTGTGCTTTAGATTTGAAATATTAAACTAAAAACTGTATGTAGTACTAATTGTTTAATGAGACTTTAATAAATACCCTGATATCCTCGCACTGCTTCTCCTAGCATGGAGCACTTCAGAATTTTGATCCTGTGATATTAAAAATCATGACCTTAGAACTATATTGACCACTTGCAATTGACAAGGTTAGCTAAATTTTGTTTTCTGAATTTTTTTTTAGGGTATTGCGAAAGAAGCCCTTGAATTCTTTTGTAATTGAAATTTCTGCTAGAATTTTTTTCCTCAAACTTGATCTTGAGGGCTTTATTTCTTCACACTATTTTGCAATGCACTAAGTGATGTGCACTCACAGATTTCTTTGACTAATCAATACTGTCACATCAGAAGTGCCACCACTGTTACAGCCATTTTTCAAATTTTTTACAGCTTGTCTAGTTCAGTGTCTGTTAGCCTAAGAATGTTAAATATATAAGACTACATCCTGAAGAGAGGTGTGAACAAGGCATTTTCTTGAAGCCATGATTTGTATAATCGAGCGCTGCTTTTTCTACATTGATACAAAGAAGCACTTGACAAACCTCTTGGTCATAGAGTCTTTCCAACATTTAAACACAGCAATTCTTAATCTCTGGGATAAACTGGATTTTTATTAATGCGAGTTCTGTCTGCTTTATGTAAATCAATATGATTATCTACACAAGACGAAATAGCCTTTCTAGTTCAGTTGTTATTCAACAGAGCAAATAATAGAAGCATTTGCCACGTCCTTGTTCTATCTAGGCCTTAAGAAAGGTAGCCTTTCCTTAGTTTCTACTGTCAATGAGGGGAATTGGCACAATGAGTAAAACAAGACTGATCTTTAAGGCCAAACAAACAGTAAGACTTGAAACAATTTCTAAGCACTTACGGAAGTCAATTCTATAGTACGTGCTAGAACAGATTAGTATCAGCCAAAGAATTGGGTATAGTTTTCTTCAATGAAGGAGAGCTACTCAGTGGAGAATGCTGAGAGCAGGACCGTGCTTGCTTCCCTGCAGTTCTGAGCCGAGATGTATTCAAGGCTTATAACTCTCAGTTGTTTCTGGTAGTGGAGAGCTAACTGATAGCACTTTTGCTTTTTGTGTAACAACATGATAAAATATCAGGAAATTAAAGAACTGTATTCAATCTCCCCTTGCCATGGGTTTTAATCCAGTGGTTTGTCTTACAGAATACTCTAATGATTGAGTTTTGACTGCCACAAGATAAGTGTGCCTTTCTGTATTCCTTAAGATAGCCTTTCACATTTCCACAGGCCAGCAAAGGAGTAAGAGCAAGGACACTTATCTGGGAGGGCCAGTTCCAGGTTTCAGTCCGCTTGAAAGGCTGTGTAAATATTGTTGTCCTTACTACTTAAGTAGATGAACACACTAAGCAGGAATCTTCCATAACCTGTGTCCAGCCATTGAGCTGTTCTACAAAAGGCTGACACCTCAGAAGGTAGTGTTGTTGTGCTGTGCTTTGGGCCTCAGCTGTTTTGTTCAGCTGCCAAGATTTCTGATCAATTCCAGAGGTGTATTAGGTGCCTGTGAGGCTTTTAGTTGGCAAAACCTAAGATTATTAGGTAATTTAGGTTCGTTTAGGCTTAGATGACAGATAAGGATGGCAGTTCTGGTCACAATTAAATTTTGCCCACGCTTTGTTTTGAGTCAAGCCATTTAACTTGTCTTATGCATACTGTACCCCCAGCACTGGTATAGCTAACAAGAAGTTTGCTTCAGTATGACGTGTTATGTTAGACCTACACTAACAAGAGTTTCAGAAACTCTGTCTAGAACAAGAGCGGGTCATGGGAAAAGCTATAAAGGACCTGCACAGGCTGGAGAATTGGGCAGAAGAACCTCATGAAGTTCAGCAAAGGGAAGTGCAAAGCCTTGCAGAGGAATGACCACACGTGCCAGTACACACAAGGGGCCAAACAGCTGGAGTGCAACTCTGCAGAGAAGGACCTTTGGATCCTGGTGGTCAGCAAGCTGACCATGAGCACTCACAGCAAAGAGAGCCAGCAGTGTCCTTGGCTACATTAGGAGCAGTTTTGCCTGTAGACTGAGGGAGGTAATCCTGCTCAGCATTGCTGAGGCCACACCTGTTGTATTGAGTTCAGGTCTGGTCTTCTCAGTTACATGAAAGGTATGGACTTGCTGCAGTTAGTCCATGGAGATTAAAGAACAGGAGCATTTTTCTTGGAAGGAGAGGCTGAGAATGCTGGGACTGTTTAGCCAGGAGATGGTAATGCTCATGTTGGGTGATCTTATCGATGTGTGTGAATAAGCAATGGAGTAAGTAAAGATTCTTCCTGATAATGCTAACTGACAGTAAAAAAAGCAGCAGGCACAAGCTGATATATGTGAAATTCTGTGTTTGTGTTTGAATGTGTTTGAACACAAGAAAATGTATTTCATGAGAGTGGTTGGACACTGGAAAGGGCTGCCCAAAGAGGCTGTAAAATCTCCATCGTTGTGGCTGTTAGACCCAACTGGACATAGTCCTGGGCAAGCTTGACCCTGCTTGAGCATGGTGTTGCTCTCGATGAGCTCCAGAAGTCCTTTCCAACCTCATTATTGCTGTGATTCCGTGAATACATTAGAGGGATCTTCAGGGTTGAAGAAGGAGCAGAAGAGAACTAAAAAATAATATAGTGCATCAAACAAATGCAGTTCTTTCATCTAGTAGATCCTGTAGTTGCTTTTGCTCAAAACCTTAGTTTACAAAATTAGTATAGCTGGTGCAGGAATAAAGCAAATACTGCAGTATCTTTGTTTGGGAATGAATTACATGGTAGTATTTGACACAAAAATACAGCATATGATATTACAGATACTTTTTTTTTTCTGAGCAGACAACATTATTCAACATTACAAATAACAGCTTTAAAATTGGTAAGCACAAAACTTCACTGTACGTACAACGCTCTTAAGCTTTGCTAGAAAATTTCTGCACTGACTTTGCATATTATGTTGGAATTTTACAACTTAAAGATATCAAAGATAATACTTAAAACCCTAGGGGATACAATGTACTTTTTGAACTATAATAGGAAAGTATGCTCCAGGATAACTTTTTCCAGCTCAAACAAGCTGTGGGTTTACTGGAGGAAATATTAAATAATAAAAGTGTTGCACAAGAAATAAAAGTAATTAAACCAGTCTTCAGTTTTCTACTCCTTTGAGCTCATATTTTCAAATCATGTCATCTCGTTTTTTCTAGGTATTTTGTTGCACACGAATTTCAAGCAGCTACTGTCTATGCTGTTCCTAAAGGCAATTATGGAATTTATTTCTTTATGCACCAGACATTGAAGTGTGATACTACTATGTATTTTTGACAATGTGTTTGATGTATTGTTAGTACTTCATCTAAATTTCATTACATGCCTCTTGAGGAAAGCACTGATCACTTCTTTTGTACAATAGCAAGTATGTACTCAGTACTTAGTAATCTGAATAAACTCAAAATTAAATCATTTTTAAGTACTTAAAAGTAGACAAGCTGGTAGGATGATGTTCAAGCTTAAGGTTTTTAGGTCACTTGTGAGGAAGACGGGAAGTTGAAGCATTCGTTTGCAGTGATGAGCAGCTGTTTTTAAACTATACATTTTAGTGTTTGTTGAGACAAATTTCAGATCGAGTTTTGTTGGTTCCTGCACGAATTACTCTAGCATTTTGCGAATAGAAATAATTCAGATTTACCTTCTGTTTAGCAAACATGCTCAGCACAACTGCATTCTTTAAGTAGGTCCTAATTCTACAAAGTATAATTCTAAAGGTATTTAAAAATGCAGTTGGGTATAGATTCAAGCTTGAGAAATTATTTTCTTTGGGGTATAAGAGTTAAAAAAAGTCATCTTGGTGAAAAAAAACTCTCTCTGCCCACCAATGGTTTAGGCTAGGGAAATACTGTGACAGTAGCTATTTCTTCAGAGTGTATGTGAAAACATATTTATGAGGGAGCATTTATCTACTAAATCAAGTTATATTTGAATTTCTACTTGTCTTAAAGTCAGTGTTTTAGATATGCCAAATTAAATAATACATTACAAAACCTGTCTTAATTTTAATAAAGTCTGATCGAAACAGAAGAAAAAATATTTTGATTTAAACAATTTATTTTTTAGTATCTAAATGACTGGACCAAATTTTAGCCAGTTTAAGTAGGCTTCCGGAGAAACTTATTTCTCTACAGCTTTTAGAAGTGCGTACACTGATTAAGATTCTGACTTCATAATTCCTACAGTTATCTGTCTTCTTAAGCATCAAACTTCTTTCAGCCCTAGAGCTGTAGCTGAATTTTTGCAGGTTAAAAAAAATACTTAAGACTTCATTTTTTTTAAAAATGGAAAAAAACATCTTTACTTAGAAGCAATAGCCTCAATGGTTACATCCCATGTTCAAGTAACCTATCCTGAAAATGCAGTTTGTCAGTCCAAAAGAATCTTGAGCACAAATGTTTGAGTCAGTAAGAACACTTCAGGAACTTGAACAGCTGAACAACAGTACACAGCAGCCAACATACTCTGCCAACTGCTCGACACTTTCATGTAGCTTCTGTTTACTACATTTCTGGGATTTATTTGGGCATCCATTTGGATAGGTCAAATGTCATTGTACATTTTCACAGAACCCAATACAGAAGATTCTACCTTGCCATGGTTCTGCTCCCACTTTAGGATTTTGGTTTGGTATGTATTTTATTTGGGTTCATAAACCTGAAAACTTGTCTGACACTTGATTGTAACATTTGTAAATGTACCACTTAGAATAGCTTTCAAAGGTATTAGTATTTCTCAAATACACTAAATCAGTCTCAACCTAAAGCAACCATTTAATTCAAGGAAGAGACTTCTAGGGACAACAGAATGAATTCCATTTTCCAAAAGAGGAATGGAATTATGTCTGAAATTTTACATCTTTGCATTGAACATACATCTTGCTTCAATGTGGTTTTTTTATTTCCCTTCTTGTTTGGAGATTTTTCCCTATGTATTTTTAAATACAAACGAGATGTGCATTCACATTGCACAGGAGAAAAAGACACAAGTGATGTAAGGTGTTTTGGAACACCTTACGTTGATATAGAGATGAGACATTACTATAGTGCTTGGGATATTCAACAAAGTTTGTGCTCAAGTCTTTCAGAACTTTAAAAACTTTATTTTTTGTTTTTGTCTGATAGTAATGTGAATCAGACTAATTACCAAAGACATGTCACTTCACTCTTTTCTGCTCTGGTCAAGTTTTTATGAACTATGCTTTAAACCTAAAACATTCCTAGCCACTGGATGCTAAGTTACTGATTAGTTCTCTAGCACTACGCTTTTATAATAAGTTGTAATCACCTTTTTATAGTAAGTTATAATCACCATTTACACTATCATTCAGAAAAAAATAAAAAGCTGCTGTGAGTTTTTCAGCTGGAAAGTGCTGGTAATAATATCTTCATGACATACTTCTGTAGGCAAGATCCTGGAAATACATTGTTTCTGATGTGTCCAGTCTATTTTTTGACTTAACTTACTGATTATTTTGTTGTTGTTGTTTATTGATTACAGTGTGTCTTCACCCAGTCATTAAGTTTTCTCTAAAATTGAGCTCTTAAGGACCTCAGTTCCCACTCATTTTCCAGAAAAGATAGTCTAGATTTCTCTTTTTTTGCCACTGAGTAATTATGCAAAATTATTTTAACTCCCGACTGTTGTTTTTTCCTAGGCTGTGCCTAAAAGAATAAGCATTTCTCAGTTCCCTGAACATGAAATGCAACAGCCTACACATAATCAGTAATTCCTATGTGGATTCTGAGGCTTCTGTAAGAGCTAGGAAGGAAATACTGGTACATGAAATTGGGAGGGACATAAGGACCATCATGTCTTGCCATTTTTTTCTGTCATCATTTTCTTCTCTTGGGCTCACCTCTCCTAATATATAAGGTCTGATTATATTGCTTGGTTGTGACAACTTCAAAAATAGAAAAACTGGTTTAACTGTGATAATTCTTGCAAGACTTTTTAAGAAAATTGAAATATACCACGTAAGTTATATTCCTGCTCCTAATGAAATAAAATCAGGTTTTCAAGAATTAGCAGAAATGGGATTTTCTGCATTGATCATCTGAAGGAATATAGTTATAGACTGAAGAATCACTAGCACAACGTGCATTACTTCCAGGAAACCTGTGCCTCCAGTTCATAAAGCTTAAGTCCTTTAGTGAGCATGTACCGTGCTTTAAAAATGTTTCTGAGTATGGCTGAAACGGTTCCCAAGTGAGGCAGCTAGTGCCATTATGTTTACACATATTCCAGTACAGATTCTATATAGGCTATGGCATACACTTGCAGAGGGGTACAGGAGAATACTGACTGTGCACATACCCTACTCTTGATGGTCTGTGAGCAGGCAGGTGCTTGCTTAGGCTTGGATGGTACTTCCCCTGAGGCACATCTTTACATTTATTTGTTTGAAGTAGTAGCTTTATTTCCATAGTTCAGAGAATCTTTCATTTCTACTTTTCATGCTGATTAGTGTAGCTAATTGGAACTCCTGTTAGTGAGTTAAGCTTATTTTTCACACGAAAGAATTGATTTTCCTTTCCTCAGTCCGTTAATTAATTATGTCAACTTAGCATTTTCAGTTGTGAACTCAAAAGCCCTAAAGCTTCTGTGGTAAGCAATACTTTTGGAAAATGCATCTACCTCATCAACATGCTTGGTAACACAATTTCTTAAATAAAAATAAGAAATTCTAATAATTAAGTAATCTTTTATGTGTAACAGAAGCTTTAATCATTAAACCCAGAAAGAGATACTTGTCAGCTGTTTGGGCCAAATGTGTAGTTTATAATAATCATTACTAGAATTTTAAGTATTGTAAGATGGAACAGCTGAATGCAAGGATAGTTTAGTCCCTGTTCTATGTACAAAGTAGGGGCAGGTGGAAATGTGGTAAATTGTGTGTACTCGCATGCTGTTAGTTTTCTTGAGCTTAAAATGCTGTTTCTGTTTATGGATATGTTTCAAAGTAAGCGGAAATGGTGCAGATAGTCCATCTCCACACACTTGATGAAGGTCTAAATTTGAATGTTGCCATTTGAGTTAATGGTCTGTTAGTATTTGACATATGGCTCAACTGCATCCAGTCATAAAAGCTAAGGAGTGATAGCATAAAGAGGAGAGGGGAACAAAACTTTTCAGCAGATTTATCATTATGATTTCCTTGCTATAAAGCAACTATTTGCTTTTAAGTGCAAAGATAAATAGCTTATTTTAAAAGCAATTAATTTGGAAGCTAATACATGCTAATTCATTTTAAAAGCCTAGATATTACAAATCGTAGTTTCGAGAAGAGTAACATTCAGCATTTAGATGAAAAAGCAAGTTACATTTTTCTGACAGACTATATTAGCAAATGTTGCTGTTTTGTGGGGACAGTTTCAAGTACCAGAGACTTTTACAGCTGCTTTGATGAACACAATAGAGTTGTGATTTATGTATTATGCAAATAACTATAAAGGCTTCTGAAGCTTTGATATTTTAGGTGTAATGTGACTGAATTCTACAAATGATCAAAATCTGGAGACAATTCCATTGTATAATGCAGTTTTATCCATTTTGTTCATTATGTTTTATGAAGAGTCCTTTGATTACTTTTTAGGACCTCTTCTTTCCAAGTTTCCTAGTTTAGTGCTAACTGTAATTTTCTTCTGAAACTTAGTGTTTAGATTTTTTTGGGGTTCTGTGTTCTTACGTGTGGGCATTGTAAGAATGCTTGTGTTCATTCAGCAAATAAATTAAATATTTTTCTTTCTGTTATTTGTGGCAAAGATTAAAATGAGACCTAGAAAATTCAAAATCCCAGGAAACAAAGTTACTTTGTAAAACTAAGTTTTAAGTGATGCAGCTAGCATTATTGGTAGTATAATTAGTTCCAAGAGTATACTTCCTTTTTGTTGTATTTTATTTTAATTAAGAGGAACTGGATAGCACAAGTTACCAGATACGTACTGAAAACTTTGAAATGCTTTAATATGCACTAATTCTGTGTGGAGAACTGAGAGCAGTTGTTTGGGCTTCAGTGAATTCACTGGGTTCCCTCTGACACGTAGATCACAGGTTGGAGTGATCTTTGTGCTGCTTTTAGTAGGGATTCCTTAGAGAACACCTCTTTCCAGGCTGGCTGTCACTCTGCAGTGTACTCACCATAGGAACTGGGTTTATGTGTAATTTTAGATCATTAAGCTGTTGAGTGAAAGCATCTAGTTATCAGTGTCACGTATTTCAGCTCAACATAGCGTTTGTCACGAACTTGTGACGAATCCCAGGTTGTGCTCTTAAGGAATAACAGACATGTAGTGCAAGCTGAAGAATGTCTTACAGCATCAGTGAGATAAACAAGTTAGTTTAGCACTAGCCTCAGCAAGTAAAACTCACTGAGACTGAATCTCATTAGCTTAGGTTCAGACTATGCTAGTACAATCACAGAGCTCTTCTTCACAGCTTCAATCATGAGTTGGTAAATTTGTGCTCATTTGCAGTATGTAATCTAATCATATTTTCTCTCCTGACTGAGGGCCAGCCACAATTGGTAGCAACAAAGAACATCAGGATTTTTCACAAGGGTAAGGGAAAACTCTGGTACCTTGTTTTTGTGAACCCTGTTTTAAGGTCCCTTATCTAGCCTACATACTTTATAGCTGTGTGAGCAGCCAACTGATTGTAGAACATTAGGACCCCTTTGAAATTTCCAAATATTTGCTAGGGTCTAGGATTTGGGGGAAAACGTCAAAAAAAAAAAAAAATCCCGTGGTTCAGAATATTACTAAAAGGCAAAAGATTTGTGGTGGTGGGTGTTGGTTGGTTGGTTGGTTTTATTTGGTTTGGTTTTGGGGGGGTTGTGGTTGTTGTCATTTTTTCCAAGTTCTGCAGAGCTTCAACATAGTGAGAACAAACTGTTCAAGATCCCTTAGGAAAAAAATCTCCTGTCTCTGGTGTCTAGAATTCAGACATTCTCTTGTTTTTTCTCTGTTTTTTCTTCTCTAAATTGGGTTAAGGTAACCAGACCAAATCTTCTGCTGAGCTGAGTAGTTTATCTCTATGGTAACAATACAGGAAGGGTCTAAATGATGAAGATGCTTTGAGTGCCTTATTCTCACACTCAGGATCCATTTATCATGGGGACTTGAATATTAATGTGGTTTCCTGGGGAGTAGTAATTGACATTTTACCAGTTTCCAGTAGCATTTGAGCATACCATATGAGCATGAAGAAAATACTTCCAGGAAGGGCTACAATTTTTAAAGGCTGTGCTCTTTATTTTTGAGTCACAGGAGTCACAAGATCTAATGAGCTATTCATCTCTGAACTGAAATTGTATTCCTACAATGAATAATCCCTTTACTAAGGAAATACCTGTTTTCTGTAGTTATACTGGGTATCTGTTAGCCTGAAAAGTGATTTTTAACTGTGATTGCTCAAATGCATTGAACATTTCTTCCTATGCCTACACCTAAAACTCAGTCAGTAGAAGTTCATCTCTCTTTCCTGGTGACATACAACAAAAACTTTCTGGTCTAATTCGTGTCCTGCACATTATGACAATTCAGAAACTATTTTTTGTTAAACCAAGTAAAGATTCCAGTAAAGATTGAATTAGAAATTATTCTCTGAACATAGGGAACAAATCCCACTTTCTTATTCTGAACTACTTGGAATGCCTTCCTTCTGAGGAAGGAAGTGGGATGGGGCCCTATTGCTTATATTGTCTCTTGAAGTATTCTGCTCTCTCATGCAAAATTAATTAATTTATCTTTTTGAAGCTATGAAGGGCAAAAATGCTTGTGTGAACATCAAACTTCACTCAATGTATGTGATCACAAATTTTAAGCAATTATTTTTAATATTTCAGATTCAGACTTATTTGAAAAAAGAAAAAAGGTAAAGGCAATGCTTCAACATCGAATGACCCCTTAAGGTTTTGCTTTTCCCTAGGCACATCGTATTTGCTGTGCTAGGAACTGCTTTTTTTCTTTTTAAAAGGCTTTTAACATACTTGTGAGATTAACCAAGAATTATTTAAAACTTGACTTTGTCATACATTTAGCAGCACAACTTATTAATACTGGGTTTCTGGTTTAGCAGAAAGTGGAGAGAATCGTTGTCTGAAACTTCCACTGAATTTGACCAATAGTCAATCTTAACAAACATTCCATTCTGTGAAAGAGACCTATCTTTGTTTTTTCTGTCTAATGTAAATAAAAATAGAAGTGCAAATACTGTTAGCTTCACAGAATCAGTCTTTACTGCTTAATACTGCATTAACTGGTTACACAAAGGGAAAATCTAGCTAGGACTGCTGTGGAGTATTAAAGGCAGTCTTTTTCTAGATTATTTCTGTGGAATATATGCTTGCTCTGACAACTAAGATAACCACCTGCAGATCATCTTTTGCAACACATTTAGTAAATCTAGTGTTTATCTTTGTTTATTACAAATTGGGTTAAACTGCTGTCTGCTGCTTTAAATATTAATATAAACACATTTCTTCTCCCCCTACATCTCAAAACAGTTGTCTTAGATTGCTTAACACTAAATAATGGGACAGTGGTCTTCATGTTTTGAAAAATCATGATTACTTCTTGAGTGTTTAATAGGTCCTGTTTGTGTATTTCTTTTTTTCCTGCATAGAACATAGGCCATTACTCACTAGCTGGACTTGCTTTGTTGATTGATTCTTAAAGGAAATGAGGAATTGTTTTGCAGTGAACTTATAGTCACTCTGTGTTCTGTCAGACCTTGCCTGTCCTCTTGCTTGTCCTCACAAAATGTTACTCCATCAAGGCTATCACTGTTGTTGGGATACCAGTCATTCAGGGCTTTCCAGGGCATTGGACATTCCATACAACCTGATCAGTACAGCAAATGCCAGAGTAACTTCTGTTTGTTTTCTGTCAGTGCTCTAGTAACCCAGCCTGAAGAATCACAGGATTGCAACATAATTGGTGTTTGAAAGGACCTCTGGAGTTTTAGTCCAATCCATGGTTGAAGCAGGTTGAGCTAAAGCAGGTTGCTCAGAGCCATGTTCAGACAGATTTTGAGCATCTGCAAGGTTGGAGATTGCACAAACTCTCTGGGCAACATCCTCCAGTGTTCAGTCACAGTAAAGCTTTGTTACATTTAAAAGGAATTTCCTGGGTTTCAATTTGTGCCTATTGCTTTATTGCTCTTTTACTGGATACTACTGAGAAGGCAAGAGAGACTGAGATGTCTTTCAACATCTGTGTTTTGGGTAGCTGTTTTCTCTGCAACCATATACTTAGCCAGGTTAGCGTTGTTATTTTTCAAAACCATGCTTGTTAGCCTTATGTATTTTAATGGTCATTTACAAAAGCTATCTTTAATGTCTTAAAATACTTCAATACTTCCAACACACCTGTCTTGTAGACTCAACTAACCATTTTATCGCAGTGATTCAGGCTTCATCTTTATGATGAAACGCCTGCTTAAATCTAGTAACTCTCTTTATAAAGAACAGTGCTTGTGCTGTAATACAGATGAATTCACAGCTAGGAGCGTTACTGTGTTTTCTAGTGCAGAGTCTACGATGTGGATACTTTTGCATATCATGGATCTGTGTTCTCATGGTAGGATCTTGAACTGTAGAGTTCTTTGCAGTTAGCAAGATTGCAATGCTCATGTCTAGCTATTTATGGGTACAGTATGTAAAGTAGGCTTTTATGCAGGCTCTGGCTGAATCCTGTAGCCTGCAACTTTCAACCTGGAAGAAAACAATTCACCCAAGTAAACAAAGCAAATGGTGAAAATTAATATGTATTTCTAACCTTAAAATTTTCTACAGTAATGAGTACACTGAAACCAACAGATACTATAGGTCACTGATTTACATCTGTGTGCAGTGTGTGTTCATTTTAACACGTGTCTAAGTGGCTTCAGTATATTAAGAACCAACAGAAGAACAGAAGTGGCATACAAAATGGTATTAAGTTCCTTTTAAAGCTAAAAAGCTGCATTTACTAAACCAATCTCAAATTGTGCTAGCAAGAATATTAGTTATATTTGGTTATGATAAAGCTGGTAGGCAGTTACACTGCATTCTTTTCTACTGACTTTCAGGGTAGAGACTGTAACTTTAATGTTGTACCTTTTGTGATTAAATGCTGTATAAAAATAACAACCAAAACCCAAAAGCAAAAAGAAACCTTCTAACACCATAAGAAGTCTTTAAGACACGGACCTAGCAGATGGGTATGCTGGTGTATAGGATGTATTTTGTCCCTGAAATATAACTTTTTCTTTTGGTGCAAGTGAATGTTGTATATCACGCCCAAAAACTAAGTGAAGATGATTAAAATTTAATGTGCATAAAGCTGAAACAATAATGTAATTTGGTCTTCTGAAAATGCAGTTCACTTCACCTTCCATTACGCAAACTGACTTCGTTGGTTTTCTCAGATTATCACTGAGGCAATCACACATAGAAATATACCTAGGTTTTCAGACGTGGGTGGTGTTTTCAGGAGCAGAGAAGTGGAGTTGCTGCCATGGCAGTGACTACCTGCTGTGAAAGCTGGCATGCATTTGCCTTCATTCTTGGAACCGCTTCTGTAAAAGCTGTACTTCTGAGAATGGCAGGAATGAGCTGCTCAGCCAGGAATGCGGCTTTGCCCAGCATAGTGATATGCTCCCTAGAAAAGCTGCCGTTGTGTTTAAGGGATGCAGATTAATATAAATAAGAATTTTTAGTCAACCTTATAATACCAATTGTTAGTTACTCACTTTACATCACATGAAAATGCGACACACTCTGCATAGTCAAAATGAAACAGTGAAAAGAAGGTGGTGTGTCGAAAGGTCTGACATGATTATGGACCTTTTGGACCTACACAGTTAAATTTCGGTCCTATGAAGCTGCTGGTTATTTGTCTATACATGCTGACCCCCTCAACTCATGTTAATTTCACTAGGTATATAGGATATTTGTCTTAACTCTAACATCCAAATAGCCTGATGCTACACAAGGCAAAACAGGCACAATCTGTGTTCATATTAGTCATCACTTGAGCATAAACAAACACAGATTTTAGTGCACTTAATATTTGTTTTTGTATTCTGAAATGTGTGTGTTCTTTAAAAAAGATGGTTTGAATGGTACGATGTCATTGTGTGGCAGTGATCATTGAAAGCCTTCAGGATTGCTTAATTTCTGTGTGCATCTCTCAGCACTGGAAACTTGCTGGGGGCTGAAGCTTCTTTGTAAATGTACCTCAGAGACCAGACTGAGGAATAGCAGCTATGGTTGATTAGAAAATGCTTCATAATAAAGTTCTTGAGGTATTAGTGTGACTGGAAGGGAGCCACAATGATCTGTCTTGATTGAGGAAACTGCTAAACACCTGGAGTGTCAGTATTCTGGTTTATGATGCTAAGCCATAGACAAAGAATTCTTGGCCATGATTTATGACAATCAATGTTTAGAGGTACTTGTCATAAACTTGCGACTTCAGCAATCCAGTCACATAACTGGAGATAAGTATACATGGTCAGGGTAGTGTCCAGCTGAGGAAAGTCTCTTCCAGTTTTTATGGCTTCTGCCAATAAAACGTATTAATGAAATATCATAAGTAGATGTCTTTGTGATGGATTGCACCGCTGTCACTGTATCAGTAATCATAATAGTGGGAATCTTGTTGCCTCAGGTCTGTAGAAGAAGGAGTTTTCTTCTCATGGGAGGGAACATGTTGTTACTTTATTATCTTACACTGGCAATACAGAACTCCTCAAGGGAGTTCCTGTTGAGTTGAACTAATTTTAGCTTTACACTTCAGGGTTTTTCTAGTGATATTTTACTTTTTTTATTTTTTTTAACTTTCAACTTTCAGATAAAGATATTTCAACTCATATGCAAGAGTAGTTAGGTTGAAATAATCACTGAGGGGGTGACTTACCTTTGTGCTGAAAGATGTTTAAAGATCAACGATTTTTTTCTTGTCTTTCCTAAACGTGTTCTGTTCCCTGATGCACAGACAGGTGCAATGCATATAAGAGAAATGCAATATATTAATGATGCTCAGCAAAACCATTTTGTGTGATAGAAATCATAATAGTAAAAGTTTTGTGGCATCTTACTTTTCTGACCCTGAACAGCTGCTGTACTACATGTAAAAAAGGAATTACAGTTCAAATTCTCTGTAACTTCTTACAGCTAAATGTATTTGTCTTCTGTTAAGGCTGGGTCCTTGCTCTCAAGAGGAGCAGGGGAGAAAGAAAGTGTGTTAATTGCGTTAAAGAGAATAATTAAATTCAGAGCTGAAGCTTAATGTTTATTTTCAGCTCATTCTGAGTGTACAAGCTTTCCAGCTCTCCCAAAAATGGGGACATAAGTGACAAAAAATACAAATCCAAACTCATTCACTGATTTAAAGTAATTAAATTAATCTGGCTTTGTGATATTCCAGTCCATGTCGCCATTGCTTTATTAATACGTTAAATTCTTTCAGATAGTCTTATGTATTCATACCATACAGAGTGCAATGGCATGAGAAAAAGTGTAAACACTTGCATTGACTAGGACAATGATTTTACACAGACAGGAACTGGAACAATGTTTGACCTGTAGGATGTTTTCTGTGATCATGCAAATCTGTTTGACCAGAACTGTAGCTTTCAATCTCATTATGGCATAAGACCTAGGATTTTAGAAAACAAATGTACTAGTAAAATGTGGTGGAAGTGATCTGGAATAAAAATGGAACCTTACAATACTACTTTGACAAGTATTTTTCGTAACTCCCACATTTAGACCATTACCATTATGAAAAGTGGGTACTCAGTGAACACTTCTCATTGCATTAATAATCCAGATTTTTTAACGGAACTGTACCTGTTTCAAGTGAGTATGTAATTATATTTAAGAGAATTAAGTTACCTGTTTGGAAAGAGGCAAACTTATTTCTAAGTACGTTTTAGGATTGCATCAGCTTTCAGTTATGCCACAGCTTTTTATAGCTTGACTACTGCTAATGATCTCATTCTCTTAACCTGATGATAATAGCAATGGAGTCCCTTGATTAACTAGAATGGCAGCTCATAATTGATATGGTGGTTAAAATTAACAACAGTGCAAGAAGCTGCTACCCTGTGCTTAGTCTTACCTTATACAACCAAATAACTAGAATAAGATGATAATCTGATCTTAAAAAAAAAAAAAAAAATCACTGGAGAGTGTCATAATAAGGCTGTATACAACTTCTTTAGAAAAAAATCTGCACTCTTTGTTTTTCACAACACTTTAAAATAAGCAAGACAGATCCAATACAATGTGACCAAAAATAACACCAGTATTTTTACTTCTCTCCACAAACCATATATAGTGCAGGCAAGCGAAGTACTACTCCTTTCAAGGGTAGCAGAGCTCCCCTGGGAGGGAAAAGACTGGATAAAGGGAAATTTTATTATTGGTACACTGAGATCTGGGTAACTCTTTTAAAGCAGGTAAACAGCTTTAGAGAGCTGAGAAGTACTGTTTCTTTGGCTGGCTACTGTTAGCTGAGTTTGTTGAGACAGACAGGGAAAGGTTAGTGTGGGGTTACCAGTCCTTCAGGTTGACTGCTACTCTGAAGTCCATCCTGTCCTGCTTCACACCCTGCCCCAAGCAAAAGAAGCCAACAGGTAAGACTTGTCGAATTGGTAAGATACCTGGTTATATTTCTGTATTTGCTGTAACCTTTGGGATGCTAAAAATATGAGTGTGAAAGTATAACTTCATAGAGTTTATTAGGATGGAACCAAATTCTTGTTAAAACAAACAAGACACTATCAGAAGATTTTGTTATGGCTAAGCTGCTTCTTAAAGCACTTTTCTGCAGTTGAATTTACTTTTGACCATCAATTCACTATAAGAAGATGCCATTAAGGAGAGCAGAGACTCTTCAATAGCTTCCAATAACTGGCAGAAGGGATCTTAACTGCATCATCAGCTATTCAGCTGTAGCCTGAGGATCCTTATAGTGATATGTCAATCAGCGTGAAATCATGAAAGGCAAATATGATGGTACCCTTTTACAGTAACTGCAATACTTACAGGTAAGTGTAAGGAGACACTGATTTCTTTTACTGGTGTTGAGAGGAATTTTTTTACAGGTTAACGATAAACATCAATTAACACAATTCTGAAATGCGTGAAACTTGAAGGTTAAAGCTAGTGCAAGGCTTTTGCAGAAATTCAGAATAGGTCCTTTTGAGTTTAGCACATCAAACGCTGACTTCTCGTCATACAGTTTTCTATACCCTGATCTAGCTACTTACCCAGTTAGGGCTCCTGCCTACCACTTAACCAAATGCTAGTTCTAATTCTGGCATCTCCTGTAGGTGGGAGCCCCAGCAGTAGAAGAGATTGAGTTGTTTTTCTGTTCTCTTCCAAAGTATGCTCTTAGCAAGCCAGTCTTTCAGCAGACTATATATAAATTAAGCTGATGAGTCTCAGAAATATACGTATCACTTTGCCTATAGACCTTCAATGAATGCTAAATCATTGACAAAGTGTGAAATTGTAAATTTTCATCTAAAAAACTGGGAGTCTGCTCATTCGTTTGGAATGTGCAGTGTGTGATTATGTAACTTACTGAACAGGTGACATCACAGATGACCAGTCAAAAAAACTACGCTTCTGACTGTGATTTCTATCTGTAGTATTCCAGATATCAAAGATGAGCCTGTACATTTGGCTTGGTGTTTTTATGGTAGTATTATCAGCATAAATTGCCTTAGTGATTTTGAATATTTCCATTTATTGCAGCAAAGTGCTATAAAGTTTTGATACTGAGTTCTGACTGCAGAAGAATTTCAGGAGGAAAGGTACAAAAAAATCTCTCAAGAAGATGATGCTCTAGTACTACAGTCTGAGTGCTTGAGACCAGTGTCATCTTTTAGCTGAGATGGCGCAATGCAGATGTGCCTTAGGATGTGGCTAGTAAGGAACAGATGCTTTTCTTAAGAAGCTAGTGTACTAAAAGAACATTGATGTGGGGGAAGCTACAGTAAGTGGTAAGAAAACAAATCATTCAGTAAAGCTAGCTCTTTAAAAGCTTGGTATTTTATTCGTCAGACTTTGGCCTCCTTGAATATTCCTCATGTTTATCACTAAATGTCGTGTTGTCATCATTTAACCTTCTAAACATTGCAGCTTTCAGTTTGTTCGAGGACCACAGTAACAGTTTCAGAGTTCCTTATGAGGAGGTCATACATTTTCACTCAAGCTGTATTCCCTCACTGTAGAATGCCTGTTGGAGTTCTTAAGCCGAGAAACTAGCTCTGAATATTTTCCAGCTCTCACTGGAAGTGTTAGAAGGGCAGCTATGTGCTGTGTTTCTGCAGGTTTCTGACTCTCAGCAGTGTTATCAAAGTGTATACATTACTGCTATGAAAATCTTTAGGTTCTCAAAGCAGATGCTCAGAGGCAGGAGTAGTCACTGGGGTCCTGCTGATGGAACTTGGGCACAGTTGTGGTGTTGGTAGAATACGAAAGAGTAAAGATGGAATGACTATATTCACGCTCCATACATTTTGTGCAGGGTCTGATGCTAGCTGTTCCCATTTCGGAAATAAGGAGCAAAGAGCTCATGTTAGGAAATACAGTGATTTTTCTTGGCCTTCCTTTGAGTAAGTATATAGGAGACAAAAAGCTTTATCCCTTTCCATCAGAATTTATCTTCAACTTAAACTAGTTGCTTGGTACATGATTGTTTTCCTATCATTCACCTGTCCTATGTTACAGGATATGGCTAATCCTTAGACAACAAACCATTTTGGTGTGGCTTCATGTATAACAATTTACATGCTTCAGAATAGTAGCAAAAGATTCCTGATAACTGTAGTGCAATTGTCTGGGGGATCTGCCGGCAAAATGCTTGCAGCTGCCTCAAAGATAGTTAACTCCCTTGTAAACTTAGGTTATCAGTTACTGCACAAGAGATAAGTTCAATTTCTCAGCGTTTTGAAAACCATCTTGCATCAGTATGGAATGCTAGACCAAATTTTACTTGGAGCTTGGGAACACACATATGCCCACCTAGTATTCCCTTGAAAGCTGTAACTCTCCAGAATCAGTGTGACTGCTTTGTTCAGAGTTCTCATCAGTAATTCAATTGTAGCTGCTAATTAAGATTATGTTTTTCTTATGAGCTGTAGAAGTTCACACAGCTGCTTGAATTGAACAGAAGTCAAACTTATACTACTCTTGGAATGCAAATCCTGATGCCTTATGAAAAGATCTGTAATGCATAAGGTCTTGACCTTTCTTTTAACGCATACAGTAGATATGACTATTGGTGTAACATCTGTCTCTATCACCTCACCTATTTCTGGTATCAGCTTTCACTAATAAAGGTATATAAAAAATGTAAAGCAAAATACAAAAAACTGGAGAAAAATCCTGAAAATCATGGCCTTTTCTGAATCACTTCAATTTTTTCATACATTGCTTTACAGTAAGACATGAATGTTCACCTGCTCACTTACAAACTATACACTTACAAACATTTCTTTGGAAAATAAATGTCTATGAAGTAGTAAAAGGCTATACTGTTTAAAATTTAGCTGTGGGATTACTGAATGTTGCCCTGAGGTTGCCTGACACTTTGAAGATTGACTTCATTATTATTATTCAGGAGATCAAATGGCTAGAACTTAAGGAATTTAATGAAAAGTTTTGGAAAACACACACACACACAAAATCACCAAAAAAGCTAAAACTAAGCCTGTCTGTTTATTCAACAAGGTACACGTTAAACCTTTGCTTCTTTAAATCTTTATTTCAGTAGGAGGATGTACTTAAGGATATGATGGAAGTGCACAGATTTTGAATGATTTTTTTTTCCCTCAAATTTCAAACTTCTGCTTAAATTCTAAGTCTGGAAGAAAGAAACTTGCAGTGTTATACAGTGAACATCTACCTCCCACATGCTCTTGGAAAATGCTTTTCTTGTATGGAAAAAATCATCACCATACTATCACTTTCAAGATTCTTCTCTGTGCTGTGAATCATGGTTTTCATATTCCTTTCCTTTTAATGAAAATAAAATATTTTCCTTTCAATTAAAAAAAAAAAAAAATCACCTACATTAACCTTGGGGATTCCATGATTATAGTCAGAACAAAAACCTTGAGTACACCTCAAGTACTTATTTTTAATAAACTCTATCGGTAATTAGCTGTAAGTGAACTTCTGGTGCAGAAGCACTGAAAATAATTGGCTGTGGGATGNTGATGGAAGTGCACAGATTTTGAATGATTTTTTTTTCCCTCAAATTTCAAACTTCTGCTTAAATTCTAAGTCTGGAAGAAAGAAACTTGCAGTGTTATACAGTGAACATCTACCTCCCACATGCTCTTGGAAAATGCTTTTCTTGTATGGAAAAAATCATCACCATACTATCACTTTCAAGATTCTTCTATGTGCTGTGAAACATGGTTTTCATATTCCTTTCCTTTTAATGAAAATAAAATATTTTCCTTTCAATTAAAAAAAAAAAAAAATCACCTACATTAACCTTGGGGATTCCATGATTATAGTCAGAACAAAAACCTTGAGTACACCTCAAGTACTTATTTTTAATAAACTCTATCGGTAATTAGCTGTAAGTGAACTTCTGGTGCAGAAGCACTGAAAATAATTGGCTGTGGGATGTGGTTTTCACTGAAATCTACAAAGATATACTGAACAATGGATGAAACTGAAGTTTTTTTGTGTGTTTTCTTAAGACTGACTTACTGCCACTTATTTTCTTGATACCACAGTCCTTAAAAGTAAATTGTCTGACACAAAACATGTAGACAAGTGACTGAGATTGGTCTTTATTAAAAGCCAGTGATTCATTGCATAGGCAATAAAATTTTCATTCTGAATTTTATTTTTAGATCTATTTGCATCCCTCACTCTTCGTGGTACTAGTTATGAAGTTTCACTTTTCCAATCATGCAGCAGATTATTCTAGTTGGGAACACTAGATGTTAGAGGAAAGTTCAGCTTCCATCACGATATTTTTATTCTGGCAAAGCTGTGGCCACTCTGCACCAACAAAGCTACAAAATGTTTTTTAACACCAGAAGAGAATTTTAGGGTTTTTTAACTGTTATGGCTTATTTCCCATGGTTGTAACTAGATCTTTTAATTTGCAAATAAATTCTGGATGAACTCAGAGAGAAATAAGATAAGCTCACAGGCCTTTTGTGTCAGCATTACTGTTCTGTAAATGCACAGAAATCAGAAGATCTAGCCAGGCTTGGACCAATTTGATAGAGCAGTGTTTAATAAGTAGGAAGAGATTAATGAATCTGAGTAGAACAAGTGCATCCTGAATTCTAGACTGCTTTCTTCAAGAGTGGCTCTGGCTGTGGTCCCCAACCTTTAGGGCTTTCCTGGTATAACAAAAACAATCTGGAATCATACAGCTGCGGTTCAAGTCCCATAGCTGTAATATGGCTGACGTCCTCTTTACTTGGTAATTACTTGTGCCTTTGCAGTGAAAAGGTAGCAGTGTATTGGAGTCCTGTCATGTGCATTGTTGCTGCCGTTAACGGAAGAATCAGTATTTGGGTTTGCACCCTGCTGCCAAATTCAAGATGAGCAGTGACTGTACACCACTTTTCTCCTTCCCCTTCTAGAATGCTGAGAAGGGGTGGAGAAAGTTAGTGGTTCCTGTTTTCTGTGCACAGGAAAGGAAGTTCTACAGGTTATAAGTGGAAAGAGAGATAATATGCCCTGTGTTTTCCTTCTGTATCCTTAAATTTAGAGTCAGACTCTAGTAGTTTGAGGGTTTGCATATTGGAATGGGAACAGGGAGTGCAGCCTACTGTTAATTGTATTAATGCAGACCGGCTATGTGCTCCTAACTGGGAAACTGAATTCTGTGGTTCTCTCTTCACACACTTTCAAAACTCTAAGCTCTTGTTTCGTTTAGGAGCTTGAACGTTTCTCCAGGATTTTTCTTGGGGCACTAAGTATCTTTGTAACAAATCAGTCATCAAACAAGATGTATCAGGTCCCAGTTTGGGTTTTTCAGCAAAAATAATTGTTATAATACAGTATGACAATTTTCAACTCTTAGAGGGGTGTTTCCTGGCACTGTAGCAAGCAATTCCCAAATTTTTGAGGTACTTTAGTTTTTAAAACTACAGAATCTGTTGCTATTTTCCAGATACTTTAGCACAGCTGTCTGTCTTATCCATTTTTGTTCAAACTGAGGTTTATTGTATCAGAAAAATTAAAATACATGTCCTCTAGATACTTAAGACTTTCTGAGGGAATTCAAAACAGAGTTGGACTTTTGTGATGTAGGTGCTCTTTTTTTAGCTCTTCAAATGCAGAGAAGATCATACTACCAAGTAACCTATTAGATACTCAAGCAGTAGTCTTTACTGAAGCTTTTTTCAGCATTGCAGATATCTAGTGTTACTCTAGCTAATGTCTTACAATTTACCTATTCTAAAAAGACATCTGCTGTGCTGTGTTGTTGAACATTGCCAGGTTTGACTGCTAGCCAAAGCCTGTTTGTCCTTTAGTCACTGACTGTTTCGTGACTGTGCTTCAGAGATGTGACAGATAATCAGCTGCTTCATGCAACTGGCAAAAGGTAACCCTGACCTTTCCTACAAATAATTAGTGTCAATTATACTCCCCACCTACATTCTTTTAACAACAACAACAAAACCTCTATACACATCATGCTTTTCCTTATTTTGTTCTGGTCACATAAGTAAAACTAGCAGCACAGTGCCACAATGTTCCACATAATTCCAGAGTACTGAATTATGGGAAACTACTATAGATTTTCATTTTTAGGTATCCTACCACTTGCATGAATGTTAGGGTACTGATTTCTGAAAGGAAAATGTTCTTGAAAGGAATCCCAGAGGAACAAATCAACTGATGTGGTTTTCTGTAGATGTTGACTTTCCTCGTTGATTATTGGCACAACACTTGAAAATTACTGTTACACCAAACCAAGTATATTAAAATAGTCCACTGAATTTCTTTCTCTCTGTAGACAGTGCCTGGGTAGCTCTGAAGATCCCAACAGTGTTGTTAAGGCCGTTCCGAAACTTAGCTTCAGACTGATCTTTCCATAATGCTTCCTTTTCACAATAAGCAAGAAAGTTTTGCTATCCTATTCTTGAAAAAGTCAGTTGCAAAGGGTAGAAGTCTGTCAATTGTGATTCTGAATTCCTTTGGACATGTCCCTTGCCATGTGAGAGGGTGAAACTGGGTGCATACAGCTGTACTACGTGGCTAAATGACTTGAAATTTATGTGATTGAAGATTCTGAAGTTGTACTAGGCATTAAATGAAGCCTGATATAGTATAGAAATCTATAGTTTGTAACGTTTTTCTGCCTTTGGTGCAAAAGCTATTTATTGAGTTTGGGCAGCACTTATTACATTTCAAGCTTATGTTGTTGTTTCATTTCTCAGAAAATGGTGGTAAATAGGAGAATTGTATGCAGTGCATTAGTTTTTCAGGGGGACGAGTTCAGCTGGATATTAAAACAGTTGGGATCATTTGCCTGTGCCTTACTATTTACTGTGAAAGAGACTGATTAAAGTCTTAATCCATCAGAATTATAGTCCTATCTTTTCTGTACCAAGCATTTTTCCAAAGCCAAATATTATTTCTAGAACAGATATTGTCTTCCCTATATATGTATATATACACTCTTCTTCACCTCTATTTTTTATGAAAAGGCCAATTATGTCAACTCTCTCAGCTGCATGGGCAAGGCAGTTATGAAAAGGTAAGCACTGCAAACTAGTTGGATCATCTGATTCAGCGTAGTGCAATGCATGCTGCTTCTTATCTGCTGTATCCTGTCTTTCCTTGAGGTTACATAGGTAATTTATTCTGACTAAGGAGGGGGAAATAGCATTGAACACTACCTTTGACAGTGAATGGTAAGTGCACAAAGCACAACTGTATCAACTGGTAGTGTACTGTTAATCGTGGGTTTAGCCTGCTAAAAAGCTAGGAAATAGGCTGGGAAGTACCAAAGGTGTTTTACTGTGTTGTTTTTACTCTTTCATTCTTACTTTGTTGGTAGGGTAGTGTCGTTGGATCTTGACTCCTTAACAAGTGATACTTCTTGTGATAGACTTATGAGTCCCTCAGTCCAAACCTTAGATCACCAGTTGGTAGGCAGTATCTGCTTTTATCTGTATGTGGTGCTGTCCTTCAAAATTCTCACCCTGTATTTTCCCTGCTTAGAAGTATATTAGTTGCTATGGAAACAACATCAGTGTTATGAGCTTCTAAATCTTGAATACATTTGAGTAGTCTTGTTTTCTTTCCTCTTGTGTGCGAATGCAGTTGTTCTTTGCCTCCCACACTACATCTGCAGCTTGTTTCAGAAAGTGATGCTGAGCAAACTCGTCACTGCTACTTTGTTGAAGTTAAATGCTAGGAGATTGTAGGATCTGAGCATTCTCATAGTGGAGGTTCTGATGGCACCTTCCATGTTTCTGCTGATCTGAGTCTGATTCTGTTTGAAGAAATCAAAGATATAAGGTTTTGTGACAGAGAGGAATAAATACCATTATTAATTTAAATCAAAAACTTGGGCAATTCTTTTTTTGTTGTATCACAGAATGGTTGGGATTGGAAGGGACCTCTCGAGATTGCCTGGTCCAACCCCCCTGTTCAAGCAGGGCCACCTAGAGTCAATTGTCCAGGATGATATCTGGAAGGGTTTTGAATATCTCCCATGACAGAAACTCCACATCTTCTCTGGGCAATCTGTGGCAGTGCTCAGCCACAAAGTGTTTTTTAATGTTCAGATCGACTCTCCCATGTTTCATTTCGTACCTGTTGTCTCTGGTTCTGTCACTGGGCAGCACTGGAAGTAACCTGGCTAAGTCTTCTTTACGCTTTCCCTTCAGGTATGTGTATGCATCAATGAGACTCTCCCCCAGCTCCCGAGCTTGCTCTGGGCTAAACAGTCTCAGCTCTCTCAACTGTTCCTCACAGGAGAGATGCTCCAGTCCCTTACCCATCTTTGTGCCCCATTGCTGGACTCTCTAGTCTCTCAATGCCTCTCTTGTGCAGGGAAGCCCAGAACTAGAGGGGAGGGATTACATTCTTGTTGAAATGTTTCAGCTTTCCCCTCTTTAGTGCTAAGTCTAGTCTAAGTTTTGATGATAAATAAAATCCTTAAATATAAATGGGGTACTTGATGAAAAACTGGCACTAGACTTAAAAATAATCCCGTTTTATAATTTTATACCTACTGCTTTAACACTGTTTAAGACCAAAAAATAAGATAGAATTGAAAATGACTTTGGGGAAAAAAGTAAATGTATGTTGAGTTTAAGAAGTCAAATCATAGCTAAAGCTAGAAGGCTGTTGGAGTCTAGATGTCTTGTCACAAAAAGTTGATTTACTTTTTAGGATAAAGGATGTATTTGGCAGATGTTCTGCTAATGTTCCAAATGTGTTGTGTTACAGTTTAAAGAAAATAAATAAGCTACCAAAAAAAGTACAAACTGTTAACCTCTAAGCAGAGGTAGATGCTGCTGTTATTTGTTTAAGCAGTTCTGGAGTGCTCTGGCATTGTTTCACTTCCTAGCACAAAAGAAGAAATGACATCTTCATGAAAAGAATGCTGTGGATAAGCTGGGTGGTACCTTATCAACTTTGCTATTGTAGTTATGCCAGCCAGACATGTTAATGTGACTTAGACGTGCTCTGCTATGGTATTTGTACTTTGTCAGAGGTGTTCTGAGATTGATTTGTGACCTCATCTGGCATAAAGAGGTGCTGCCAAGTTCTCAGAATTGATAAAATGTGAGCGTATTTTACAAGGAGTTTATTTAAAACTTCCTGGCTTCAAAGACCTTTGGAAAATAAGATGGCTTACTAGCTTTATCATACCTTTTTGCTACTGGTGCCCTTACTCATCTGCTTTTCCCAAATCTTGCTGCTTTTAGCAAAGCATGGTCTGAAGTATTGTAGCTGATAGCATTTCTTTCAGATGCTTTTGAGATTAGGTTTAGAATAGTTATTTTTCCAGGAGGACTGTGCAGGAGAGCAAAATTATGCATGCAAGGTGTGTGAATTTTAGTCTATAAGGAAGGACAAGCTTTTAAATGCACTCTGCATTCTGCAGAGTGTCGGAGGCAGATAGGAGTAACCCAATAAGCTTTCTGTCACTTAATAAGCCAATCTAATCAGGCAAGAACAACTTTTTTGAGTTGAGAGCCATAAGTATGGTTGTGTGCCTAGGGAAGTGTTCTCTATTTTTAGTCAGCTGGTTATCATCTGGCTCTTGGCATCACGCAATGTTGAAAGTATGGGGCAGGGGGAGGAGCTGGAAAGAGATCAGTTGGGGCTGATTTTGTTACTTAATTTCTTCTTTGTTCTTCCTATGGCGGATTGAACAAAATTAGATTGGTCAAAGAGGTATATTAAGAAACAGACTTACAGTTGTTGAGTGATAGTGGACGGGGCAGGTAAATACAAAAACATGCAGATGGCTGGAAGTGAGGCTACAGGCAAAAAGGAATATAGACCTGGACAAAGGGATCTTTAATTTAAAAAACAACTACAACAAAACCACAACACATCCTGATTGTCAGCAATGACTTAGCTATCCCTATATATTTTAAGTTGTATGGAAATAGAATGATTTGATTCTTGTTGGTTTGGGCCTTTGTTCCTAGCAGGCCTGAAGTAGGATTGATTAGGAATTCCAAGTGTGTCATAAAAGCCTTTTGCAAAGCATTTGTGCCAAGAATTCTGGGTAACACTTGAAAATCCATGCTCCTCTGCTTTCCCACCAAACTCTTCTTCCTACTTTTTTTATTTTTGCATTTCTCACAGCTGCTATTCCATAAATGTAGTGATTAGAAGTTAACAATTGTTTCTCAAATAGGAGAAAAGGAATGCATGTCCCAGTTTCCACAGTAGTCTCTACATGTAGTGGTAATAAGGTGCAAAGAAATGATATGAAGCAGGCTTTTGAAATGAAGGGGCAGCAGTATATTGCCAAATGGAGATATGCAGGTCTGAGCCTTTGTCATGGTTTAACCCCAGCTGGCAACTAGGACCACACAGCTGTTCGTTCACTCCTTCTGCTCTTTCCTCCCCCTGCTATCCCCTTCCAAGTGGGAACGGGGAAAGAATTGAAAAGGGAAAAAAAAAAAATCATCTCATGGGTTGAGACACGAACCGTTTCACGTAACAGCAAATGAGGAGAAAAATAATAATTATAGAATACGCAAAACAAGTGATGCACAATGCAGTTGCTTACTTCCTATGGCACGGCTAGCCCATTCGTTCCCGAGCAGCAGTATTTTCCCCCGGGCCAACTCCAGTTTATCTACTGAGCATGATGTCATATAGTAAGGAATATACCATTGGTCAGCTGTCCTGGCTTTGCTCCTTCCCAGCTGCTTGTGCACCTGGTAGAGCATGGAAAGCCAAAAAGTCCTTGATCACCTGGCAACAACCAAAACATCAGCATATTACTAGTGTGAGTTCAGGCCTCTGCATTTTGACACAGCACTACTTATCAGACTGACATTTGACATCCACAGGAACTCAGGCTTGTAAGGATCTGCAGTTCAGAATGGAAACAAAGCTTGATTTTTGGAGTGCGCTGGAAACTAGGTGGCCTGGGATGTTCTTCAGAACTTAAATCAGCTTAATCTGAATTCCTGCTTAGGTCTCTGAATTACTGTAACTACTTCGTGGAGCTGCCAGTACATGACACAAATAGGATGGAAAACTTTCAAGTACAAATTGACCAGATAAACTATTAATTGTCTTGGCAATATTCTTGGCATATTCTGAAAGCACAGCACACTTCAGTAGCAGCTTCCAATTTTTTTATTTGCTTCAGGTTGCAGTTGATGTCTTGGGGATAATTCAAAAATTAGGAGGATAACCTTTAAAACAGTCATCTGTGTGTTAGTTTTGTTTTGAAGGTTTGCTATTTCTGTTAAAACTGGACATTTAAGCACTTATTTTTGGGACAGCCTCATATATTATGAGCTCATGAGATCAAACTCACCTTTTTCTCTGAAAGACTATCCTGAAGATCCGAAAACAGAACACTCATCCATATTATAGTTCACATGAATTAATGTCTGCTCAATATATTAAAAAAATTGAGGTGTTTTCTTAGGATAAGTGACAACAAAGTGTATAGGTGTTCTAACACATAGTATCATAATGAATTAAATTAGTAACCAAGCAAGTAGAAAATAAAAATAGTCTCTCTATTTTGGGCTCTTTTTAATCTTTACTTAGAATGCAGCTAAAATTATTCTAAAGCTGTATGTTCAAACAGCTAAAAAGTAGCTTAATATAATTTTAGTAAGATTATGCAGTGATACCTTCACTATTGATTTTTTTACTAAAATACATCAGAAAGTAAAATACTAAATATGGAATGGGAAATAGTGTGGAAATTGCTCCAGGAATTCAGCCACATCTTTAATACTGTTCTAAAACATGAGGGATCTAGTCTTATTAGGTTAAGATGCTTTCATCTCTAATTACAAAACGGCTTCAGGGTTTCTTTTAAAAAATTTTAAATATTTGCTTTTAAGAAAATCAGAGTTATTTTTCTCATCTTTTCTATTCCATTTTGTGGCTGTGCCATTTGTCACAAGTAACATGTCTCAAAGTGAAAAAAATGGTATATACTTTCTGGGATAAAACTTTCCCAAATACACCTTAAAAACATTTCTAAAATGCTTTTGTGATTATTTTATTTAAATATATGCCACATCTTAAATACATAAATCAAATCATTACTCTATATGGTCTACATAGCGTTCTCTGATAGCATGTCAAGTACCTGACTGAATCTACAGTACAGAAAAATGATCAGAGTTGTTATTGATGAGAACCTGGAAATACAAAGCCAATAGCTGCAGTTGCTCTCGGTGCTCAGTAGCTGAAGGGGCTACAAACAAGTTTGACCCCGAATAAAATTAACTCTTTATGTTTGAATTCCAGTTCACTCTTTCGCAGCAGATCTTGGGTGGTTAGTGATAGTTATGTCTTGGGAATTGGACATCAAGGCCTTTTTTCCAGGCTTGTGGTCACCTGAAACCTCGGAAAAATGATGTTACCTAGTCTATCCTTCAGCATACTCACCTACAAATATTAATTCTGTTTACTTACTGCTTTGCATTTAAGCAAGTTAACCAAACAATGTGAAAAAACAATATTGATAAAGATTTCTTTATGATTAGAGCAGTCCAATTTGTCTTCAATAATAGAGCTTCTTACACTTAAATATACATCAAGTGATTATAGAAATTGAATGAAGATCAGAAAGATCTGTAATTACTAATGATATTCAGGATGGCTGAACAGTAGGTGTTTTCCTATTTGGATAGTGAAAAATATCTAGGAACAATTACAGTGCAATGCAGGAAATAAAATGCTAATTTTAACAAAGTAGTTGCTGCTTAACTAAAATCTGGTCTTTTGACATTTCCTGTCCATGGATGCCAATATATTGAAATATTTATTATAGTTCATGCTTTTAAAACAGTTCTAGAATGCAAATTTATTTTTTATGAAACAACGGATTTTAATGAAATGTATGCAAATAACAGTTCTTGAATTGATTGAAGAAGTCGTAAGAATGAAATGTTGCTTTAATGGAGGTATACATTTTATATTCTGTGGAGCTGGTTTGAGACAGATGGAAACTCGTTTGTGAAGGAAAACAGCAGGAAGGGCAAAATTACAGTGGTGAATTATATGTTGATACAGTATCTATCTATAGATAAGGCTGAGAATAATACTTGTTATTTCTGTCTCAAAACTGAAGATTGTTAGCAATGTTCTGGTGAAGGATCAGTGAGTACTGGTTTTCTTTCAGCTCCAATGGTTTTCAATGTGAGCAACTGTCCTCCAGGTACTACAGTGACATCAGAGAGTTCATTTGAATTAATGTGGGAGTAGGATTTGAGCAAAGACACCAAACGATGTGTTCTATTTTCAGCTCTGTTCTAACACAGCAGACAAGTGGTTGTCTTTAAGCACTTAAATACTCATTGTAGAGTCAGTATGACTCTATGTCTTGCACTTCAATGTTTATATAAGGGGAGTAGGAGAGCTGCCACAATTTCAGCTGCCTGATTCTGGATCTTTCCTAGATATACAGGCTTATCAGTGTAACTGAGCCTTGGAGGGCTATCAGAGCTCATTCAGTCTCTGGCAGCTGTACAGGGGTCCAGTTCCCACCCTTGATAGCACGATTTCAGTGGGGTTGGCCAGGAGAAATTTTATGGATGTGGAGAGCATGTAGTAGAAACTGTTTCTAGGACTTCTGTGGAGCTTTTGGGTATTCACAGACAGATTAGGTACTTACACTTTGTGCTTTAATTGTTTGCTGAATTGGAACCATAATCTGCACTTGGATTAAGCCTCTTCTACCTAATCACTTATGTCACTGAAGAGAAGGAAAGGTCGCATGTGCATATATATCATTAAGCCCTATGTGCATACTGCAGGCAAAAGTTCCGTGACTCTTATCTGGGTGGAAGTGTGCCAGCATTATAAACATAGTTCTAGATGCCTAAAGACTGAATTATGAAGCTGTAATCTTCAAACAGGTTTTTTATTAAAAATAAAACCACTACAAAAAAAAATAACACGAACATTTTTAATGAAGATACTGTGCTTCCATTGTGTTAAGATACCTGCATATTTACAGACACATAGATATGGACAAAGATCTTGAAACCTTTCCAAGCGCTAACCTATTGTTTAAAAAGTCATGATTGCTACTTTTTCAAAAGCTAAAGTTTTAGCCTGCCTGTACAGAGTATTAGGACAGTAAGCATAGTAGCTTAGTGTGATAAAGTGATAGAAAAGCTGCTTGTATCTTCACTTACTGGAGATTATTTTTTTTTTGGTACAGTCTATTAATGCATCAAGAAGCAAGGTACTAGATTGTGCAGGCTGTTTCATGTTGCTCATTAACAAAAAAGTTAGTGAACTAATCATGGTGAAACGGTATTCATTTAATGCAGACTGGTTTTGTTTTAATACTTAGTTTGTGTGTAAATAATTACTTCAGTAGTTTAATGTTTTCCAGCTAAAAGCTTCAGAATCAAGTTGCGGAATCAGCAGACATCTTTTTCAATTGAAAAGTGCTGTTGGACAGTAATCAGAACACAGAAAGTCATGGAAGTTAGGGGTATGTTTTTTCTGATGCTGGCACAGACTCAGCCCCAACTGCAGTTTGAGAGGTGTGGACATCTATCTTCCTCAAGAAGGCTAAGAGAGGATGAAACAAGACTAAATTATTGTTACAGCTGAAATGCCCGTTTAAATTGTCTGGAATGTTTCAGCTCTGACATATCAGAAATCTAAACAGAATTTACCTGTTTCCTGGTGAGCCCCCACCCAGGCCACTTTTCTCTTGTAATACTTTCAGAGAAACTAGCGCTTACAGAAGGGAAAGAGGATAAAGATGCTTAGGGAAGAAAAGTGTGAAATCCACCACAGGGGACATTAGTTCTCTGCCTGGGACTTCACTGAGACACCACTGTCCTTGAACCCTGAGAGCAGAAATTCCACTTGGAGTGGTGGCACAGCAGAGCTTTTTCTGCAAGCTATACTCACAGGTGAAAAATCTGCTGTAGCCCTAGAAAAGTATGACACTGAACAAGGAAATGCCATCATTTGTTATATATACTAAGCCAATCCCTGTTAACGACTAGGAAGCGACAGAAAAATCTTTGAGAATTTTTGTGTATGAAATGCAGTATACTCATATATATATTTAATATTTCTAAGTGATTTTCAAAGAACTTTAAGTTGCTGAGTGCTGCATGTGCTTTCTAGCTTTTATTCCTGACTCCTTAGGTGGCTGAGATGCAAGATAATGACAGCTCTTGAAGAGTGGGAATTTTCGTAAGCAGTTTTAAATTGTTCACGAGTGTCTCCTTTTCTTCCTATTCCTAATCGAAATGAAAATTTGTGTTATTCTAAGTAGGATAAAATCGGTTTACATGGTGATTGAAATGTACAATCTTCGAAAGCAATCTAATAAACAGCAACCTTTAACTTGTTAAGATCAAGAAATGTGTTTATAAATACTGGGAGTAATTGTGGTAATGGCAGAGGCTGGCTTTCTGTAAACGAGCAGGGGTTTGGGCCTTACTGTTGGAAAACCAGCTGCTTGTTGCATAACGGTTACCCCTGTTTCCTAAACGTAGAAGATTATTTACCCTGAGTGCTTATACTGTGCCTTACGCTTAAATTTAGCGCACCAAAAGAGCGCAGGTGCTCACGCGGTAATCGCAACCTATTGGCCTGGGTTGCTTGCAGCGGGTGCCCCTCGCTGCTACAGCCCTTCAGCTCTTCTCAGGACGGAGTGCTCCCCGCAAACCGAGGGCACCGCTGAAGGCAACCGAGGGCAGCTTCTCCCTCCGCGCCTGCAGCGGGGCGGGCGCGGCCCCTCCCTGTTGCCATGGCGCCGGCAAGCCGGGGGAGCCCAATGAGCGGCCCGCGGCCGCGCTGGAAGGACCAGCCATCTTGCTTATGGGAAACAATGTGACATATTATGCTGTGCTTTACCGGGGAATAAACAAAAATCTCCTCGGAGGAAACGGAAGAAACGGGCATATTAGTGAGTAATTACAGCGGCTTAGCGTGTTTACGAGCTGCCATTTTGGCAAGCGGGTGGCTGCCGGCCCCGCTGGCTGGTCGGAGGAGGTGGAATGCGGGGCGATAATGCTGCGTATCTGCTGTCAGGCAGCGGAGCGGGGTTTTGTCTGGTAACGGCAAGGTTTCTCTGCAGTGCTATCTCAGCAGCTCGCTAGCTACTCCGAGTGGGAGCCTGTGATCCCGGCGAAGGGTGGTGCCCGTCCTTCTGCTGCTGCTCCGCTGTGTGTGGGGGGGGGTGTGAGCGGCTGCCCCCGGGAAAGCGGCGCTGCTGCAGGCGCAGGTGTGTGCGGCTCGTCGGGGCTCTGGGCTGCGGGCTGGGCAGAAAGCTCCTTCGCAGGCTTAACGTGCTGCTTTGTGAGCAGATTGGCTTAGGAGCTTTTGCCTCTGGACTCTTCCACAGAAGGAAGCTGCTTGTGCATCTCGGCTTGTGTGAGAGAGGTACGCCTTTGCAAAGGCTCGTTCGATTTTTGTAGAATAAAACTGGGCGAAACTTCATCCAAGGAATAAGCTTCTTCAGGTATCTTTGCATTTAAGGGTTGATTTGGTCCGTGGCTTGTTCTGAGTGGTTGCTGAATTAGTCGATCTGATTGCATTTTTGTTAAATATTTCGATGAGATGTTCCATATGGTTGCTGATTCAGAAGGATGTTTATAATTGTTGCTAAAATTTTATGCTTGCATTTTCTACTAAAAGGAAAGGATTTTTAAATATTTTTTTTTAATTTATTTTCATTGTGTTTTTTACCATCAGGATAGCGGAGTTAGAATAAAACATTACAGCACTTGCGAGCATATTTGAAAAGCCTGACATCACTGAGTCCATCATTACTGAAATTCATGCATTGTATTCTGTCTCAATGTAACTAGATTTAAATTGTCCAACTGCTGCTATGCAGTATGTAGGTCATAATAAAAAGCAGGTTTTTCACCAGCTTTCAATGGGCTACATGCCCCAGTGCTGTGGTTGATTAGTTTGTAGTACTTGTACTGTTAAGAGTAGTGGTATTACAGCCAGCTCACACCTCCTTTTTAAAGATATCGCACATACCGTGCTAGACAAGAGCACAACACACCCATTGTGTCCCTCCGTTTGGCGTTCAATGAAAGGAAGGAAACCAGCACTCCACATGGAGCGCAAGCACGGTAATAGCACAAGATGGTTAAACTCTTATTGAACGATCTCAGTGATTTTTGAGATAGGCTAGAGAAAATAAAAGCATGAAGACAAATGGAAGGTAATAATTGAAATGTCAGAGGTTTTCTAACTGGGACTATATGGTAATGCTGTAGATTTTCAGTGCAAAATGAATTGTTCTGAATAGTAATTAATCACAACACGTCTGTTTTAGAGATGAAAACTGTAATTAGACCTAGGTCAATAAAACTGCAATCCATCAGTACAGATAACGTTTATATTAAAACTAGCATTTTATGAACTACCAGCTGTATTGTCACTGAGTAATACAGTTTCTGGATTATCTGATATGCTGAGATTAAATACATTAAATTATTCTGACAAGTGAATCAAACATTCTGATTCACCTTGCATCTATAGAAAATTAAATGATATTGTGGTCTTAACTCTTTAATAATTATGTAGATTTAAATCACACTGAGATGAGCCATTTGTTTGCACAGTTGAGTGGGCATGAAATCAAGAATGTGAGGTCTGGTATCTTTATAGTTAAATTAGTAACCAGTGCTCTGTAATTAGGAGCCAAATTCCAATGTGTTATTTCTCTATATATATCCTGCAAAGGTATTTGAACAAGCGTGTTCAGCAACTATCCCCCAAATGAGACATTGCATTTGGAAACAGCAATATAGAAATGGATTGCTACCATGCATTTTCTCCATTAGAAAAGCTCCATCTTACTTGAATCATTCCAGGATTTTGTCATTCGTTGAACGCACACCACCAACTTCTTTTGCTGTATCTCTGTGTAGGGGTCATATGGTAAGTTGTTTAGAGAACAGCTTTCGTCTGTGTTCTATAAAGTGGAATGCACATTTATAGTGTGGTACTACATGCATATTTATGATTGAGTCTCTAATTATAATGAAAATTGTAAACAAGCAGAGCTGGTATTTCCTTTAAGGTGTTTGTAAGCCTTTAACAAAGAGATAGAAAGCTTCTGTTATAACAATACGAAATGCGGATATAGCAGTATTCAAAAAGTGAACGATCTTGCAGTTCAAGGTGGACATAATGTCACTATGAAGGATTTAGGGTGTAAGAAAACAAGTGAAGACTATCTATGACTAATCACTAAACGGTGTACACCCATTACGTGCTGATAGATGCAACCTATTTGTCCACATAATTTAAAGCAGTATTCTGTACTCTTTCCATTCTGCTTTTCTCCCTTTGTCTTTTTTTCTCATATCAATTCCCAGCTTCCCTGTTTCCTTACTGTCTCTTTGGCAACATCTGATCCTTTCAGTGCTATTTGTAAATCAAATCAGTGACTGTCAGTAACAGCCATGGAGGTGCTGCAATAGAATCTGGTGTGGAGGAAGAATTTAAATGAGTTAGAGGTAAAAAACAGTAATGAAGTAAGAAGTGTATCAAGTATGAACTAGTTCCCCATGATGTAGGTATAAATGTGTAGAATTGGGTCACTGATGTAGAAATCAAATGGACATGAAGAGAGAGGGACATATTTCAGCTCATGACGAAATTAAGTGTACTTATAAACAGAAGGCTTGCAAGAAGACCTTGACGATAATATAACACAAGACAAACTGGGTATTTTTGCACTGGAAAGGGTGACGTCAAATTCCAGTTGAAGTCTAGAAGTTTTTCAGGTTTCAGTGTAGCCATAGTTTCTATCCAAGAGATAAGTATATGTGATCTGTAGGTCTGTATGTTATGCAAAGTAAGGGTCTCTCTTGGTCAGCAGTGATGTAAGTAACATCAGCTGTCATACTTTAACATTACAGTCACTTCAAACATTTTTTTAGGTGGATGACCTTTGAAGGTGACTCTGGGCCCATGTGTTGTGCTCATAAACAGGATATCAACAAAGCAAAAACAGGCAGATAGATCCTAAAATGCTGTATCATAGCAGTAGGTGCAAATAGTAATAGAAATGAGAGAACATGATGACCAAAGAAGGTAGAATGCAGTGGTGTAACAGTTTTCTGTATGTTGTTTGTTTAAAAGAATCAGCTTTGTGCAAACAGTGATAAGCATCAAACAGCCATGCAGTCTGTGGAGCACAATAACCTTTGGAGAGCTAGTGTGGGAATGTGTTACCTACCCTCAACCTGTGGACTATTGTCTGTATACTTACATATATGACCAGCCTGTAACAATACAGATGGCATGTGCCCAGGGAACACGCTCAGATATCGAATTAGGGTACCTTGTATAATGTTACACTGTGGAACAACTGAATGTCAATTCTGTATCAGAAGGATCAGGTATTGAATATAATACCAATGACGAGGATGCATTTGGACCAGGCAAATTGCATCAGATGTGACCTTGAAACAATGTTTCTGCTCCAATGAGTCTATCCGCACAAACATGGAAATAAAAATTGACAATTTCTCCTTGTTTGTAAACAAGACTTTTGCAAATGTATACTTTGGTATGCTGTCCTACTACTCTGATCCTTTCCCATGTCATTATTTCAGTATTGCATTAAGCATGTTACTCATTGCCAGTTTGTATTTGTTCTTTACTGTTGGCTGTAGTGTATAGCTTCCTATTTGAGAGATATTCTGTGTTCATTTTTCTTCAAATAGTGTCTTGTCTTTTCATGAAAGTGTTTTGACGCAAGTTGATCTTTATAAAATTATGAAGCTCCTTAACATTCTAGTGCTAAAACAAAAGCTAAAAAGACTTTCAAAGTCACTGATGTAATGCAAAACTTTACATATGGGAAGGAGAAGGGAGAGACATAAATGCTTAGAAGGGCAGTGTGTATCTTGAGTAAAGGCGCGCTGGATGACCACGTTCTAGATCTACTTCTGCTTTCAGTTTTTTTGAAACATGAAATGTATTTTCCTTTTGAGATGTATTGTTCCATAACAGTGATACATCATAGCTAATGCTGCTGTAAAGCAGGAAATTCCAAAGATGGAGCCTTTGTTTTCTGTTGTTTCTAACTTCTTTCCCTAAATAGATTGATTTTGCTTTTTTTCCTCTTTTTGTAGTGAATAAAGATAGTGTTCTTAAAAACCTTACTAACCACCATCAGTACACTTTTTAAAGAGCTGATGCTGAAGATCCCAAGCCTCTAAGGATGTGGGAAAAAATACAATGGTGGGAAAAGCAACCTTTCTTCCTCTGAATTTTTACTATGATCGAACTATACAGTAAACTTTTTCATTAGCCTTTTCAGAAAATAGCTGTTAAACAATACTGGGGCATAGAATAATAAAAGCTTTACTTATTTTTTAGGACACTTGTTTTGCATTTTATATACAAGTATTAAAGCAGTGTAGAACTGAACTGTTTGATAGGCAACTAAATCTATCCCTAGTTGTCAGCTGTTGTTGATTAGCTAAATTTGTCCACAAGTGTAGTGGTTTTATTCTTTTGCTTCTTCAGGACACAAAGGAAAAGGTAGGGGTGCATGAGGAAACCCAAGGGAAACAGAATCAGTAACTGCAATTCTCATACCTGAAAATCAAATTCATCCAGACTTACAAAAACAGTAAAATGCATTGATTTCTAAAGGTTGCATTTGTTTACAGATTCAACAGTTATGCTAATAGTAAATCAGTAGTTCTGACTGAAGGTCAGAATAGGTGGAAGAGTCGTCGTGTTTGTTCCAAACAGTTTAAAAATAATGGGTCCGGTTCTTTGCTGAGTTCTTTTTTTTGAGCAGTGTCGGTAGATGAAGTCCCAGTTCAATCGCAGCAAGCTGAAAAGTAGTTTTAATGCTTCCTAACAGTCTTAGGGTTGAATGGTGTGGCCCATGATGAGAAAGAGGTTGGGACTGTGTCAAGAAGCATAGAGCGTTCTTTTCAGCACATTGCCATGTTGTCTGAGGACTCAATAACTGTAGCCTGAATGTAAAGCTTCATCGCCATAGTGGGCCTTGAGTGTTACTGTGTTTAATAAAGCCACGTATTTCTCGGTGGGATAGGCATATATGTGTGAAGCCATAGGAGGCACAGTGCACTGCCTTGCAAAAAGTAGTAGATATTACTTAAACATCATGTCAGTAGTAAGTGATGAAGTTGCAGAGGATGCAACAAGTTTTCCTGTGTCAACAAGTTATAAGTATTTGTACCTGAGGTAAGAATTTGAAAGATAAATTAGCTGATTATAGAGATCTGATGGGTGTTCTTGACAAAATATAGTCACTTATCTCTAGATTTAGCAATAAAGAATACCAATAAAAGAATAGGAATAGGGATTTCTGAAATGTAAATTGTAGAAGACGTATTAGTACATGAGTTTATCATATATAGAAAAGTCAGAATGAGTTATGAAAGCAGAGTGGTCAGATTTATATTTTTACTATGATTAATGAGATTAAATGCAAAAGCAGAGTAGACTATACCACAAAACTTGTAAAAATACAAACTTCAGTTCATAACAGGTAGGATTAAGACTACTTTGATCTTTAGATTGGAAGAAAATGCAAGTATAAACAAAATATCTCATGGCTGTTTACAGCTAATCTCAAACTGGGTTGAATCAGACTAGAGCAAGGTTATCCAGTAGGACTGACTTCCTAAAAGCTAACACTTTGCCAAAGTTTTTTTAGCAAATGAGAAGGGAGAGGCTGTCTATGATTCAGTTATCTGAATCGATTCTGATGTCAGAAAAATGCATGAACTGGAAATTATGTATGTTACTACAGGGAGTCTCTGTGCATATGAGCAGTATTTTTTACTGTTCGAAGCGACCACAAAGGAAAATAGTGATTCAGGGCAATAAAACGAAGTGTGGAGTAGACAGCTAAATTGGATGCTTGAATATTTATCTTATCTAGATATTAAAAAAACAAGGCATCATTATAAAACCGAAAATACTTCCTTTTTTGTAAACATAAATGTAAACTGAAATCAATATATTGTTGACACCAAGTTTTCAAGCAGGAGCAAAATAATGTTTGGAAGGTACTAAATGCCCATTTCTCACTGGATTTCATATTCATTTGAGAACCTCAAACTCTCTGCTCTGTTACACAGATAATGAGAACTTTTGTAGTTTCTTGAACTATGATAAATAAGGGTGAATAAATAATGGGTATGAGGTGATTATTGATTGGTGAGAATTACAAGAACTGTATTTTAGGAAGGTTATTTAGTAAATCTCTAGCACAAATGTTTTGCTCTCTCTGAAGCAGCCAGTATGGATCATCATAAGGGGTGTGTTAATGGATTAGGTGGCCCCAGATCTGGCTTGGTGTTTCAGTTGCTCTTTTGAAACATCATGAGACATGGTATTTTTGAATTTCAAAAAGACCATAGCTTTTGAGGCAATCCTAAGCTGTAGTGATTGGCCTAGATGAAGTGTATAATAAATAATTCCCTTTTGAACATAGAGGTCACACTACTGACTTCTGTGTGTTTTGTGCTTTGCATTTGAATTCTGAAGCAGCTATTGTCTGATTTAAGCATCAACTCTGTATTTTTTTCCTATTAATAGTAAGGATTTTAGAGACAAGCAGTAGCAACCGAAAGCAATATCAGTGCAAAACACTTAGTGTGTATCTTTTAAGTCACATATTGATCATATATATCACACTGCTCCTTCTAGCAAGTTATGTGTTTTACACATTTTAATAAGCAAATTCTGACAGAAGCCAGCAGTTACCAGTACAATTTTATTTAATTTCTAGTGAATTTATAATGAACAGGGAACTCTAGGCAGTGACATTCCCCCAGATAATCAAATTCATGGTGATTGCACTGTTTTTCTTTTGGAGAAATCTGTAGTTGTTAGGAATCTCAAGGAAATAATAACTTTAGTGCGACTGATGCAATCTAATGGTTTACTTTGAATAAGTAAGATATAAAAGAGGCTAATCAAATGAAGTGCTACTGTGTGAGAGCTAAGTGAGGTGCTGACATGTTTGACAGTAGAATAAAGACCAAACCAAAGACTTTGTTTTGAAATACATGCAGATAATCAGGCAAATTCAAGTCTTTTAGCAGATCTGTTCTGTAAGGGTCACTTTACAGATACAGATCATGTAATTTGAGCCTTGCAGATTAATCTACTTTTAAACAAGTATGAGAGAGAGGTTTTTAATTCCTTATTTGCATAGCTGTAGATGTACACATTCACATGCTTTTGCCGGTGGCATTTGATTCACAGATGACTGATTTATGGTCTTGAGCAAAGGCCAGATTCAGCACACACTTTATCATCAGGACTGCAACCTCTACAAAAATTGTTTGGAAGTTTGCACCTGTTCTTGTTAACATACACTATAGCCAAGCATTAGGAGGACGCCTTCCAGCTTGAGGCATTAGTTTTTGTGTGAGCACGGCAAAAATAATTGTAGAGATGTTATGTTAAATTAATCCAGGTGTGAATTTGTTTACTTTTTTAATATTTAGTGGTGTAATTATCTTAAACGTAATTCTCTAAAAATCAGTCGCTGCTTGGGTAAAAACCACAAATGAAAATAAGCATGTCAGGATGACTAAAAGAGCTACAAAAAGTACAACAGCGAATAGATGTTACACTATTTCTGTGTAGATGCATTCCACTTTCAGTTCTGGTGTTCCCCTTCTGTATCATTAGCCATCAGAAGAGAAAGGGCAGATGAATTATTTCCTAATGAACAGCAAGTTCATCTGACTTGCTAGTTGAAAAGACACTCTTGTGTTTAAGTAGTTGTTTCTATCAGTATTAGATCATCACATTGCAAAGAAAGCATTGAAGTCAAGTTGTCTTTGCAATAGGTGCTGAATGTAAAAGATGGAACAAACTTGATTGCAAAGGTAAACTGAAGAGCAGGTTTATTGACAGGTGGCTTTGATCACTACTTGACCATGATCTGTTCCATGATACCAGTGGTTTCCAGATAGCAAAAATGAAAATTTAAAAGGAATTTGAGGAACAAGCAAATAGTAGCTTTGTAGATAAACTTGGGAAGTGTTCTTATGATAAAAGGCTTCTGCTTCTTATGAATGGATGAAACTTCTGTGGGAAAATCTGAACGCGTATTGTCCAAAGTTGTGATGGGAGTTTTGGGAGTTGCAAGAGGAGACAGGAAGAGAATTATGAAAGTGCTTGAAAGGGAAGAGGAGAAAGATATAATTGCTGCAGTGAGAAGATGAGGAGCCAGCTGTATGTGTGCACTGTTCAGGGGCAGGGACGGGTGTGATGGCTTCAAAGCAGAAAACTAGACTGGTCTCACGGGGTGCATTTTGCATAGATCAGAAAGCATTGCCTAAAACTGTGGGCACACATACTGTAGCTAAATTGTGTGATGACAGAGGCCAAAACAATAACATTCCTGATGAGAAACCAAAAATTAAAAAAAAATAATTAAAAAAAAAAATTCAAACTTCAAAAATGCTGTGGAGAAATCAGTCCTCTCAGGAAAAGCTACAACACACTGCTTAGGAGAGCAAAGGGGAAGCAGGTGCTAGGAAAAATGAGTCAGGTCCTTGAGGAATTCACATGCTTGAGTATCCAAGGTCTTTTTTTTTTTTTTAGGCATATTTGCATTCTAGTTGAATTTCTAATCTATACACAGCATGCCAGGGTACCCCACTGATTTTTTTTTTTTTTAATTGTTTGTTTGGTCTTCATATGTACCCTTAAGAATTCCAAATTGCAGTTTTGAAAACATATTGATCCCTTCTGTGGTTTTATTCTTTATCTCGCGTTTTATTCTTGGGAGACTAATCAAGTCTTGGCTATTCATAAGCACTTTAGACGAAGCATTAGAAGTTTGGCCTGTGCTTTCAAATAAGTTGTTATATGAATATCCATTATGGAAATGGGACTCTCTCTAGCTGTTTGCCACAAAGAAGGGAATAATGCGATTCTGAGGATAGGGATCGGGCAGTAGGCGTTTTGGAGGCAAGTGTAACAGTTCATAAAAGAAGTTGCTGTGGTATTCGGTTTAGCTGGAACTTGATTCTGAGATTCTGAAATCAGTACCCCGAACTATCTATGAAACAGTTATTTACACTCTGAACTATCTGCTCCTTCTGCTATGTTGATATATTTGCTGACAATTCTCCATGCTCATTGCTGTCCATTGGTTTTGTACTGGATTATTTTAACTGGGGCAAATTGTGTTAGAATGTTAGTGGGATATCTTGTGTGATTTGGTTTGTATACACCTATGTAGTAGGTATGCAAATTATTTATAGAAGGTGCCCATTCCTCAGAGCATGTACTTGGTATTCAAATTATCACCTGAGCTAGAAGTTTGAAGGTGTGTTGAATTCAAACATGGCATAGAAGAATAGTTATACTACAGACTTTCTCGTGTGTAGTCCTCTCAGAAATCTGTGTAGCTCCACTGTCATCTTCAGTATTGTATACATTTTAGTTAGACTTCTAAGGACTTTGTCTTCCAGTATGTTTAGGAACAGCTTCTCTTTATGTTCATTAAAAATGTGTTTTTCAGAGCTAATTGGAGATAATGCTGTGAAAGTTTCACATTCAACACCTAAAATTGTAAAAACATTCTAATCAGGTATGTAAATTAAATTTTCCTAGAAGAAGCCTCTCCTTTTGTTACTGGACTTATTTTCACTAGTGTTAGCATGTGGATAATTTTTACTGAGCATCTTTGTAAAGACATAAAAGGATTTTTAGCTATTCAGTGCCCAAAAGCAAATAGTTTTGTTAATGAACTTCTTTAGGGATAATTTTGGAACTATATTCTGAGGCCCCTACCCCACTTTGGTGGGTACAGTTTATGACTGTAAAATTTGTACCCTTAGACTTGTAATACTGTGAAATCTAATTTCCTGTTTCTCATAATCCTAAAATAGTGTCTCTTCCTGCAAGTGCTGAAATTAAGATTCAAGTTTAGGCTTGTAAGGATCGAGTCTGAATAAGACTCTTAAAAGCAAGGTCACAACTTCAAGGTAGTTGTTCTTCCATGACTTACCTCAAAGCTGGGTGTGTATAGTATTCTTTCCAAAGACACATTCTAAACAAGGAACTTAAAATGTATTTAAATGTTTGTTTGAAGGGGGAAGAGAAATGTTTAACAAAATGGATCTTATAAATGAAATTATTATAGACTATGGTATTTTCAGAAGCTCTTGTTGGTCTATATTCTCCCTTTGAATGCAATAATAGAAGTCCTCCCTGAATTAATTAAAAATAGTTACAGGAAATTTGTGTGCTTTTAAATGCCACTAAAAGGCCTTAGTACCCAGCTTTTTTCTATTCTAGTTTTAGGTTCTGCCCAAAATGCCTATTAAATGCCTTTTGGAGAATACTAGAAGGATTTAAATAAAAGATGGGGGGGCAGGGAGGAAGTATTGCACTTTTGTCTGTTTCTGCCACTTAAAATAATGTGTGAATTGAGTTTGGTTGGTTGGTTTTGGCTTTTTAATTCACACAGGCATTTAAATCTTATCATTCTTATCATTCTTATCTTGTTGTTGACACCATCTGAATGAATCTGCTAACCTTATTTACAGTATACTTATTACTGGAAGTGGCTTTACGTGTATGTATACACACATTGTGTGTATATATATATATATTTTTTTTTTAAATTTTTTTTTTAAATGTACTGGTAAATACAGGATTAGTTCTGCCTCCTAAAACTGATGAGCATCAGAAGTTACTTTCAAATTATGCTGTGCATTTAAAGCTGGGATCCTACAAATGCTAACCTGACTTGAAAATTGAAGGCAGTGTGGTTTCGGTGTTTTATTGTGCTTAACTTTGTGTGCTGTATGAGGCACACCTGAATGTTTGAAATGTCTCTAACAAAATCAAGGCAAGGGATCACCTTCGTTTCATGTAGAGCATGAATCAGGAAATAGAGATATTGTGTTGTCATTACAAAGGCAACACTGTTCCAATATTGTATCAAAGATTTTGTATGTTGCCTTCTTTAGGTACGGATCACGTAACTGGTGTTGGCATAGAGTTTTGTTTTGTTTATATTTCAATGCCGTTTCTATTTTTAAAAGTACTACAAAACTGGTTTGGAGTACTCAATTTGTGGACAGTTTAGACTTCAATCTCAACTCACATATTTCTAGTTCATGACAGAAGTCTATTGTAAGCTGACTTTGTTATAAATAATAGTAACCCATAGAGATACTATGTAGAACTATTAGTGATTTCCCCCACTCTGTTGTTGTACTCAGATTTCAAACTCTAGTCTTCAGATAACTGTCGATCATATGTCATTTCTTTTTACCCTACTGATCAGAATGCAAAGGTTAAAAAGTGAAAAATGCAGTTCTAATGTTTTCCTTATGAGTAATTTGTTTAATTTGTGTAGGAATTGAATGTGTGGAGCTTAAATTGCAAGTCAATGGGTTCATAGCAGAAGGCAAGGCAATACAGGGAGCTTAGTGTGTTTTGGTCACTAAATTTGTAATAATTAAACTTCTGCTAAGAGGTGTCTAATATGTCCGCTTTCCATGATTTTATGTACAACACAGTGATTTGACAACTTTCAAATCTCTACGATCTCTTTCAGGACGTAAAAGAGAAAACTGGGATAATTAACTACCTCCTGTAAATTTACTAGAGAAAATTTTACCTTTAAACTTCTCAATTTTGTTTTTCCATATATGTAAAGCTTTCAACCCATTCTAGAAGCAAAGGATACCAGATGTCACCGACTTCATGCTTTAGATTTCTTAATTGCAAATATCCATTGTTGCCTGTAGTGATCTGAGGGTTAGAATTGACAATTTCTATTGTGAATAGGACCAAGCTGATGAAAAATTGAAAAGCCTTGAGACAAAAAAGGGTCTTTTGAGCATTTATTATTAATAGGTGGATGGCTTTGAAAAACAGAGGATGTTAAAGTTCTGAGGAAGTAAACAATTTCTAGGAAGGGAAATCTGCGTTTCCATACACTTATTTTTCAAAGAGAGGAAATTACCTAATAAGTGTAAAACTTCAGAGATACAAAATAGAGTATCTGCTCCAAATTATATTACCTTTGACTTCCAGTTCTTATATATCTTAAGATCTGCCTGAATGTGGTTGTGATATTTTCATTTCTGCTTTTCAAGCCTTCTGTATAACTTCAATTGGCATGGATTTGGGTTTATTGTGTGGACACAGGTGCTGCTTCCTTTATCCAGTGTGCAAATACATATAGTAATGTTGCTGCAACTGTCCTTTTCTTGCTGTTTGAGAATATTTTCAAGAACTTTTCTCTCCACCTCCCTAGTTGACACTGGCCTTTATTATTTGAATTGGAATCTCTACAAGACCTGATTTTTCGTAAGAAGTATATACTGCATCCTTTGAAAAGTGTGTGTAGCTCTTCATGTGTCATACTAGCTACCAAAAAGTGAGGTGTCAAAGAAGAATTATTTTAGAATAGTGTCTGTAGACTGCTTTATTCATGGAACGATTTATCTGTGCAGGGATAAAACCTTTGGTGGAAAACATGGCTGTAGTTTTGGATTCTTTATTAATTAATGATGTTCACTGATCAACAATGAAAGTGTACTGATGGAGGAGGATTAAGAAATTGCTAAAAATCCTTTAGGTAATGTCATGCCAACTTCTGTGTTGTCATCACTGTACTTGCCAGAGGGTCTAGGTCTGTTAGATGAAAAATTAGTTCTGGCCAGCAAACAAGTCAACATAGAGGAAATAACTGGCAATACAGCTGTAACATCCTTTGTTGCCTTTAACACAGTGAACATCAACTTGTCTTTCCCCTGCTAGGAAAAGCATGAATATAGCTCAAACAAGTGTTTCAAACTAATAGCCTGTTGTACTATTAATGGTACTATAGAGAACACAAGTAGCAAACAGAAGCTGTAAAAGAGCTCTCATTTTCATTTAGCTGAAGCAATACATGATAAATGACTACACACTAATGTGATTCTGTTAAGAAGGCAGCAAAACAAATGAAAGCTCAGCACTGATTGCCTGAGCCATTTTCCTGGTGGGCTCAGGCTACTTTGGGTACAGAGTACCCACTGGGGGATGTTGGCATTGTGCTATAACTTGACTTTTGTAAGCTGAAGCTGAAGAACTTAGAAGCCAAGTGCTCCTTTCTCTCCAAGCTACTAGTGTGAGGAAGTGTCAAATCTCGGGGGACACAATCTTCAGGAATAGAGGGATTTGAACAAGAAAGGATCAGTTTTCTGCTTTAGGGACTTCCTGTTGATCATGATACACCATACTGCAGAAGATGAGACTGGCCAGGTGATTTGCCATCACCAAAAAAATAAAGATTGTTTAGCAGCTTCCTGCTGCTATATCATTGTGTTTCTTTAACATACTTATGTAACTTATCTGTCCTCGAAGTTACAACAGTCTGTATTTGGATTGTCTGGAAAGCATCAGTTTCAATAATACTGCAATTGGAATGTCAAGATTTTTCCAGTCCAAAATGTATGTATGTCATAACATCCAGCTGTATATATCCAGTGATGGGATTACTCTGACCAATTGCAGGTGAATTTACGTATTGAGTCCTTAATTTAACTACTGTTGTGTGAGTAGGAAAGAACATGCAAGGCAGCGACTGTCTGCATTTCTCTGGGAATCACCAAAATGTTGGTACATGTTAAAGCCTATTTTTAGGGTCATGCTCAATTTCATAAAGCCCTGAGAGCCTTGATGTTTCTAGCTAAGATGTACATTGATACTGATCACACTCTGATGCCATGTGTGAATGCTATTCTTATATTGCTTGTAGCCCTTCTCTTGGGTTTTGGTGACAGCATTCTTGGAGTTGTTGGGAGCAGGAGATGACTTGGTAGGCTTGGACATTTTGGCAGCACCTTTTCTCACCAATAAGCAACATGAAGGTGGGCAAAGATGGAGGCAGTATAGCTGCAAATGACCTGAGTCCACTGGTGCAATGTACGTGAGCTCTCGAAATAACTACCTTCTTTGCAGCCTGAAGGACTGATAACTGTCACAATTGTGTGAAACTGTGAGTAGCAAACTGGGAGTTTGCTGAAGCAATTGTTTCTCAATGAGCTTTGTCTGACTTTAGCTTTATTTATGATATTAATATTGTATGTTGCAATTAGAGGTGGGAAACCCAAATGCAAATGTTGGATCTTGCTAAAAACCAAATATTGCCTTTGAGATCAGTCTCTTGGACAAAAAATAAACCCCAGAAGATATCAGAAAAATAACAGACTACCAGTCCTACCTTTTATTCTAGAATGCTGAAGTGTTACCTACCTGTAGCTGGAAGCATTCAAAGCTTTGTGCAGTTGCTTATGTCTTTAGGTTGTGTTTTCAGTTAAGTGGATAGTAGTAGCAAAATGTATAAACTGACTAAAGGAACATTTAAGGAAAGATAGTTCTCTACACTGCTTTTACCTGTTGTTTGACTTCTTGAGAAGTTTTGTACTCAGCTGAGGTGACCAGTACCATTCCCTTTACCCTGGGCTTCAGTGCCTGAAAGCTTCAATCATGGTAGGTCTGCTCTCTCCTACCCTCTAGGCTACGAGTAGCAGAAAATGTTAAAATTATTTGATTACTGAAGCTAAGGACTGTTATTCATATAGATCCCATATTTTTTCTTTACTAAATTGGCAGTATAGCAAATTGGCTGAACACCATTGTGTTAATTATTGAGAAGCCTAAATTCCTTTGTGGATTTAGCAATGGTAATTGGAACAGAAATTCAATACAGAGTGCGGAGGTGTAAAGCTGGCTTGGCCATAATCTGGTGGTTTAAGAAAGAGCAGAATAGCATTAGGCCTTCTGTGCTCTGGAACATAAAGCCATGTGAAGTGAAAGGAGGAAACTGGGACTTCTGTTTCTTCTGTGAATTTCTTTTGCTTTGCATAGACCTAGTCTGAGGCTGAACAGGGAGGCTGTGCACAGGAGCCTGCATGCCTTAGAGCCTAGGGATGGCAGCTCTCCCCTGAGAAGGGGACACAGTCTTATCTGTGGCCAACTGTTGGAAGCTGTTAATATTTCAGAGTATATTGTTCAGGTGTTAATACTTCAGAGTAACTGGAGGAGAGGCAGTCCCTCGAATTTTCCTTTCTCCTAGGTAAATTCTCTTTGTTAGGCTAAAGAGAGTCAGGCTCTTGCTCCATGAGCCACATGAAGTCTGTAATTACTCTGTGAAAGACAGGCCTGTGTCCTCAAAAGACCAGACAGTAGCTTGATGCTTAGTATTCTATGTCAACAAAGTGGGAGATGTGACTGTAAATCCTTCTGGAAATTTAATCCAGCTTTTCTGTATCTGTGGCATATGTTTTAACATCCATCAGTACAGTGCTTTTGAAAAAATAAAATGTGGTGGAGTAACACCATCTTCCACAATTTTTATGAATAGTGAAAATAACCTGAGAACATCTTACTAATGTTTGTGCCTCAGTGGCAAGGCTGATAAAACAAAAGTTTGTGCATGACCGCTGTCACCAAAGTGGTTTCATCAACGTGAGACACCTCTTGCTTGGTCCAGCAGGAGAATTTTAGCTGACTTGGAACTTTACTGCTGAAGGATATACGGATGCTTAGGAATTCGGATTTATGTAAAACTGGTATTTTAAAGATTGTCACTTTGGATTTGGGCTCAAAAATCATTTTGAGCAGCTTATTCAACAAACCCAGTCATTGAAGTTGTTAAGTCACAATGAGTATTGCAGGTTTAGAGTGCTAGCTTGTTTACACACCTGAGGTTTGGGCTTTTAGGGAAACTCTGCTCCCTAATGCCCCCAACACCCTTCCAAAAAAACCCTCACAATCTTACACAGTAGCTGAACACATTCTAGCAGAAAATTAGTCTGAAAGACAACCTTGTACAAAGTTCTTGAAACAGTGGGCTAGTGATGTGTATCAACAGCATGATAAACAATAAGCTTCTGTTCTCCATTTCCTGAAAAGGCTTTTTCGTATTGATTTCCCCATATGTTTTTAACTGTTTACTCTTGGAATAAAGAAAGTTAGTTTTATTAGCAAAATAGTGCTCTTAGCAGGCATATCATTCTTTTGGTCTAGTTTCATACTGATTTCTGCAGTCGCTGTAGTTGCTTTTTGCATCATAAGGAGACCAATTCTATGGTTTGCTGCCAGTTGTATGAAATTGGTGTAAGTATTGGAATTGGTTACAATAGATGACCAAGAGGGTTTAAATATTTAGCTAATATGTTTTTAATAATTGGGGTTTTTTTGATGCATGTGATTTCACTTCAGGCTTGAGAGTCTCCTTATGCTTTAATGTATTTATTTGGTGTTCAGTTAAAGGTATTGTAATTTCCAAAGGATTCTATAGTATATAATGCTCTTCATAAACATATTAAAAATATAACCATTTCAATGACTGACAGAATGCTGGTTTTGAGTCCTTAGATATCAAACTAAATCTGCAGCAATGAAATTCAATCCTGTATTGCCAAAGGTGGCTGGCAGAAAATCTGGTGTTAGCCATCTTTCCACCTTCTATTTAGGAAACAGATTAGTTTTCCAGAGACATATTATCTTGATAAGCATCTTATGATGTTTTTGGTTTAGTATATTAGATGTCAAAGAAGTGTAGAGAAGGTGACAAATCCACAGATGCTGACTCTGTATCGGAGCCTTTTACATCTTCAGAAATATCTAATCATAAAGACAGTCAGTGACACTTTGTAGCTTTTGTAAAAGTTCATAGAATAGATACATCAAGATTCCTGAAAAGCGAATTTTAAGTTGTGTGGTAAACTCAGCTTACTGTGACGGCAGAGCTTCTTATATACAAAACGTCTTCCACAAAAATCTGGCTAGGGGTTTCAGTGTTATTAATTTTATCTCTCTCACCAGACAAAATTTTATTATGGGAGGAGAGGAGAGAAGCAGACTTAACAAATTCCAAAGTAAAATATAAGAACTGAATATAGCTTAACACAGTGTTTTTGAAAGTGAATGCAGATCTACTGTTCTAGAGAACAACAGCAGAGGCAACTCTACATCAAACATCTGCCATTTTGCACAAACATCAGTTTGTGTTAATGAACTGAGATCATGATTCTTCGTACTTGATATCTTGATGCATATCTTCCAAATGTGTGAGTTATCAGTAAAACACTTTTGTAACAAATTCAGAAGGCTTCTTGGATACTCTGCTGGATTGGAGATTGCCTGATAACTCTTGGCTGGCTCTCGAGTGTTTTCTGAGGAACACAAGCCAAGATAACCCCACAATTCCAAGCTTTCTCTTTTTGGTCTTCCTTCCTAGTTTCCAGGTTTTTCTAATGAGTTTATAGGGATGAAACACTCCTATAAAAAACATAAAGAGAAAAGTGTAATAACTGTATTATTACCTAATGATATTAGTGAGGTGGGCCATCCACCTTGTTTGAATGAAATGAGAGGAAAAAAAAAACAACCTTTTTAGACGGGGTGGAGCACTCTGCTTTTTTAATGTGGAGAGCTACTTTTGGATGTACTGAGATACTAGAGAAGAGAATTGGTTATGCGGGAAACCAATATACTAACAGGACAACGAGGAGGAGGGATTAAAAAAAAAAATTCCATTGTACGGACTTCAACAAACTTCACTCTCCTTTGAAAGTTTTGTAAAAGATGAGTTCTTCAACCAAAGCTTCAATATGGGAATTATGAAACCTCAAAGCAGTGATAAATGCTGTGTGTGTTACTTCTGTACTATTCATGCAAGTTGCAATTTATTGTCCCTGAGGGACGTAGATAATTTCCCACTTCTTGAAATGTCTTGACCAAAGATTCTATTGCCATATGTGCTGGGAAAGATACATACACAAGAGCAAGACTGCTCTGTAGCAACGCTGGCAGAATTTTTGAAGTATTTTAACATAATCGCCATGGGTAGTTCATTGAGGTAACTCATTTTTTTAGAGTTAGGAAAAAGCATCAAATGTAACTATCACAGTAACTTGGCTGCCTACATATTCTTCCTTGCAAGGTTGAATTCTGTGTTCTGAAAACTTGAGTCACTTTGTTTCTCAGTAGACTATCCACCTTTTTCAATGTATAGCTCTAATGAAACTGTAGTAGAGACTGAAACTCAGGTATTGCTTATGTGGGGGTTTTTTATGTTAAAGGCTTTTTGGGAGTTCTTTTTCATATGATGATTTACAAGATTTCCAAAGTACCTTTTTGATACATATCCAACTAAGGAAAACTGCATGTGCATGTAGACATTGGTATATGTGCTGTCATTCTAATATGATAATTCTTAAGCTACCGTTACTACATGAGGCTGAGGCATGCATACTGACATAGGCCATCAAGATGTATTTAGAAGTAACCTCACTAGAATGCACAGCACATTTAATGATAGGGGGGAGAGCAAGAACTGTTAATAACATTAATAACATCTAGCTGAAATTTCTAAATTAAACTTGATATCACTGGAGATTATTTTTTTCAAATCTGTTTTCATTCCTTGGCTTTATAGGCATATGATGCATTTGTCTGAAGATGGGCATCCCTAGCTTTAGGTTCAGTTATCACGTATGTCCATGCATTTTTCATTTATTTTACATTATGTAGGAACAACCACAAGTAATGGTTTATATGACCTATGTGTAACTAGGTAACCCATCCTGTCCTAGAGAATGGCCACAATTCTTTCTAGCTCCGTTGCATTTCAGCAGTGGAAGCTACTGAAAGCACATCCGAGACACTGGAAAAAAGGTTCATTCTTATTTGAAGATCCTTCAGGATCATATGTGTCTAAGACATTTGCAATACTAGCTAAAGTCCAGGACAAAGCACGTGGGTGGTAGCTTCACTCCTGTCTTTCTGTAGATTTTTTTTCTGTAATCTGGGAAATACTCATTTTGGAGATTATGTAGTAAAGCAGGTACGCAGCTCTTTTGTCTGTCAGCATGTTGAACAATCTTCTGTATCTCTCAGCTATCAGGATTCTTTCTTCTGGTTTATTAGAACTCTGTCCTGTAGCATCCGTTCATGGAGCTCTTGGAAACTTGTACCGAGTACCTACATGAGCAGTATGAACTGTACACTTCTTGGTAATGTTTGAATTGCTTAATACCAACCATTGATTAAATCACGTTGCAGTGTGTCACTAAAGAAATTATATGCTTGATTTTAGTGTTGCTGGCAGCCACAAAATGAGAGATACAATTAATCATCAGTCTCTGAAACACATAAGGTCATCATCCTGGTAGTAATGACATATTTTTCTGTTTTACTAATAAGCATACAGTTATATTTCTCTTTGAGACCTTGATGATATGATATTTATGACATGTAATGTTTCCTGTAGATAAAAATAATCTCATATCCAGTAGTTAAAGCATATCTTAGTATATACCAAAACAGTGCTTTTGTCATGTTTAGTAAGCGCTAAAAATACTGATAGGTAAATTATTATTTACACAAAACAGTTGCAGAATGTATGAAGAGGCAGGTACCAAAATGGGTTAAGCACTGATGGTAAATCAGTTAATAGTAAATCTACCTTCTGAGAAGATGCTTCAGAAAATAAATGCTGCAGTGCAAAGCATTGTGTATTGTATTAAGGCAGTAGTAAACTGATACTGCTAGTAATGATTTTAACATATTCTTCTATTTTCATATTTGCATAGTGTTAGTATTTGGCATACAGATATTTGTCGATATTTAGCTTGTAACCATCAGATAAAAGCATTATGGTTAGCAAGGTAATGTAGCATCTGACACTAGTGATCTGGTACATACGGGTCTTGTATCTGTTTACAAACTATGCTGCATGTTCCACCTGACCATTACAGCTCTCAAGCTGGCTGTAATTCACACATTCATACGTTGTCTGAAATATAAGCTATTTGAGTCCTTAAGTGTCTTTATTCACGGATCTCAAGTATAAAATGAGCTTTTTAACTTACGTGAACTAGTTCTGTGAAAAGTAATAGTCCTAAACCAGCCTTTTGGAATAAAGCAGCAATGATGATTAATTTAATGGGCTGGTATTATATTTAGGGTTTGTGGGGTTGTGCTTTTTGTTGTAGCTGCTTTTGACTACAGTATCACTAAAAATAGTTAGGATCGAATGGAAGGGATGCTTCTGAGCTAATCCAGAAAGAATTTGTGCTATATTTTCACAGTCATCAGCTTTTTCATTATTATTGTAAGTGTATTATGTTTTTCCTTTGAGTCTTCTGGAACAAGTATGCTTTTTGTGTTTGTTTTTAACAATGAGTATTGTTTTACTATTTTAATAGTTTACTAAATACCCTGCGTGTCTGGCATCCTGTTTCATGTGTCAGTATAACTCTCAAATAGTTACTTATCACAAATAAACTAGAAATTAAGGTGACCTGTGGTGTTCTAAAACACGCTCAAATTAGTGTGCTTAAGTAGACTTGACTGGAAATTTAATACATATTGAAACATTTTCTAATTTTTCCACACCAGGCTGTTGTAGGTTTAGAGAGTAACTTCAAATCTGATAACTTTTCATTGAACCAAAGTAGCAAGTTTTTCAGTGGCAGTGCGTAACAATGTGGACATGTATGGAAGTTTGTTCTGGTGAAGCAAAGTTGTGCCTTTGAGAATTGCTGAGATATATAGAATAACATCTTGGAAGCTTCTTCCTGTACCAGAAGTTGCTGTGAGAAGTTTAATAACAATGGTGGTACTGACTTGGTTTACCTGTGTTGTCTGAAACTTCGAAGTAATTAGCTTTTAGGTACCCATCAAGATTTTGGGGTCTTTTCCTATAGTCATTAATTTGTTTTGATACTTTACATTTCCCATGTTCTGAGAGGGTAAGCTGGCTGGTTGGGGATACAGCAGAAAAGGGCAGGGGGATCTGTATCATCACACTGAATGGCCTTGATAGAAAAACTGGAGTGCCAGTAGCTTCAGGTCATTAAGCTTCCAAAATAGCACTGGTGCTGAAACTGGAAATGTGAGATGAAGACTAGAAAGAAACTACTGGCCTCATGCTTGGTAAACTGATTTGTCCCGTCCTCAAATCTGTATACCAGCCAGATACGATGCACTTAAATGCAAATAGAAGTACTTCTGCCTCAGATGAGCCCTTGTGTAAAGAAGGCAAAGAATCTTCAGAGAAGATAAAACTCAGAATGTGTTTTTCACATAAAAATATATCCCTGGTGGTTCATTCCTGAGCTACAGGTAATAGTCTTCAAGGTCCCAGATTTCTTTTTCACAGTTTTTTCATTCATTATACACACTGGTTGTTCCCTGCTCTGTTTCTTTAAATAAAAATTTGGACAATGAACAAAGTTTTTTGCTATGGATTTCCTGATTTTTTTTTTATTTTTTTTTCTGCTTCAATTGGGAGGCTGGTTCTTCCGTACTGCATTTTCATTTTGATTGTAGGCAAGCCCATTGCCACTGAAAATAGCTCAAATGTTCTTAGAACGAAAACATCAGCCAGTAGCTCAGATTCTTTCTCTTTTTCTTTTGCAGACTTTTACATGTGAGATAAATTAATTTCTTGAGAGAAACCTTCTTAAAGGGCTAAATAAACAAGATCTACATATACAGAAATTTCTGCATTTGAGACACAGCTAAACTCGTCTGTCTGGTAAGTTGTATTTTTCTTAAGGATTTGCCTTTCTTTCTGCCCTTATGACTCACATTCTTGAGTTTCTAATTAGTGTTCAAAGAAAACCAGCTTCTGTTTGCTAGTTCTGCTGCATGCTCTGTATGAAGTACTAAGACTAATCTGCAAAGGCATTATTACTGTGCTGCTTTTACAAACTTCAAAATAGTACCTGTGATTCTGTATGATATTTTGGTATAAGTGGGGTTTTAACTGTTTATCATTAAATGTTTTAAAGCAAAATTGGTGATTGTTCTGTCTTGAAATTATTTACCTGTTTAAATGTTCTGAATTTAATTAATTAACTTCAGAATTTGTGTTGCAAAGTATATTCTATGCCAAGTTAGAGTTTAAAAAAAACTTTCCCAGCAATTCATTCATGTCTCATTGCTTGCTGATTTCGTCTTGTGTAGATAAAATAGGTTCATGTTATTGATGCAATGATGTATTTTTCTTGGTGACGTGCCTATTTCCTAGGGCAGTAAGCATGCTTGTCAGTAGTCTTTAATTCGATAATATGATTCTGTAACAATTCTATTAAAGATATTTGTGACTTTGAGTTTTGTCAGGTTTTGATTGTGCTGCTTGAAACAAATATTTTTTTTTTCTTTCATAATGAAGTGTTACCCGAGTACAACCCAAAGATAAGCAAGTTTTGTCCACTGCCTTCTATTTTCATTCTTTGTTGTGATTAAAATGAAGAAAATCTTAGAAAAGCAAAAGATTTTTTGCTCAGTACTGTGACTGTTCTAAGCAATTGTCTAGCATTAAATGGCAGTCTATATATACCTAGTCCATCTGACCACATATGCTGTGGTGCTTTGGTTTACCACAATTGCTGTGTACTGATGTACTGCATGCCCTGGTTCTGCATAGTTCCTTTTGCAGCTTTGCTATAGCCATAATGTTAGTTTATTTCACAAATGTATTGAAAATCCACGTTGTATTTAAAAGTAGTCGTACATTTAATGTAAAGCAGTAGTTATGCATTATATTTTCATAGGAAGAAAAATAGATCACTGCTTTTACATGAAAACTGTTTGGGGGCTTTCCAATTCTTTTAAGTTTTAGTAAGAGGCTTTCCATTTTATTTTTGTATAAAAAGAGAAAATCTGAAGTGTATCTATGTATTTCATATAGCATATATTTTTGTTAAAAATACACAATTTTGTGTAAAAAAAAAAACAAAACATTTTTTCAGAAAAAGTAAGCCACGTCTGGTTCAGTTGTAACGTTTGAAGTAATGTTTTATTCTGATATTTGAGAACCATGGATCTAGTTCTGCTTGTTCTTCCCCATAGTAGCAGATACTGATAATGTAATGTCGGACGTTTGGTAACAGAGATACTTTGTTTCAAATGAAACAGTTTTTATTCTTTTTCCCCTCTCCTTTTTAATTAAATTATGTTCCTCTTGGTTTAAGGTCTTCCCCATACCTGTCTTACTGTCACACATAAAGCTGCTTCCCTGGTCTTTCAGATCAGTCACGCTGTCCTTGTACTTCCTAAGTTCTTTTGACCACACTCTAGTGAATACTTGTCTTACATTGATGGTTTTCATGTAAAAAGAATTTGTCACCTGACACTTACTTCAGAAGAAGCTGAGGTTTATGAAGGAACTTAAATCACTTTAGAGGCCATAACTTTGGTTACTGTTTGAGCAATGTAAAAATTTGTGATCCCTTAACATGTCCAAAAGAGATAGCTGGAAGAGAAATTACACAAAATAGGGCTGCAAAATAGACAAAATATTTACCAAGTATTCTCAGTTAAAAGTAATGCTTGAATTGTGTGTGCAAAGTAATGGCCAAGGATGGTCTATTAATGGTCATTCTTTTAATTCGTGTAACTTTGAAGTTACTATATAAGACCAAGTTTTTGCTTGACACCTAATTTTTAGCTGAGTAACAGACCTGACTTACAGGAACTTGTATCTGGCATGCTAACACAACCCAAATTTAAGCTGAGTGAACTTGGCACAAAATTGAACTAAAGGGAGGAAATCTCAGGAGTGCAGTGGAATTTCTTTCATTGAGTAAGTATACCTCTGCATTCATGGGGAACAAACAGTAACATTTTGTGCAGGTTTCTGCTTTTGACAGTGTGTCTTTGTTCACTTCCCAAAGGTGGTGTCAAATACATTGAAAAAAATAAACTTTCTTATTTGGATTTTTCATTTTATTTAATGGGTTCCCTGGGACCATATAATTAAGTCTGGAATGGCCCCACACTTTTGTAATTCTTTGTGTCTTGCTCAGAACAATTTAGGTTACACAAATGTGCTCACTTATTGTCTTTGTGAGCTCAAATAGAGGGGTGAGAGGTAACTGTATCTATAAGCATTTTATGATGGAATTATTTGATCTGTGTGTCTTAGAAAATGTTTCTTTCTTGCCAGTATAAGTGTTTTCCAAACAATGTATGATATTACTGAACTGTTACTTTGAGAAGCAATAGATGGTGATAGCTTGGATTTCTTGTCAAAAACTTCATGGTGGTAAAGATCTTAAAATAATATGATGTTCAGTCACAATGTGTCAATATTGCTTCTGCTATGTGGTCCAAGTTCAATTCACTTATTGATGGCCACAGAATTTTATGGTGTCTGTTCTATACGGGATTCTGATCCACAAACAGAATTCCAAAGTGGCAGGATTTTAACAGCAGATCATAGAAATATATTGAAATTGTGTGGGTTTAATATGTGACAATGCTGGAGAAGAAAACAATGTTTTGAAAACTGTAGAGCAAGACCTGGTGATAGAGGAAATTAATCTGATTAAAAGACCATCATACAGGCACCTCCTCATTGCATTATCCTCAGACTGGGGATATACAAGCTTGGAGGTGCTTGAGAGCATGTGTATTCTTATGTGAGACCTATGAGGGTGTCTGCACTGGGCTTACCTGGCCATGGGTTATTCTCAGATGGCAATAGATAGCTCTGGAAGAAGTTCGTGGTGTGATTCTGTATGTAACTAGCTGCTTTAGAGAGCTGCAATTTTTATGGCATCCTGGCTAGTTGCTGTCTGCAGTAACCAACGATGGCCCCGGGGCTTAGGCTGTGCTCTGACCTTTTGATAGATCTGAACGAACTAGGGACTGGCAGGATTCCCAGATTCTCACAGTAGCCTTTGCTCATCATCCTTGACCTGCAGTTTGGGGGAAGAGGGGAAAATTAATCATTTCATTAATAAACAAATATAGCAATGAGCATCTTCTGCCTGGATTACTAACTTTAACTGTAATTTTAACTGTCCAAGCTTCTAGTTGCTTCACCTTTCTACAAAAACCGCTTTCTTTTGCGATATATATTTTTTTTAGATTCTGCAACCTCAAAAGTATTCATTTTCCATGGTTTGTTTTTCATTTGTTATTTGTTTTAAGTAAAAGTTGATAGTCAAAAGGACGTGGGTTTTTTTGCTTATAAAACACACAGGAATAATTTATTTTTCACTTCTGCCTTGAGTTTTGAGTTTCATTTGACTCTAACTTGTGTTTGAGTTTGAAAAATACTGATTTGGTAATAAAGTTGCATGATATACAGAGGATTTTCTTGTTTAGCCATCTGTGTGCTTGTACTTTAAAGAGAAAAGCGTACTTATGCACTGTCTCTTCCTAAGTAAGCACTTAACCATATGTCTAAGAAGTATGTTTTAATCTGTTTTCAAGGTGGCTCACATAAGGCATTACTTGCTTATGTTTGTATGTAAGACTGCATTTCTCTCTGTATATTAGTGGCTTATGTCCCTAAATGTTTAATGCCATTTAGAAGGCTGTGTCATCTTTACTGCTAGAGGCAGCTTGAGCGCTTAGGCTGCTTCCATGCTTGAGAATTCTAATGAATTGTTCCACAGAAAGGTTTTTTGTTGTTGTTCCCTATTAAAAAAAAAAAAATCATTTAGGATAAATGCATTTTAAAAGAAATTAACTTGGTACAACAGAGTCTCTTAACGTGTATCTTCCCTAGTCTGTGCAAAAATAACGGGTGACACATGTAGTAGCAGCTCCATCCTTTTGAAGATAAAAGTGTGAGCGACAAGTTCCTACGTACAAGAAGCCTCCCAACTTTGGAAGTGCTCCATGAGGCACCTCTGTGGGATTCACTCATTTGTGTGATTCATCTCAGTGGATCTGAGTGAACTAAGAGGCGAGGTACACCTGATACAGCAGAACTGTATGTGTGACCCTGAATCTCTGTCAGGTCTCTGGATCTTCTGGAAAGCAGTGGATTTCTTCCCCAAAGTCAAAGGAAGTAGAAGTGAGTACAGCAGAGATAAATAGTATATATCTAATAAGATACTATTATCTTATTTACTTCCTTGGAGGAAAGGAAGAAGAGGAGGCATGAAAGGGAAGATAAACTATGTTGCTCATGTGAAGGGGCAGTTGACTTGGAGAGCAAGTTCCTCTGTCTTGATAACGCTTAGTCTTTCAGTACTATTTTTCAATAGTTTTCATAGCCTTCAATATATAGAATTAGCTAGTTGATCCTTCCACAGTGATGGTTAGACAAATAAAGACAGTTGGAGCTTGCTGTCAGAGGTCCATTGGATCTCTAGATGGTGTAAAATCACCTTTTTGTTTCTGCTTCCCTCAGGGTCCTATACAAAGCTTTCCACTGCTGAAAAGGGAAGCTGATAGCTGATATTTCTGATGTTACAGATCAGGCCAAAAGTAAGATTAAAAGTGAGAATAAAACTTATGTAAGACCTTGTTAGAAATGAGAATAATGAGAGGGGGGTGTGTGTGTGAACAAAAAGCTTGGATGCTTTGGCTTAAAGTCTGGGGACATTCTGATGTGCTGAAAGATATTGGTTTTGCCTGTGATAGAAACAGTGATTAAAAATTACCTTAGACTTCTGGAAGCAGAATTAAGTTAATATTAAAAGCTTCTGAAAAATCTACCTCAAATTATGTCCCAACTGTATCTGCATCTTTCTGTATCTGTATCTTTCTAGAAGACTACCTATAATGTAAGAACTGAATATTTAAAGCTAGATTACCACTTTGTACTGATACCTCTTGGAGTAACCAATGGTAACACATTCACACAAAACATTTTACAGTAATGACTTTACATGAAATGAAATATGCTCTATTGAAATTGAGCAGATGTACAGTTTAATCTACTGTTTGAACTAGAATTCAATTTTGTCTTAAGGGTGGTGCTTCTGAAAAACACCATCATCAGCTGCCCATTTTAAGGAAGAAAAAGCTTGGAGTCAACAGTGTCAACAAATGTAACTAGGCAAACATGTCTGAATTCCTAAAGAGTGTAGAGATGTACTGCAAATGTGCCTTACTGAATTACTTTAAACTCCAGAACTTGATGTCCTGTGATGTTCGTATATGCTAGTGGCAAAGGTTGCTGTGCGCTGGCCTCCCCACCCCTATCTGGATTTCTTCCTTTATGTAAATAGGATAAACATGAATCCACTGACGTGGAAATAATTGTGTGATTTCTTGTTTTGTAGCAGCTGACGGCATCATGGTTTTCTAGCAAAACGCTTAAGTGACAGGCGGCAGGTCAGCATGGTGTTGATCTGTCTTCCTGTGATCTTGGAAGCCTCTTCCAAATGACTTACAATGCCTAAATTTCTGTAGCGAGATGTGCCAAATATTTGCTTGTAAAACCAAATGACTGGTCAAGAAACATTTGCTTCTGTCTAGATATGTATTAAAATATATATAGTAGTAATAAGGAATGGGTAGAACAGCTGACATGAACCAATAGCTGACTTCTAATTAGAATTTGAACAAAACTTGTCAAATTATTTCAGGTTGAAAGTACTGTTACTATGTGACATTGGTAAGGAGCATGCTTTTGTTACATTTTCAGATCTTTTTATTCCTTGGATCCAGGTAAAATGAAAAGCAGTAGTGTCAAAATAAACCTCTAAATTTTGAAGTCTGTTCCATGCTTAGCGATAGTATATGCTTGAGCAAAACATTTATTTGGGGTTGGAGGATTGTTTCCAGTGGAAATCTGGGCTCCTTTGAGGAAGGTCCTTACAAGCCAGCAAACACAACCATGCAAGTTTGAAAGACCTTTGAGTCAGCTGGTTGAACTACTTATTACAAAATGTTTATTCGTTGCATTTAATAACTTGTCTGGCAATTGTCTGGCAAACTAGAATGGAAAAAGGTTGTTCTTATTCTTTAAAAGATTCATGTACATGTCTGGGCCTATTGAACTGTCACAAACAGCTGCTGCTATGCATTTGCAGAATACTTCAGTATTCAGTGTTTAAAACCTCAGTCTGTCTATCTGGTCAAAAATTACAGACCCAGTGTCTGATCTTTGAAGATTAATAAACACTGATAAAATCTATAGGATATGGACAAAATGGTTTTTCTGGAGAGAATCACACTAAGTGGTAGGTAGTGTGTTTTAAGTTATTTTAAATGTTATTCCCTTGTTTTCTGTGAACTCAAAATACTGTCTTTAGGTTTTTGCATAAATTGGCACATTTAGATTGAGAAAAATGTTTAGAGTGAACTTCTGAATTTGTTTTCCTTTTGAGGGTTCAGGATTTTTTTTGTTTCTGCAGTCAAAGATGCACTTTTCTTGATCACACGCTCCTCACCAAGTAGGAGTGAGGCAGGTTTTAAAAAAAGCATATTTTTCTGCAAAGAGAACAGTCTTTCCCATCTGCTACACAGTGGTAATAATATTGGAATGAAACGCTTAATAAATTTAAAACCCTGGACCCTTCATTAGTAGCACCTCTGATTCTGACATGGTAGGCACTGAATGATACTTTGTGTTTTGTTGAACTGATGGAGTTCTTACACTTGTTTTTTTTTCCACTTTCTCTCCATTTCGCACTTGGTGCTCTCATGCATCCTTGTGAATGACATGGAAGTTGTTATATCCAAGTGCATTATCATGCATAGCAGTGGCAGGCTGTGTTCTACAGCTAACAAGGGGAAATCTCAACAGAATTTAAAAATGCAACCTCCTGCATGAAGTGCATATACCTCATCTATTCATTGATTTTTCTGGCAATAACCTTTCTGTGTGTAAACCTTCCCACTTCACCCCCCCCCTTTCTAACAACAATATCTTAAGCAGACATGTTTGATGTGTTCTTTCTCCGTTGTTATCACTGTGTAATTTCACAATTGTTGTGAATAACTCACGTTCTATTGTACGAGTTACACACTGTAACATTTAACACTTGTACATTCCTTTCTGAAAATTCACAGCAGTAAAGAAAAATAATTTAATGGATTACCTTTTCATTAAATTATCGTTATGGTTTTGTTACTTAAACCTTGACAATTATGTAATGAGCAATCATGATGGTATCTCCTGAATGCGCTTCTGAGTCAGTGGATATGCACTGATTCTGGCATTCAATTTTCATATCTCTTACATGAAACTGATAGAAATTATTCCTGGAAATTTGTAGTAACATACAGTTAAGGAAAAGTCCATCCTATCTGTCACTGTTCTAAAGGTGATGAACAAAGAAAACTGGTATGCACTTGTTTGGACAGTACCGAGTGTAATGAAGCAGTGATGGTAGCCCTGGCACTGAGAGCTACTAGTGCTAATAATTAATACCAGGATCACTAGCGCAACCATGAAAAATCACTGTACTGCTTTGGGCAAGTGGACAAATAAAGAGAACAAGCTCAAAATGCAGTGCAAGACCATTCAGTTTAGACCATGGTAGCTGGCTTGGCCCTTCATATATAGTTGTGCTACTAATGTGAACTGTGACATGTCAAACCTTAGTTTTTCAGTCCTTCAGCTTCTTCCATTTTATGCTGTTATTGCCTTTCATGCCGACAGTGATAAAAGTCATAGAGACTAAGGTAATTACTAACCATAGATTGTAGCATTTTAATTAATAAATGTTTTGACTGTAGACAAGGTGTGGGGAAGCAATCAGGTCAAAAAATGATAGCATATATATATGCCTACATTGCTAGTTTCAGTCTAATGCTGGCAAGTAATGGTCATGCATGGTTTACCATAGAATAGCAATTTGGTCTGTGTCAGTTAAACGCTTCTCTGTTGACAAAGCAGTATCTCCTGAGATGATACCGCGAATGGTGTTCCAGTCTGACCACGGTCTCTTCTGTGTCTGGAATGAGCAAGGAATTTAAACTGCTTATCTCTTCATCCCTGTAGGGTGAGCCCAAGGTATATTGATCAAGTGAAGCTAGCACAGTTCTGGTTTTACTATTGATTCCAAGCAGTTTATGTGGAATAAATAGAGCACTCAATTTTTTCTAGGCAATGTATGAGGCATAATTACATTTCAAAATCTGAGTGCACATTTACTAGATGCATGTTAGATTAACAGTGACTGCATAAAGCTTCACACTATATTTGCACACAATTGGAAGAGGTGTAGGTACAGTCAGAGTATGGAGGATTAAGCTCATGTGTCGTACCTCAAAATCTGCAATATCAAGACCTCCACTTGAACCAGTTGTCTTTCAGTTTTTGTAAATAGGATGTTTCTCACCATAATGACCTGCATGAGAATTATCTCATTTCTGAATTAGGTCATAAATTTAGCTATGGATATGGATTTTACAGGAAAAGGACAACAAGCTATAACAACAACAACAAAATCTATTTCTCTGTAAGCATGGGCTTATGTTGACACTTCAATTCAGGCTGCTCATCAAATATCTTTTTAGGAATAATCATGCCTTGACAGCTGCAATAGATATAAAACCAACAAATACTTGGATTTTTTGTTTTTCTTGTTTCCTAATGGACTCCAGAACTTGATGACCTTTGCTGAAAATAACTTGACTAGCTGGAGCCATATCCAGACAGAACTATTTGAGGGCATGTGGTGAAGGCTCAGCTGTTTGGACTGTGTTTATCATTCCACAGATATGATAGCTAGACAAGTAGAGGAAATAAAAAAAACAGCCATGAGGGTGAAACATAAAACTAAAAAAAAAAAAATCCTCCCTAAATCATTATTTTTTCTAATTACTGATGACCTTGAGGAATATTTCCACTATTAAAATGCTGTTACCCAAATGCATGCTGCATTTTCTCATCCAAATTGCAGGTTCATGCTGCACTGGTGACACTTTGTTATTTCTCTGTGTTCATGCTGAGGGCCGTGAGAGGTCAAATCAGGTCTCTAGATCCAGTCTGGAGGCACGTCGGTGCCCTAACTTTTGTGCTGATTTCATCACTCTCTCTTAACGTTACCGTTGTTGGTCAATATTCAACAATGGTTTTAGTCCTTGGGTTACAAGTACTTTACCTGCTGAGAAAACCTACCATAGATCTTTGCTGGTTAATAATTAGCTTTTTGCAATTCAACTGCCAGTGAAAAAATGTTTAACATTCTTTTTATCATTTAAAGGGTTTCTCTCACTCTATTTGCTGTGCCTGCCTACTAAGATTCTATTGAAAAACAGTTTTCTTGTAACCAGGAAAAAATGTACTGTTCTACTAAATAATTTTACCAGAGGTTTTACTGCTAGCTGTTTTATTTAAATGTGGTAGGGTGCTGCAGAACCAGGTGAGTAGGGAGCTGGATCCCAAATCTTTCAGTCAGCAATGGTATGCTTAGCCAGTAGTTAATTTCTACTAGTGCTGGATTATCACTGGAGAGGTGGTAGGAAGGGCAACAAACTTAATGTGTTGTAGGTCAAATTGTCTAAATTTGCATTACCTCTAATGCTTGAACTGGCTGATGAAGAGAGCTCACAATTATGTTGTTTATTAGCAAATAATTTTTAGGAGCTGTATCTTTGTTCTTTTTGTTCATGTGACACATTAATTTTGTTCTATTTGTGAAGGAAAATGCACAAGTACAAAAGCTGCTTTTTGTGTAAACATACAAAACGTTACATGTACTTTTTATCAAAATAAAGGTGGGTTCAGACTCTTTTGAAATATACATATTTGTAACAAGAGGGTCCTATAAGAACTGTTACATCTTTATTAAAAAATTCAGTCAGTCTTCAGAAAAACTGTGTCTTGTACTCCAGTAAGATTTTACAGACTTGATTGATGCTGATGAGGTTATGAAGTATTGCAAATGTTGATCAAGACTGTATCTGCTTTTGTGGTAGAAGATGCTTCTGTATCCTAGACGGTTTGATTTTTCGGGGGGCTAAGTCATCTTTAATTTTGGCATAATCTGTTGTTTCTGTAATGGAAGCCTGCCTCAGAAAATATCGAACTACACTGTCAGGTACTGTCAAATATTCTGCTCATTAATTTCCAGGATGCAATTTCATTGCCTGAAAGGGTGGAGAACTCTATTAGCTTCCTTAAGACCTTTGGTACAGTCAGCTGTTTTTCTCTGCTGAGGTTTTGCCTGTCAGCTTGAAAGCTTCAGAGTGGCTTTGCAGAGCTGTGCCCTGGAGAACACTGGGGCACAACAAGCTGCTCTGCGGAGGTGAGGAAAGGGCAAGTCCCGCAGCAGCTCTGACGTGGCAGCCCCTGGCGAGCCTCGGGATATGAGCCTATCCTCAGAGGTAACCTTGTAGTAACATCAATAGCAAGTCCTACAAGGCCACCAGTAGGTGTAAAGGCTAAAGTTTGTTATGTGTGGGGAAAGCCTAACTGAAGGGAAGGAAGCAGGAAGTTGTCTTGCACTTTTTAATGGTGCAAATATTTCAGTGATTGTCAAACAGACATTTACCTGTATATGTGAACATGAGCCTTTGCACATGCCAAAGAGATTCTCATAGTATTGATGCCGTGTGATTTTTTTTTTTTTTTTTAAGTCCTCTCCTCCCCTTCTCCCACCCCCCCCTCCAGCTCCAGCGCAGTGGGCTGGCTTTAATCTTGATTGAATTTACTTTTCTGAAAGTGAGGTGTTAACCTATGGTGGACACGGTATCTCATCTCTGAAGGAATTCATCAGATACATCAGGGATACTTGGATGAATAGAGACACAGTTGCAAAGCAGACTTTTGCAGTTAAAGCTTTCAATTGCTTGATTCTTGCAGGTGCAGTATTCTGATTTTCTGCATTGTTTGTGTATTGTGCTGTTGGTACCTTGATCCTCAGTCTAGAAAAACTGGTCCTAGATTAGTCAATATTTATTTTTCAATAGTATTCCCTTTCACATTGACAGATACTTAATACTGGGAATTAGTCTTTGTGGGGAATTTGTTCTCTTTTGACCAGGTAGCACACTTGAACTCATTCCTTACTGCTAACTCTGTGACTTAATTCCAAGTTACAATTTAATTGGGCCTTATTTGATAACTTGTTAGGTTTCTTGTTACTGTATTTTAGAGATTGGGGGTGGCTTTAATAAGCAATGATGCATCTTCAGTCAATCCCAATGATGAAAATGGCTTTCAAAACTGTTACTGTTTTGGGCTTTGTACTTGCCCTTTTCATACGGGGCATAGTGATTGTAATAAATGAACAGATCATTTTTCTGTGGAAGTGCCTGCTGGATTTTTCTTCTGAGTATGGCTGAGTAATATAGTTTGTCCCTGTTCCTAATGTCAGAATTTATTTAAATACCTTCATTCTACCTTTTTGCCCATTTCCTAATCTCTTCCTTTTGCTTTTACAGAGCAGTAGGAATATTACTCAAGTCAGTGTCTAGAGCAGCATAAACGTATAGCTAAGAGCAGAATTCGTCAGCTTTATTACTGTTTCTATAAAGCTGCAAGCTACAGAGCATTATATTAGAGAAAAAAATATTAGTATATCCTGTCAGGAGGTGGTGTCATTTGGAATATTAAGCAAAATTGTCTTTCAAAATTATTCAGTGCTAAATCACTGTGTGAAGCAACTTATGTGGCTAATCTGTTGCCCTTTCTAGGCTTCTTCAGCTTGCCAGTTCTTTGGAATGATGAAGTCCTTCTGACCTAGACAGAAATGCTAGGTTGACAGTTGATACCGAGGTCTCAGACAAGTTTGTCTGAGTAGTTGCTTGTTTTCAGTGGTGTAATTAAACACATTAGGCTAGAGATATAGTGAGCACTTAGTCTTTGAAAATGACTGACTTACATATGAAGTCCATATGAACTGCAGGCCAACCAGTAGATGAGTCCAACTCACATCGGGCGATGAGTAGACCGGACACAGGGGAAGCAGGAGTGACAGGGAAAAGAGATGCACCTTTCTTGTGGTGAAGGCAGGATCCTACCTTGAGTTGAACCAGCTTCAGAACTGGACAACTTGTCCTCTGTAACCTTTGTAGGAAATGGGAACATGACTGTCATGCAGAAAAAACACATTTGCCTGCACCCAAGCAACCATGTGAAGTTAAAACATACAACGTGAAACCTCCTTGCACCTATGCAAAATAGTTGTCTTGTATGTTTTACTATCTGGACATCTTTACTACTTGGACATCTTCAATCTCAGAGGCTTTTTCTACACTGTGGGGCTGAGTGCTGCTATGCTACTATGGCTGGCCCATGGATCTGCAGCCATAGTGGTGGAAATGTGCCTTATCCCTGTATTTGCACGTCTGGATGACTTGGGGACCAGGGCATTTCATGGTGAATATGCCCTGTGCTGTAGTCAAAGACACAGTAACTTGGAGGCCAGGCTTTTTTCTTGAATTATGGAATCCCTCTCATGTGAAATCAATAATAATTTTCAATTAGTCTCAGAGTGTGGTGGGATTTGGGGGTTTGTGCTTGTTTGTTTTTGTCTGTGTTTTGTTGGTTTGGGTTGGGGTTTTTTGTTTGTTTTGATTTGGTTTTTGGTTGGTTGGTTTGGTTTNGTGGTGGGATTTGGGGGTTTGTGCTTGTTTGTTTTTGTCTGTGTTTTGTTGGTTTGGGTTGGGGTTTTTTGTTTGTTTTGATTTGGTTTTTGGTTGGTTTGTTTGGTTTTTTTTATTCTGTTACACCCTTATATTTTATTTTCCTCTCGTGACAAAGCTGTACCTGAATCTTCCCCTGCCTGTTTTCTTCAAATTTTACACTATTAAATTTCAAAAGTGATAATTCTTAATGTTGTTAAAGTTTTATCAACAAAAGCTATTTTTGCATAGTGTTACTGCTTGTGCAGTACTTTAAATGCAGCTCATTTCAGTGATAAGTTTCGTTAAAAAGTTATGTTATGGCAGTTAACAAGGTGATGAATTCTAGCATTGGAATTGGAATGACTGGGAAGGCAGACACCTCTTCACTAATTCTTCTGCCAAATCAAGTCCATTATTTAACTATATATTTTTCCTTCTGCTGAGAGTATCTTTTTCCTAAAGGACTGTATTTAAGGAAATATAGAGCAAGTTGGTTTTATAGAGGGTGCATTTGTTCCTTTGTTCTCTTCAGGTGGGATCTAGTTCAGTGCTAACGACCTTTACTGCTTGACCTACACATAAATAAAATTGCCAGCACAACTCCTTTCTCTATTTCAGCACAGGCGGCACAAGAGCAGTTCACAGATAAAAGCAGTCACGAGGTATGGGATTACAGAAAATCAAAAAAAAAGCGCACTGTAGTGAGAAGTCCCTCAGATAAACCCATATTGTTAAAGTGCCCTGGTTTTTGTGCTGTAATTGTAAATTAAGTATGATCAAAGTTATTTTGCTTTAGTGTGAAGTGCCTTCTTTAATCTGCTCAGGTGAACTTGGAGTGAAATAATAGTATGGAAGAAAATGTGGTCTAGACAGTCGTTTTTCATGACTGCACATTAAAGATTAGTAGACATATGGTAAGCAACAGGATATCTGCCACACTAGGTAACAGATGATTGTCAGCTTTCCCAGTCCCTTGAGCAGAAATAAGTATCCATTTATTCTTCTGTTAAAACAACTGTACTACCCCATGTACTAGATTAGTTACAAGGCTGCTATTTAGTCACAAATGTGGTCGTTCTTATACTGCTTCCTTAAGAACATAGTTTTAGCTGACTTTCTTAGCAAATCATAAAATAGTTACACAAAACCAGTCCTTAGCTGTATAGTTTCTTGATATATAACTCAGTAATGCAATAGCAGGTTAGCCATTGTTTTCTTTAAACAGTCACCACCACGCCATCCACCACCCTGAAAAGCAAAACGGGTTAAATACGTAATATAAAAAAAAGACAGAGAGCAGTACATGTCAAACCCAAATTAAATATGCATCAAAAACTGGAAAACAAAGAGATCCAAATTACTACTTTGGTAATTTTGTACTGGAGCTTTAACAATAAAGAGTGTTACTAGAATACAAAATATCCATAGCTTACATGGACTTTTTGGAATCCCTTACACAAATTGCGTACATCTCAAATTACTGTACTCCAGCATGTTTGTTAAACATTAAAGTGACTTCATGTATCGACTTCACAAATCATCTTTAAGGTAGTATCAGATACTGAAAATCTAAACTTTTTAGACTTGTACTATGCATGCTGAATTTGCTTATTGATATCACTCATAGTAGTGTTCTGCACAGACTTCCATCCTGGTGAGTTTAGAAGCTTTGGATGCAATAAGTAGGAAATCTGACATGTTCTGCAGTAGGCGAAAGACTTACCATGAGCAATGACAGAGTAAAACGTATGCTGAAAATATATTAATAATGTAAAACATCTGAAAGCCAACAAAGTAGAAGCAATTTGGCAGCATTGATTTTGTTAAACTGCAGTATGGTACTGAAGGTAGTGAAGGGAATTCCTCCAGTGTTCCTGCCTGTTCGAGTTCTGCCCAGGGCAGTATCTGTACTGATTTGTATCCCATCAACTTTAGCAGATGTCAAGTGCATCTAGCAAGAGGGGATAGGCCAAGAGTTCGACGTGGAATCTGGTCATTAGTAGTGGTTTTGGAGGTTTGTTGTTTGTTGGGTTTTTTTTTTTTCCTAAGGAAATAAATCAAATTTTAAATAGGTGCAATGAATCCAGCTTTTAGTCTGTGGTGCCATCTCTTGTCATTTCATGCACAAATGTCTGTTTGTGTCCCATGAAGTCTTTCTTCATCTCCTGGTATTACCTGAGAATTTCAGCTTTGTTTAAATTTGCAATATCTAGCCAAAACTTGAAAAGATATTCCAGTTGCCCCCTAATCAGAAGCTATGTTAGCTTCAGGTACAGAAGACAGAGTATTTAATTTTAATTTCTTTTTAAATTTTTTATGTCAAAGTTTTCAACTGTCTTTGCCTAAATAGCTGATATTGGCAGTACTGTTGAAATGTGCTGTTTCTAGAATTGCTGGATGCATGCATTAAAATAAATTAGAGCTCCTGCGGGTATCTGATGAAACAATTTAGAATGTTTAGTTTGAACTAGTTTTAAGCACCCATTCTTGCCAGTATTGCTTTACATAAGTGATTTAGGTTCTAATTTTCGTCTGTGGGCTCAGCTTGAGGAAGGGTTGTTTGCCTCTTTCTTGGTTGGCTGGTGGAAAATGTGCAAATTATACCCTCTTGGAAGGGTGCAGGATCAAGTCCTCAGAATAAAAGTTCTCTCAGGCAGCACCAGAAGTCATAGAAGCATATGATGCCTCTCCCTTGGCATGATACAGCTATGGAGCATGTTTTAGGGGAAACTATCTAGGCAAGCATGCAAATCCCTTTTGTGCTGGGGCCACCAACTAGTGCCAGTTAAGATGGAAATCTTTTTTTTTTTTTTTTTGATAGCTAGGAATTAATCTGTGTACAGAAAAATCCAGTTCACAATTTGAAAAATTGTAAATATTTTTTAAGTAGGGAAGATATCACTAATTGTTCAAAATGAAAGGTTCTAAACCTGAGTGTAAAATGTAAAATAACAGCAAAGGAACAGCTGCAAAGTTAGCTTAATACATGACAGAATACTTGTTGCAATACATTTGACTTCAGGCTGGAAAGTGTTCAAAGCAGTATGTTAACATTTCTTTTGGTAGAAGAGGGAGCTTCAAGCCTTGGAACTTCTTTCCTCACTGCCGTTTCCAACAAACAGCACTGGCCACACTCAATCCTGTGTGCCTGACTTGACTGAGTAAACCTTCTAGTCTTAACAGAAACCTTCACACTCCTAAAGGAAACGTGAATTTTCACAAAGCTGGAACAAAGCTTTTAATTTAAAAACAAATGTGCTGTTTTTAAAGAAAAAGCAAAGATCTTTATGCAATAGTAGAAGTCTTTAAAAATAAAAAACTCCCTAATTTCATGATTAAACAGAGCACTGAAACTTGCAAGTTAATGCTGAAATAATCTTGCAAGCTCCAACATTTCCTCTTCAATTAAAAAAAAAAACAAAAAACAAACGACCTGGCAAAACAGCTTAAATTATAGAATACCAGGTTAGATGGGACCACAAGGATCATCTGATCCAACCTGTCTTGGCAAAACACAGTTTAGACAACATGGCTCAGCACCTTGTCCAGCTAAATCTTAAATGCACCCAATGTTGGGGAACTCACGACGTCCCTGGGGAGATTGTTCCAATGGCTGATTTTTCTCATTGTGAAAAAGTTCCCTTTTGTGTCCAGTCAGAATCTCCCCAGGAGTTACTTGTACCCACTACCCCTCATTTTTTCCGTGTGATTCCTTGTTAAAAGGGTGTCTCCATCTTCTTTGTAGCCACCCTTTAAATACTGGAACATGGTGATGAGGTCTCCCCTAAGTCTCTTTTATCAAGGCTGAACAAGCCCAGTTCTTTCAGTCTTTCCTCCTGTAGCAGCCTCCCAGTCGTTGGATCATCTCTGGCCATTCTCTTTCCAGCCTGTCCACACCTTTTTTGCATAGTGGGGACCAAAACTGAACACAGTACTCCAGGTATGGCCTGACAAGCACTGAGTAGAGCAGGACAAAGACTTCTTTGTCTCTGCTGGTGATGCCCTTGTTGATGTAGCCCAGCATCCCATTGGTTTGCTTTCCCGCAGCACGCTGGTCACTCATATTGAGCTCGTTGTCCACCAGGACACCCAGGTCCCTTTCCACAGAGCTGGTCCCCAGCCGGGTAGCTCTCAGCCTCTGCACTCATGTAACAAGCAATCTCTCCAGTTGTAGTTGTGTGATCAAGTATAGCGTATTTTGAGAAATTATTTTATGTATTAATACTTAGATTTCATTTCAACCCACCTGGGGTACTGAGTGGCTTTTGGTTATGAGTTTTGTGGTGACAGGCATGTATCTAATGCAGTCTTCTGGAAAGCAATACGGTTTGCATAAGTAACTTTCCCCTTTTAGAATTTCTTGATAGAGAAGAAACATGGTTTCCATGTTCATTTATCTTGAAACAGAATTCACACAACGTTCTCAGAATTTTGCTTTTAAATCAAGTGTTAGGCTAAAAATGTCTCTTGATCTGCAGCAGCATCTCAGAAGCAGAGAAGTCATTATGTTTAATTAGGATAAAATATTTATTAAACACTGGTAGATGAATTGAGTGTGTTCAGTAACGGAGAAATTGTTTGTGGGTAATGTGCTGTAGTAATAACACACAAGGCATGCATGATTGAATAAATCTACATTGTAATTTTTCCTTGTAGCTTGTTTTTCATCTAGACTAGAAGTTTTATTTACAAAGTATATAATTTTTTCATCATTCTTAGATATGTGAATCAAGTTATTTTGAAGGCTGTCTTGTTAAATTGATAGATTAAGGTGCCTATAAGGCTATTGTATCTCCTCATATCTTCTTAGGTATGATTTTTCACCTGTAGTATGTGCAAGTATGGGGAGATTGGTGAGCTGATGAGAAGAGTTTGCCCATGAAGAGCTAGTGCACTGCATCTTTAGTGTCTGAGTATAGTCGTCTGTGATAATGAAACAAACAGAAGGCATCCAAGAAACCAAGTAAGAAAACTAAATATGAGTTATAGCCTGGGCTTTTTGTATTATAGCCTGTTGGCTAAATTGTGTCCCTTGCCATTGAGACATTGTTAATTTACTAGAAATCAGTCACTTTGTTCTCTAACTTGAACATGTGACCTTGAATGTTTACAACAAACAATGGTGTTGTCTTACTGAGGGCTGGAACTATCACTGTAGCTCAGAATTGTCTCATTTTCTAGCTACAATGCTTTATTGCATGTTTAGTAGAGACAGATAAAATCCAGTGTAAACACACAAGGTAGTAGGATTAAGCTGAATGGAGGAAATACTTCAGCCAACAGTGGCCTGAGCTGTATGTCGTTCTCTAGATGGATACCAAAGCTTTACCTATGTTACAAAATTTCAGAAGAAAGAATTGCAACCAGTTTTTCGTGTTGAATATTAGTTCTAGAATAGTATCTCTAGATTCGTAGCAGCAAGCAATGATCATAAGCCAATCTGACTTCATTTGAAAAAGAAATTTCAAAAGTAGGGCTGACCTTTTCCAAAACCCAAGAAGCACTGCTTCTGTGCTTAGTCTCCAAACACCAAATAAATTATCTTTGCAAACTAATGGAGATGCAATTAAGCATTTCTAGCCTGTGGCATCCCATTCAAATCTTTAAATGTAAATGGTGTTTGGCTGGAATTAGAGCAACTATTTTCTGGCTATATTTTTCCAATAGTGCTTACTGTACTACTGGAGCTATAGAAAGCAGTTGTTTCTGCCCCTGTAAAATTGTTGAGGAACAGTAGAAGGAGAAAGCTATTTGAGAGTGGACTGATGGCTGTGAGTGCACCACGTTGAGTTTCAATCTCTCAGTCATTGTTCAAAAGGTAATGGGGTAATTTCGTCCCTGCTAGTGAAGTGATGAGTTTGAAAACTAGAAGATCCACATATGAAAGACACTGAAGTGCTAGCTGTTAAGATCTTCTCTGGATAACATCTATGTTTGTCAACAACCCACACTGATTAGTGCTGATGATTCCAAAAGCAGCCCTGTTCAGCATTTAAGTAACAAGTGAGAGGAAACTTCAGTTTTCCATACTTAATAAGGGCACTGTAAGTGCTATCTTTGGATAGACCAACACATACAAACCCATAGATGTTTTCTCACTGAGTAAATGCTCTGTGTGGTCTGTTTGTGACAGCAGCCTGGCTGTTTGCATCCATATCCCCCAAACACAATGCAGTCTGGTTACTTGATTTAGCACAAGGACAGGCATAATATTAGCACACAAGGTGATTGTAAGCAAGTCAGCATAGCACTGTTACATCACTGAGGATTTTTATGTTCACTAGGTGTTCCCAGATGCTCAAGAAATCCCGACCCAAGTTTTTGCTGTAGTGGTTTTCATCCTGTTGTATCTGATTCCTGAGTGCTTTCCAGTTAATTGTATTAACCTTCTTCTAGTACACCAGGCTTGTGACATTAAGACCTCTTCAGAACTAAACCTGGACAAATAAAGTAATTGCTGGGTATGGGAAGTTTTTTTGTGGCTATTGAAAGAAAGGTATTTCCAAAAAGTGTTCTGTCACAGGATGGGAATGTTTTTCTTAAGTTTTATACAAATATTATTCTACTTGGCAAACTCTACCTGAGGTACAGCAAATGCATGCTTTGTAGCTTAGTGGTGATGCCACTCAAAACAGGGGTTGGGAGTTTGTCTGGGAGACAAACTAAGAAAATGCAGAAGCTGCGTGAGTGCTGGTAGTCACAGTAGAGATTTGTGTGTGGAAATTTTCTTTATATTTGTGCATAGTATTTGGGTAATACAAAACAGCAGGTACTCAGAAACTTCCCACTTCCTCCAAGCCTAGTCAAATATTTCATGGTTCCTGGTGTCGTACTCAAGATTTACAGCCAAAACTTGAATATGTGTGCAGAAACAGAAATTTGTTGTTACTCTGTCAGTGTTTTAAGTTCACTTAAAACAGGTCAGTGCAAAGCCCGCTGCTTTTTCCTAGTAATGGCAAGAATTTTATTTACTGGGCTGCTCTGGACCTGGCAAGACAGGCATAGAAATTTGAAGTTTCCTGTGGGTTATTTACCATCTTCAGTTTGGGGATGAAGGACCTAGTAGGAGATGCCTCAAATCTTAGAATTTCTTGTGTGCATCTGGAAGCTACTCCTTTGAAGTTGTTGTCTGCCTAGTGCTATATATAACCAGATTCCCTGCCCTTTCATGTTTGCCAAAGTGAATCTCATGAGAGGTTTTCTGTGTCAATTATGTATGTTACCGATTTCCTAATTCCTCCCTGTGAACGTTTGGTTATGAGGCCTCCAGTTCTCTCAGTGGTTTTAGAAATAGTTCATTTCTAATTAACCTTTCAATTGAAACTTATTCTTTTTATAGCAAACTTGAGATTGCTGTTCAGGACAGTAATTCTGAGGAAATCTTAGTTACGGACCTTATACACGTACTTTATGGCATCCTCTAAGTCAACTTTAATTTGCATTGATCTTTAAAGAGAATTTACATGAAAAATCTACAGTTTTTACCAAGGAGAAAAAAAAATACAAAATACTGTCCAAATAGTACTTTTAAGGAGAATCATGTACAGATAAATAAAACTGAGACTGTTGTTATGATGAAAGTATCCTCTAGTAGATAATAGTAATAAGTATTGTTTCCCCGTNAAAAAAAAAAAAAAAAAAATTAAAAAATGCAAACCAACCAACCAACCAAAAAACAAAAAAACCCCATACACACACACACACACAAAATACAAACAAAAACCCGACAACTGGAACTGCACAGTCTGTCAAAGAAATGGCTGAGTAAAATTAAGAGGAAATTGTCTTTTCCACATTTGTGAACATACTTTTCTATGTGATAAGAGTCTGTGTTAGAATTTCTGACATTGCAGCATTAGAACCGGAAAAATATGAGAACTAAGACCTCTGTAAAACTGAAAGCAGACTTGTCAATTTTTTTCTGCAAGACCGTCTTTTTCATTAGAAATATAGACTTAATATCATCGCTACCCGACAGCTGCTGCTTGAAAACTCCGCACTGAGAACAGCAGCTGAACCACTCACGCTCCGTAGACTGAATTGGAATAAGTGTGACTGATGAGCATCAGAGAATGATAGCTGGAAGGCAAAACTCATGACAGCTGGACCAGTGAATATAAAGACACTGATGCTTAGTGTTCTGCAAAGACCAGCAGTTGAGGTCCTGGTGAGTAGATAGGGAGCATAGAAGCGTACAGAATGTTGAGGATGCATTAGCAAATATGGCCTATATTTATATGCACAATTTCATGTATGTGATACCGATTGCATACATAACTTGTGGCGTGCTGGTCCTCACGTTTCCCCAAGTACAGAATTTACATATGACTTTTCTTTGTGCCTATGCAAACTTACTTAGTTACTTTCATACTCAATTACTTAAAAACAGTGAGGGCACATTGTTGTATGTAGCAGGGTGTACTCATCTATGGGCGGGGTCAAGGCTGTCTCAAAATCATACCCAGCTATTACAACCTGGGAAGGATAGAAGTTTTGGTTATAAATGAAATTTTCTTCAGTTCTTGTGTATTCCAGAAAGATTATCTCAGATACTGCGTTGTTTTAAAGCAGATTCTTCAACTAGGTATTGGCAATATTCTGTACAACTCAATGTGGCTAATGAAGCACTGCATGCTACCTTCGGGGCTATAGCTATGGCTTGGCATAAAAATATGACCTTGACATGCTTTGAGCTGCACAGTGAACTAGTCAATAAGAAATGGCTGCAGTTTGTAATCCTGTATAGTCGCAGAGATATTATGTTCCCAAACACAAAAAGAAATTAAAGCTGAACAGTAAAGTGACTTATTACACTTTAAATGTCCAAGTAAACTGTACATTTCCATTTGCTACTGTACAAAATACCCTTTATTGGCAAATTACATATAAATTGAGATGATCAGACAGTCCTTTCAAGTGATTAATGGAATAGAGGCAATCATATGCTAGATATTCTAGTAAAACTTGATTCTGGCAAGACAGTTCAGCTGAAATGTCTTCTGTGGTATAACTTTCTGGTCATCTCAAAAGGAGGTTGCTTCAAATTTGGGGAAAAGAGCAACTTTGATGTTAAAAATTGAGGCCTGTATCTGTCGTAGTTTTGTTCATAAATTGAACAATGGGAACAACTCTGAAATAGTACATTATCTTTTTATTTCTATTTTTCATGTGAAATGGCTGACATTTTAAAATTTTAGAACTGTTTGACACAGTCTTTTTACAAGTTCAGTTCTGAGATGCTTCTGCAAATCATATGGAAAGTATCATTATTTCTTTCCCCAGTCTTCTTTCTGTCTTAGATAAGTCTTGATGTGTGGTACCCCCCTTTTGTAACAGTCCGACTTTTCAATTTGTGATTTCTTTCACTCTTTAGCAAACTTTTTGTTCTTCCTCCTCTCTCTAAGATTTTTTTTTCTACAAAAAGCAACTGAAAGCAATTCTCAGTTATTCTTTTCACCACTTTACTAGATGACCTATTGGTCATTTTTCACCACTTTTGTCTCTCAGCAGTTTAGAGGCAGAAGAAATGTTAATCCTGAGTTTAATTGTCCCATGAGATTCAACTGCTCTCACCTGGGTTGGAACTATCAAATGTTAGTGATTGTGTGTTGTCCATGGTCTGGAAGATATGTGACATGTTAACTCATTCTGTGCTGTAAAAGTGTTAAAAGCTCAATTAAAGTTCATAATTGTATCCAGATTATTTCCTTAAGGCAACAGGAGAGTTTTGTTTCTTTTCTCCAATACTTTGCTACATGTGCCTTTGTCTTCTGAATAAAAATACTGTGTACACTGTAATGTGTAAATCATGACCGTAGTCTTGATCTTTCAGGCGAGTCTGGTATTGGCATGCTCTGTATAGATTTATTATACTGCTTAGATGCACGTTTCCCTTGGGAAATGTTTACAAATGTTTTACATACTTAGAGTTGAAGGGTGCATGCAGATGCTGTAGTCAAATAGCTACAAGGAATATTGCATATAGTTGTTAATTACAAACTAGTTTAATTTGTGCCTTTTAAGGAGACCAAATTCAAAACCCTAAGATGAAATCTCTTTATCAATCCATGGAATCATGAGATAGAGTTTGTTTACATTCCTACACATTTAGGTGTTTGCTCTGTATGGAGAGAGATGCATCATTTTCCATGGCTTCAAAAAGTCATGCAGTGCAAGAAGATGGGTAAGCTGGGGATTTTGTTTCAAAAACGCTTGTCTAAACTCATAACTTGGTCTTTGATTCTACAGTCTTAGTAAATAACTCATCTAGACATTGAACATCTGCATCTTTAGCCTTAACAAAAAATGTAAAGAAAGAGAAGAAGGAGCTCTACAATTTAGCTGTAATGCATTTGCGTGCTTTTTCCTCTTACACTGCTCTGACTGTTTGAAGTACAGAGGTATTTTTCCCTATATGACAGTCCAAACTGCTTCCAAAATATTACAGAGCCAGGGTCCAAGTCACTGCTGCCATAATTTACTTCGTTGTAGAAATCCAGCCTCTGCTGTATTCTATAGGGAACCTACATGGGACAGTGAGCTTGAAATTTCAGAAGTTCCTTAAGGGCCTATAGAAGAAAAGTATCTGCGCAATGAGGATTCAGCTACCTGAACACAAACAGACAATGTGTAAACATGGCACCATACCTGAGTTGGTAAGGTGTGTTTGGCTACAATGTTGGAGCTATCCTGCTCTTAATAGTATCTTTGGTGCCGTAGTATGCTATAGGAGCCTGGGAGTTTGGACTGACACCAGCTTGAGGTTTCTGTGCCACGGCAATTGCATGTTACAAATGTACACTTAGCTGGATACACTAAACTCAGCAGTACAAGTAACGTGGAATCTCAGTCCAAAGATTGTATCCCAGTTCTGATGTTTCTGTACTTAAGTGCTTGGCTTCCTTGGGAATTCTGCAAGAAATTGGATAGCAGCTGTTCACACTAACATGTGCATGTCTTGTTAAAGAGAATTTACTTGTGCGTGCTGTCTCATTAACAGACAGCAGTGTATCTCTGTTACTATTACTAAAAGTATAGTCAAATATTTGTCTGTTTACTCTTGTTGGCTGTTGTGTTCTGAATTTGATTTTATTCAGCACAAGTTTTTCAGTGGTCTGTGTATTTATTCCCCTTGGTTTCTCTCACAAGCATTATCTGATATTCACGACATCAATCAATTATAGAAAGCATTACCAAAAGAAGATATATAATAGCTCAACCCACCCCCCTCGTAATTTAAAAGCTGACACACAAGAAATTATCCCATTCTTAACTTTAAAGATAAGTATGTGTTTTCCTTTTTTAAAATGAACAATTCTTTTTGCTTTGATTTGTATGCTACACAAAAATACTAATTATGCAGAATGAGCTGTGTTTATGTGCATTGTTCCCACAAATACTATACGCAGCACATGATGCCATCATCTTGTTCTCTCAAGGGCTTGAGTTTTCCGTCATCTATATTTTATAAGTGTTGTTGCTTAACCTAGGGTAAACGAGGGAGGGAGAGGTCTGCTCATCTCATGAAATGTATACTACTAACATTTTTTTCAATTTGAAATAGCAGTCAACATATAGTTAAGTGTCTATAGAGCATGCCATTTAAATGTATAATGAGCAATTTCTATATGTAAGATAGGAAAGACAAATTAAAAGGCTGGATGAAAGTGAATATATCAACAAAATCTGGCATTTGGAATTTATCAAAGGCAGAGAATATTCATTCTTAGCAAGCGATCCCTGTTCAGCCCTGCAGTTTTGTCATCTTGTCATTGATGTTGCGAATTTCTTGGTATTGCAGATACTTTATGTGTGAAATAAGGTGGGGGGAGGGTCTGAAGAAAATGATTTTTTTTTTTTTTTTGTCAGCTCTTCAAATGAGCCAGGCACCCTCATCTACATCTGCTGTCTTCTTTTCCTATTACCATAAATACAACCTTTCATGTAATTTATAAAGACAGGAGTGAAGCTGAACCATGCAAACCAGTAGCAAAGGGGTTTGTGTTTGAGAGCTTTTGGGAAAAAAAAATACTAATAAAAGAGTCTATATAGTATTTGGTATAGTATTCCTTTATTTTCTTGTATATGTTAAATGCTTCATTTCTAAAACTACTAGTAGTAGTTTGTTGTCAGCAGAGAATAGCTATAAACACGTAAATAGCTTATAATATGCATGGTACCTGGCTTCAGAAACCACGTCTTAGGCTGTGCTAAATGTTTAATAGCATTAAAATAAATTGCTAACTTTACAATGCATAACACTTATTACTGTCAGAGGAAGATTGTCACACCCTTCTGAATTCAGAGGTGCATTAGGCTTGGTTTAGGTTTTAGAATTGCTTCTATTTTGCAATAAATGCAAACAGTTTTTCAATATTAACATAATTTAATCTTTACCATAAGGCATGATCAGTAATGCAGTATCAAAGAGTAACTGCCAGCTTCTTAAATTATTATTCCTTTTATTCAACTTGACAGCTAATTTGCAAGCTCCCTCCCCCCACCCCATGTGATGCTACAACTTTTAATATTCTGATGGCTGAATCCTCTGACTCCAGCTCGAAATGCAGATTTAATATGATATCAACAGGATTCTTTTACATAAGCAACCATACTCAGTATATTCAGGGTCAAAGATATAAATGAGTGTTCATTTAATACAAACAGGGAGGGGGAAAAAAAAAAGTAAAGGAAAAAGAGTCTTCTAGTTTCCACTGAGAATTTCTGTAAGTATGACCAATTAGGTATGTAGGGAAATCTGACTTTATAGGTTCCCACCTAATAGGGCTGCCCCTTTGTAACCACATACCAGACAAGAAGGCTTTGGATGCTTTTACTATATAAAGATATGTTCACGTCAAGAAGTTTGACTGACATTTTTGTAAACCAAAATATTGTTTATTCTTAGAAGCGAAACAACATCTTGTGGCTAGATATGGAAAAAATATTTGGAGTGGACATTTTTGGAATGAGTTAAATAAAAGAAATAGTGTGCATAAAATGCTTGATGAAGCAGAAAGTATAAAAATATCCCTGAACTTGCTCCATTGCAAAAGTGCAGAGTTAAAGCTGATTTTCCAGTTCCTACAGTAGCCAAAAAATTGTTTAGGCTGCTTTTAAGATAAGCTAACTGCACTCAGTTAACTGTGTGCAAGAAGAAAATTTCTGCTTTTTAATATGCAAAATCAGGGCTAGAAATCTGTTTAACAGGAGGTTTTTTTCTTTAGCCCTAAGTCTAATAGATTTCTACAGTGCATGCTTACTTTTAGCTTGGGAATAATCTCATCCTTATACAGAAAAACATGCTTATATCTCACAGAAGACCACAGATTTTCTAAGCATATATTAAAGACTGAGTCAGAGCCCTAATATTTTTAAGTGAAAAAGCTAAGAGTGGAAACCTGCTACAGGTCTGGTATTAGCCAGTATTGTAACTTTAGATATTTGAATCAGAAAACTGAATTCCTACACAATACGCACAGCATCCGTGTTTACTAAATACACCATAGCAGTGTCTGTAACACGGAATATATCAACACAGCAGCTAATAGAAAAAAAAAATTATCTGAAGGCAGTATTCTTCTTCACTTTGACTTCCTAAATTTCTCAGTTTCATGCAGGTTGTCTCATATTAGAAAGCTGTTGTCATATGGAATAATTATTTGACTCTAAGCTTTCTTAATCAGGCTAAAATTGACAAGTAGGCAGTTCTTAGGCTGCTAATTCTCTTTACCACTTCAGGAGCAAAGCTCACCCTTGGCCTTCTTATTCTGTGCGCAAATTCCACGTATTGTACCCAAATAATTGGCAGCTGCACTGGGACCACAGGATGCCTAAAGGAGGATGTGCAAAGCCCAGGACAGCACTCTGTTACTGATGCTTCAGAGCAGATGCAGCCTCAGTACTGCGGTGTTACTGTAATACAGTGGTATCATAACCTAACATAGCAACACAACATAGTACAATGCCTTGAGCGCGCTCATTGGAGGACCTGTGGAAATCAAAGTTTATTTTGGGACCTTTGCATCCTTCGGATATGGCTTATAAGGTGTGTAACAGCCTCATCTGCCTTAAGACAGCAAAGCAAACTTGCTTCAGGCTTTTCTATTATCCGGCTCTCAAGTACCCTCTTGGCCTGCTGATCCTATTAGAGAAGGGTGGATTTTCAGCGAAGATGGCTGTGGTCGGAGCACTAAGAGCAGCTGAGGCTGCCATGCCTTTGAGAGGAGCTAATCTGCCTGGTGCGGTGCTGCCCGAGCCACGTGTGCTGCAGACCAAGCAGGAGCAGAGTCTTGCTGCTGCCTCTTCAGCTGACAACTGGCATGGCAGAAAGCGTTGCGCTGCTTATGGAAAATGTCTGGTCAAGTGATTGTATGCCATGAAGCAAAAAAGTGTGGAAATTGCTGCAATAGTTGTATATTTTTCCATTATTTGAGACAGTGAGATGACACTGTAGAGTTTCTGTATTACTTGGAATTTAATACATTTTCTACGATTAAGTATTCTGAGAAAGAAAGCAAATTATGAAATAATAAGCATACATATCTTAGCATGGCCACTAATCTTGCTTCTGGTGTCTTGTGGCCTTTGTCTGCATTGACTTCTTTCCTGAGAAAGTAAAAATTCAAAACATGCTTCCCTGCTTTTTCTTTTGTGTACTTTTAAAATTGTGTGCGACTGGGACTTTCCGATATACCTTTCTCAAGTATGATCTGAACATTTCGGCTTATTACATGCAGTGTGAAAAGATTTTAATGAAAGGGTTTAATGAATCTCATGAAACAATTGTTTACATACAAAAAGCGATTTGCACGTATGCGGGCTGGGGATGTTTCTGAATAGGACCCACAGTCATCTAATTAGATACGCATGGTATTAGTAGGCATTTGTAGTACTCGCAGGACTAGTCCAAGGACAAGGGATCCCTGCTGAAAATTTTCCATTAAAAAGATAATTGCATAGCACAAGGCCTTTCTAAAAAGCCTGCCTGAATTTTTTCTTGTTTTTAATTAGGTGCTGTGATCTAGATCTAAAAAGACTGAAAATAGGAAAAAAGTTTTCTTTCCTGGGTAGTAGAACTAATCATGCTGACAGTGACTGAGGAATTGTGAAAAATGCAGAATAGGAGGTGCTTTGCTTATAGTCTTGTATTATGATCTGATAATCCTGGTAGAATTGAATGTTTGATATATACTGACAAATTATTTCGTATTTTGCACTGCGGTATGACGGACCTGCATCTGGTTAACTAAGGAATACAGTACCTATGCGTACCTTGTACTGGTACAAGGAGGTTCCAAACATTACTTCTTATTAAGATGAGATTTTGGGGAATCTTAATTTTCGATCAGCACCCTATTTGGCTCAACTATGTGAAAACATGTCAAAAGGTGAGAACACTGTCCACTCTGGTATATCCCTTAGTGAAAGCAGATCAGAAAACACGATTGGATTGTGTGTTAGGTGGGAAAAGTGTGCTCTGTTTACAGCAGCAGCAGCAAACAACAAAAACAAAAACACACAGCACAGCCAAAACATTTGTTACTGTGAAAGAGGCTGTTAAATGAGTTTAGATGTTGTTGTCGCTGTGACTGGTAACATCAGCGTGAGTAACTAAAACTGAATAAGTAGTTAAAAAGGAGTTTGCACATTTTCAGTCAGGATTGGAGAGCAGCTAAAGGAGTGATTGCTGGGGTACTTCTACCAGGAAATTCAGATAGGACCTAAAGAGGCATAGTGAATTTCAGGAAAGTCAGAGAGGGGTACAGGCTCCTTATGAAAATTTTGACTACATTGAAATAGTCTATTATTCTCTGTCACCATTATGAGGGAAGAGGTGTAAAGACTTAGCTGTAGCCTAGTTATGAAGGGAATGATAGTGTGCACAGGTGGAAATGTTCTAAGACTCAAACAATTGTGAGATGGTAGTGGCAACACATAGTAATACTAGGAAGAAGTTGGAAAGAATGGCGTGAAATATGCTTTGGCTCTTTGTATTGCCTTTCTTTTGAGCATGTGGAATACTTACTGAAATACTAGCTTTTATTTTTTGATGGGGAAAGCAGCTCCAGATTGAGTAACAACAATGGATCTCAAAATACATTCAGCGGAATTGTAGGATGTAGGATAAACTCACTTCTCAAGGCCTTAGCGAGGGCTGGAGGAGAAAAACAAAAAGAATGTGGTGTTGTTGCAAGCGGGACCTAGCAAAGTTATGCTGTTCTCCCATCTCTGGCTGGTACAATTATAGCAAGGGGCAGTCACAGTGCTGTTCCCCTTGGTCTAGAACTGGGGAATCAGAAAGACAGTCTCTGGACTTCGGAGGTCCAGGTCTTTGTGCAGGGAATGATTGACAGCTGATGCTTCCTGCACATGCACAGCCCTGCACATGTATCAGTGTACATGTGTCAAGTACGGGTTTGTGCTTGTAAGAGAGACCAATTCAGAAGACAGCCCAAGAACAGAACAAAACTTTGGAGAATTACTGATAGTCCCCTGTGGTATGTTTGAGGTTTCACAAAGGTTTATTCTGATATGCTATAAATACACAGGGACTACTATTTCAAGATACATAATTAGCTAAAGATGCAGATAGCCACACAGGGGCACAAGGGATATTCAAAAGGTGCCTGTCCTTCTAGCTGCCATTCCTGTCAATGTTCACAAGCTTTTGAAAATCCTAGGAAGGTACTTAAGTAACTCTTAAGTCATAAGAACCAAAGTAATACTGGAATGTATAATTTTTACACCTAGGAGTGTAGTGCCTTGCAATAGTTGGCTCTTCAACCAATTTTCAGATAGCTAGATATATATCTAAAAATAGAGACATCGGGAAGACAGGGATGGCTTTTGGATGTTAATTTTTCTCTCCCTTAGGAAAGAGAGAACCTTAGTCACAGGTGAACAAATGTTAAGTCTGAACATGTGGCAGTAAATAGGTGCCATTAAAAAACCAAACCAAACCAACCAAACAAACAAACAACACCAAACCATGAATAAGGTCAGATGTCGATGAGCAAATGGATTCCAGCTGACGGATATAAGAGCTGTGAGTTTAAACATTTGACACTTCTACTGAGAAAAACGAAAAATAGTTAAACTACCTGTTTCTGTCTCTGTTGTTTTCAAATATATGTGGTAACCTGTGATGTGTTTAGTCTTCGCTTCATCTTAACTGAAGCATTGTTTAAGCAGACAGAAAAAATGTGATTTTTTTTTTCTTCCATTAAAAACAAGCATAATGATCTTTTTTTAAAGCTGGACAAAATTAGCTTTATAATTAATAAGTGCCTTTGATGTGTTTACTGAGATGAAGAAAGCAACTTCAGGCCTGAGTTTTAGTCATGTTTTACCTGGATTCAAGTCTTGCATCTGTTTGAGCTACCAATTTCCGTGTGGTTTGTATTTTGGGGAGGTTTTTGCTACTTATATTAATAAATTGAGAAAACAGTCACTGTCAAAAATCAACCAAGCTCCTTTCATCACAAATGCCCGGTGAAAGTATATAGTAAAAAGCTGGCTGAGACAGCTATATTCCTGGCCATTTGCCCTTCTGTGTTAATACTTGCACTGTGGGCTCTTTACACGGTGTGGTAGCTTTGGCAGGTAATAAATTAGCTGCAGCTGTTGAACACGAGTCTCAAAAGCTCTTGGCCAATGTGTTTGTGTACCCTTTACAGGGGAGAACAGGAATCTTTCTGAATTTTCTCTGGCTGGATACATCTCTATGGCCTTTTTGTTCAGAATGGCTGGAATACGAAAACTCTTGTAATGCTCAGATTGGTCCGGGTAGGGTTGTATATGGTGGGAGAGGCTAGTAATCGTTTATCAGAAAGATGATCTGTAATCATGGGGTTTGATTCTTTTGCTTCATGTTTCTTCATGGACATCTCTGTAGGAGTTTTTGTTGGCTAATGCAAAAACTGCTCTTAAAAAAAAAAAAATCACCATCTTATCTACAGTATACTTAAGCTTATGCCAAAAATTAGCTTGTGCATATTAAAATTTTGTAAACACAGTATAAAGAGATCCTAGTACAGATTCTTGTAGGTGAAACTTGGAAGTTGTGTTCTAAAGCTGAGGTTGAGAAAATGCAATTCTCCATTCTTTCTGCAACGTTCACTCTTACTGTACTGGTGACACACAAAGCCATTGTTTGGGATGCACCCTAGGGAATGGCTAAACCCATTCTTCTTCCCAAGCTCATTTATTTTTGACTGCCATTTTCTTGGTGAGATCCTCAAGGTCATTTTATGCTGCTTCCTGCTTTCTTTTTTTTTTTTTTTTAATGCAAAACAAGAGAGCTACCTTTGTTTTAAATACTGCAGTGTGTCCCTCGATGTGTGGAGTAATGCTATGCAAAGCTGAAGCTCTGGAAGTTCCTGAGCTCAGGCAGGCTGATCACCTATATTTCCAAAGCACAAAGATAGAATGCACGGAAGAGTTAAAATGTGGCTGCAGGCCCAATCTGCAGCTTTTACTAGTATGTCTCGTTGCTGATCTCCCCAAACTCCATGATTTCAGAAGATATCTGTTAAGTTACACTTAATGGTTGGTGAAATTCAATTTTTTTTCAAAAGGTTTTTCTCTGTGAAGAGAGCTGAAGTGTAATTGAAATTGCCCTATACACTTAAAGCAGGGATACTCGCTGATATACTTAAAATCATACATCTACAACTGAGGTAAGCACAACAGAAAAATATTTCACTATAGTACTTTAATGGGTTTCCTTCTGTTTATTTAATAAGATTAAATTCTGTTTGGACTCCATGTCTTAAAATAAATAAAAGGTGCAACATTCAACAGTAGTAGCATATTTTACTAGAACCATGAAGAGAAGAACATCAATCATAGAATAAATTAGGTCATCTGGTACCTCTGGAGATCAAGTAGTGTGACCTCCTGCATAAAGCATGGCAAATCTTGAAGCTAGATCATCATGCGGAAGAGTTTGTGTGGCTCAGCTTTGCCTATCCCTAAGGAGGGAGACTGCATGGCTGGGCCCATTTTGGTGCTTGACTACTCTTAAATAGTTCACTTTTTCAAGCACAACATTCTTAATCCCCTGTGTTGCAACATGTCTATTGCACCTTGTCCTTTCACTGGCCTTTTCAGGAAGAAATCTCACTGGTGTTCTCTCTAGCTCTTCTTTAGGTGCTTGAAGACAGCGGTTAGATCCCCTGGGCTTTCTCTTTTTCAAGCTGAACATCCACAGCTCCCTCAGCCTTTTTGCATGTGCTCTGTGCTCCACGTCCTGAGTCTGTTAATCCAGGCTCTGCTGGACTCTCTCCAGTTTTTCAGTATCCATCTAGTACTGGGCTGGTCAAAATTACACGGAGTACTGCAGATGTGGCCTCACTGGGACGTGATAGGAGGGAAATGACCACTTCCCTTGACCTGCTAGTGATGCTTTTGCTAGTGTAGCCCGTACGCAGGTAACCCTCATTGATCTAAAGGCACACAGCTGACTTGAATTCAGCTTGATGTCCTCCATGGTTCCAGATCCCGTTCTGCAGAGCTGTCCCCACAAGCTATATGTGCTGCATGGAGCTATTCTCTCTGATGCAGGACTTCGTGTTCATTGAATTTCATAAGGTACCTATCAGCCTGTTCCTCCAGCATTTGGAGGTCCCTCCACTGTAACGGCTACTTTCCAAATCTGGTGACCTCCTTGAAGTTGATGTTTGGTACTATTGCCAAGGTGCCTAATGACCCATAAAAAACCAGCTGCACTTAGTTTCAGGGAATGTTATTTTTGTATAAAGAGCCTGACTTAAAAGACTGGTAACCTGTCTTTTTTAGCCAAAAGTACATAAAAATCCAGAAAGTTCAATACAAAATTCCTGGCGAACATTTCTTCTTACTCCCTGGCAGAATATTTTGTTTCATGTATTTAACAGAACGACACTTTGCCAGAGTTCATACTGATTCTTTATTCTGACATTAAAAAATGGGTCCAGGTACCCTGAGGTGCAGTCCAGTACTGAAAATCATATGGCTAATCTATTCTGAGATCCTTTATAGATGACTTATTTAAAGGAAGCCTTAGCAGTCTAAATACAGTGAAAAGTTTGTTAGCAAGTGCTCCTTATTGTCCCTTGTGGCTACTGTAAGTTAGTTCATGTTTCAAAATCACCACTTTTTTTCCCTGGGAAGAATTTTGTAGGCTCCTCTTGAACACCTTTTCAAAAGCAGTGCAGAGCAAATGAATCTTACAAAACCACTGCCTGCCTTCTTTGGTGTCAAAACACTTCCCATGTCTGTTTGCCTGGAAACAGCTACAAGAGCTGTGAAGATGAATCAAACATGCAATAGAGCAGGACTGCTCAGCTCGCAGGGCTCCGTGACGGCTCTGACCTCTGAACGACTCGCTTGCTCTGCACCCATTGGAAGCTCCGAACAATGAGTCCCTGTCCAGCTACACCCAGCTCGGCTTCCTGCTGGCGGACTTGAAGGAAATCTGCCTGGTGTGGAACCGTGGCTTGCAAAACATTCTACAGCAGCCAAACAGTAGGGGCTGAAGACAGAGCGATTTATTGGTGTTAATGTCCATCCTCTTCGTGCATGAGTCATACACGCAAAACAGTCTGAAATGAAATAGTTGCTAAACATAGTTAGCTGAGAAGCGTTGAAGTGTGGCTGTTCACTATAATTCAGGTTTATGTTCACCTAGCCAAGCGTTCTTGGGGGAAGAAGCAAGTGGTTTGATAACCTTCTTGCCACTGTGAGGATGAATTACAAACTCAGTCCTGTGGTGCGTAACTTTTTATAAGAAAAATTTCAAAAGTATAATTTTGGCAATTTGCTTTTCTGTGACTTTCTACATCTCAAGTTTCTTGGAGTCCTCTAGCTTAACAGATATTGTGAGGCTTTTTGATGTAGCAACTTTCTTAAACAGCTTATCGGCTCATATATAATACAAAAATTCTTCTCACTGATAAGAGATTGAGATTAGTGGAGGGGGGAGTCTTATCATCCTCCCATGTCTTGGAACAAGGCTTCCAGGGGTGGGGGGAAGTGCTGTTTGTTTGCATATGTGGTGATGTTTATATAACAGGGGACAACATCAATAATGTGTCAGTGAAGTCCTCGAGACCTGATTCAGCTTTACAGATATGCTGATAATGGTTAGCTGTTAAGAAGAGCGAATTTACATATCAAAAATACAGGTGAAGTTCTTAAAATAAGCTGCTATGGTTAGGTTTTTAGAGCACAGAATTTAATGGAGTACAGCAATGCAGGAGCCTTGTTCATGTTTCAAGGACCTACTCCTACAACTGTGCTCACTGCATTCAGTTAAAAACTGCATTGTTTACTCCTTTAGAATATAAATCCTTAGTTGTGGAAATATATATGTAATGGGAAAGACATGTTATCTCAGAGCAACAAAACCTATCACTCAAAGAAAAATGCTTTGCCTCTGAATCAGGCTGTGTTCATGTTGTGAATTCCGGAAGCCATTAGATGTACGTGGCGGTATGGAAATACTGCTTCCGTAATGGGAAAAGCTTAAACCAACACAGGAAATTTGCATGGATTTTGGTAATCATTGATATGTACAATGTACTTTGCTCTTGTAAACTATACTAAAAACTTTATTGGTGCATGGGGGGGAAAGAAAAAGGTTACAAAATTGCTTTCTGATAGTGATTGATAGTTGCAGGATTTTTGATACAGGTCACCTGAATTTCATAATAAGGTGATAATTTGGAGACTTTTGCCTGAAAATTAGTACAGAATTTGTATTAAATCACTGAACATGCTCTGTGTAGGTTAAGAGAAATTCTGGTTCCTTGTTATAAGTGTATTCATCATGAACCAAAATCGTAAAGTATCTGAAATGACCAAATCTGAAAAACTATGTTTTTAGCCAGTAAACAGCATGCATCTGCTTTGTGGTGCTTCTACAAGTGAGTCCTTATATGGCAACATTCAAAAATACTACATGTATGTGCTGTATCTGTGTTCTATAGGCAGAAAGGTAGAACTTCTGTATCATCATAATTCTGTCACCTTCCATTTGCTATGTGGTAATATAACAATATATATTGTTCTCCATTAATGTTGACAGACCACTACAAATTGTGATTTACCCAAGAACATTAAGTGTAGACATGTCATTCAGTGGGTACTTGTAACTTACTAATGTGTAGGAGTAGTTTGTATTTCCGTAGTCTCTTGAGGCTTAAATTAAAGAACATGAAAGCCTGTATTATGTTCAGTGTCCTAAGTGGTGAAAGAAATTCTGTAGCATGTAATGTCTATTTACACAGGGCTTTTTTGTCTGAAACATTTTTAATAAATGTGTGATGACTAAGGGATAGGATCCTAAACTAGATTGAGGGGGCACCACTGACCTCAGTTGAACTGCACTGCTTTATAACAACTGAGGAAACAGCAGGAAGTATTTGCATTATTCACTGTTTCTAAGACTAGAAGATAGAGAAAAGAGCTCTGACTAGAGGACAAACAGAGAAATTTATAGGATTCTTAAATAAAATGGTATATTTTGGTTTGGAGTAGGACTCTTTCTTATTGCTAATACTATTCAAATAGATGTTTATTAGCTCTGATGACTCACTTTTTTTCTCTCAATTCATTTAAGTATTGATTCACTACCATTTAATTGAGGCTGATACACTACTCTTGTGCAAAACTTTTGAGGCCTTCAAGTTTAAACACAGTTTCCTTACTTACAGTAGAGGATTTGGTGCTGCATGCTTACAGTAAGTACAAGTTTTTTCTCCTTGGAAGAATCTAACACACAGCATTCAGTTCTATATACGTATAGAAATGAAGAGGTTTTATGCATGCCTGGGCAGCTTCTGTCCCAGTGCAAGTATTTAGAAGTAGTTTGCCAGATATTCACTAGAAAAGGGGTATGGAAGTATGCTGTCTTCTGCAGCCACTTAATTGTGACAGAGCATATGACTGAGGTACGTATTTGTGTCTTTCTTGCTCATGAGCTAGGTCATGGCTTCATCCAGTATCAGTACTTCTAAAATCTACCAAAGTGAAGCAAATAATCCAGTCTCTGAAGATGCAGGATAGAGCAGAAGGATTAGTTGTATTTGCCAGCCAGCACTAAGACCATGAGAGACAATAGGATGTTCAATATAAATTACAATTGCCAAGGGCACAAAGGAGCAGATACTTATTCTTGAAACCTGCAGTTCTTGTTCGCTTAATATTCCGAAGCATTCGCTTGTTCAGAGTTTGTGCACTTCATGAAAAGTCAGTGGGTTTTGGGTGGCATGGCTCTAGTTAATAACTCACTGCTGATATGTTTGTAAGGCCTTATCTTCCACTCTGCTATTTGATCATGCTGATGTCACTCAGCTGAAGACAGCACAGAGCAGTCCTGCACTACAGCACAAATCCAGCTTATAGATTGCCTTAGACATCCACAAAGGGTGTAACTGCATCTACTATGTGTCTAGCTATGGATTGTTCTTGAATGTGACTTGTTTGAGAATTGCAGCCTTTCTTACTGAGAGAAGGAATAATCCAAATGCCTTGAACTCGTGCTACATATTTGGTAACATTAGGCAGAGGAAGAGTTTTTTTAAATAAAAACTTTTTTTCGCAGAAACAATTTATGTAAAGATTGATTTTGTGCCTGTCCTTTTTTTTGGTCAATTGACTGACTAGTTCGCTTTCCAAAAGCTCGGAGGTACAGTAAGTTCACTGACCTGATCACTAGAGAGCATTTTATGAAGAGGTCATTCTTGAGAATGCCTGCTTCCTATTGCCATAGGCTCTGGGTAGTCTTGACTGTTGTTGCCTTCATTTACTTATTGCAAAGGAGAGAACCTTAAGTTTCTCAGATTCTCTGCTGCATCTTTTCAAGGACAATATGTGTAGTCAATACGCATGACCCTTTTGCTGAAGCTATGTGAATCAATTCTTTAGTCTCTTAAGGGGATCTGTCCTGCAGCTGTCTTTCACCTAGGATCAAGAGAAGTTTAAAATGAGAAGGCAAAGAGGGGAGACCATTGAGAAAGACTTCGGAACTTAGTGTGAATTCCACAGTCGCCCCTTCCCCCACCCCCAACAAAAGCATAAAACCTAATTTATAATTTGCTATTGCTGCGGTGCAACAGCTTGCTTCCACCCCAGAATGCTGAAGAGTGAAATGGAAATGCAGACTTTTCCACCCTTTTCATTGTCAGGAAGGTGTAGGGCTTGAATCTGAACAAGTATCAATGTATGCAAAAGACAAGAATTCTAGTGCTTTGGATCAATTCCATCCAATCACATACCATGTTTGTGATTTTGTCTAGGCCGAGTGGTTTAGGTATGTGTAAGACAGGGTTGAAGTGGTCCTTTCACCAGTATTTCCCCTGAACTTCCAATTACCAGTAGTTTAGGAGCTTCTTGTAGCAGGTTTTGCATCTGAACAGTATTTTTCAATAACTGCTGATAGTTTCATTTTTAAATATTGTACTTACAGTTTATTTAAATTTGGAAAAAATTGTTATCCTCTTCTAAGCTTTTACCCACCTTTCATATTTTTATGGATCTGTGCTTCAATTTAGTACACAAAATGTGTATAACACGGAAGTTGTACAGTATACTACTTTACCACAGTAATAAGTTTTAAACAAATGCGAAAGATGGAAGTAGTATTTCCTTTATCTGATCTGTATTCTAATGTATTTAACATGATGGAGTACATATTTTAAAATACCAAGGATTCATACTACAGTAAGAATTCTATGAACGAGCCTTGTTTGCTTTTACAATATAACTGATGGCTCAAATTTGATGGGAGCCATCAAAGTAAACTAAGAATTATTTTAAGTAAAAGGTATAAAGCGAAAGTGAGTAGGGAAAACATTAAAATATTATCTCCCTTAAATCTGGTCTTTGCCTCATGCCTTCTTCAAGGTGACTAGTGCTACACATTAAAACATGCTTGAAGACAAGATACTGTTGTTGTATCAGTATTTAAATTGAGGTGAATCATAGGGCAAAGCTACAGAGCTGAGTGGAGTTGCATGGGAAATCGTTGCCTTGCTTTACAGAAGCTGTTTTGAAATTTTGGGAAGGTGTCCTGACTTCCTAAGCAAGTCAAAACCTGAATGTCAGTGTCAAATTTCTGTGAATAGGCGGACTAGATTAAGGTAACTTTTTCAAACACACAGTTTGTGTTGCTGTTCTGAGACAACTTACTTTATTTCTAAATAAAAGCTTAGATTAGCCTAAAAATCAAACAAAACAGGAGCCCTCAACAATTTTGCAACTTATGTGCAAAAAACATTTTCCAGAATTGTTGCTCTTTTTTTACAATAGTTTTTCTACGAAACATTGGGTTTGGATGTTAATTCTGACCTGATCAAGATATATACATAGTGTTCATTAGCAATAGTCTTACAAACAAGAAGTGTCCATTCTTTAGAAAGAGAGGTGATGCATAAGAAAAGGATTTTGATCAAGAGGCAGGTTTCCAAGGGATAGGGCAGAATGGGATGAAGGTCAAAATACCAGAAAGTAGATGGATGTTCACAGCCATGGGTTTGAGATGAAGGGACTTTAATTAGCAACTGCAGAACTCATGCCATTGATGGTACTTAGAGCAAGTAGACAAGAGAAAAATAATCTGAGTTCAGTCTTCAGAAATGATGATAAGGTGTCAGGAAAGCCAGACAGAGTGGGGTTAGGGGCATTGGTGAAAACTGATTACAAAAAGGATTACAGCACTGAAGGACTGGAAGCAGAGAATTTCAGAAGAATATAGAATAGAAAGAAACAACTAGACATGCATCAGTGTTAATACAGAGCACTTATTCTCTAAGATAGTTTCTCAAGAAGTAGACTGGTTTATTTTTAATTATTTGAAAAGGAAATTTCCTTTCAAGAGCAAATTGATTCTTATATACTATGCTTTGCTTATGCATGGTCTTTGAGAATTAGCTCATTTTTTGATTGGAAGTGCTCTAATTTAATTTTATTTATATGTAGGAAAGAACATAGTACTACCTTAAATGTTACTGACCTTCAGATGAAGTATTTACATCACCTAGGCTGACTGCAAGGTGACAGTTTTGTGGTGATATTAAAATAGCTTTCTACATTTAAAAAGTTCCTTTTTTTTTTATGCTTCTCTATTCTTGCATGCTGTGTTTAGTAAGCAGCACCAGCAACTGCTGTAAAAAATGAAAAAGCAATTGTGTTTTCAGTTCATTAATTTTATTAATTTGACAGCTTTTCACAGATAGCCATTTCATTACTTCAGGAAACTTCAAGACTACTTAGCGTAATTTCTTTACTGGAGGAAGAGAGATGTCTTTTTAAAAACAATTACAGTGTGATTTTAAACCCTCTCTCCTTTCCTTCAGAAAGTCTGGGTGAAATGTCAATAACTTAAGTCACTCTTAATTCGTTAGATCTGATTTAATGTTGGTCCCTTAAATGTTCAGTGATTGGTCTTTAAAGAAGGGAGAAGTTTACTTCTCTATCCATCTGCCATTCAGATCTGGTTTACTCTTTCATGTGAATATTTATGCATTTTATGCAAATAAAGTTTGAAAATGTCATTTTGGAATTGAATGATTGTGAAATAACAAAGTTCTAAATAATGTTGCTGTAAGCCAGACTATTAAATATAAAAATCATAAAAATGCATAAGTAGAACTTATTGATAACATCAACAGTTACCATGTTTTCATGGCTATAGCCCTCCTTGTCATCCTTGTCATGTGAGTTTGAGTTGGCATACAGTTGAAATCAGTTGTGCTCTATGTAGTAGAGGACTATAATGAGCAATTAACAGTGGCTTTTAAAATGACACGCTGCAGTGCACTGTATGGTAGGTGACTGTAGTTATAAAACTATAATTAAGTGTGTGGGAATTGAGAACATCTGTTAAGGGAATGGCACTTACTGTTGCCAATTAAAAAAAATCCTAATGCTGAAAAAAATAGCATTAAAATATTACATATACCAGATTAAGCTGAGGACATAATTTTAATAATTAAGTAAACTGAGGGGTAGTTCATAAATGTGATGCTCCATTATGCTACCTATCCTTTCTGTTATTCGCACTGCACTTGATGAGATTGAATAGCTGGTGTTACAGCAAGGCATGTAACTGATCTACACATTTTCACGAAACAGATACCATCTCATGTGCTAGTGCTCCCTGAGTTAGTTGAGTGACTCTCATAATGCAGAACAATGAGCCCTGACAAGCACTTGTGGCAGTGTTAGAACTGTGGCTGCTGCAGGTACATTTAAACTAGTCTGATGACCTCGAAGTAACATTTCATTTGGGGCCAGTACTAAACCCATTCAGTCAATGAAGGATTCCTTTTGGCGTCAGCACTCCTGGGATGTAGCCTTGGCTAAATTTCACTATGTGGTTTAGAAAGTAAAATAAAACATATTGTGATACTAATGAATCAAACCTTGTCTTAAAACTTCGTAATATTCAAGCATGTTGTTTAGAACAGCATTGTTAAACTCCCTAAACTAGCTAACATAGACTGATAGTACCTATGATTAATGAAGTCATTCATCATTTCCTGTTTTATGATCCTGTTTCAAGTTACTTGTCAAAAGCTAGAGACCACGATTCTACAATGTAATAGTTTTGTTCCTATTAAAAATTCTGGTTGTCTGTAGTTTAGAAAAGTTAGGACTTGGTGGATGGAATAAACACAGCTTTATTAGGAATGTGACTTTTACCTCCCATTACAAAAATTGTGTGCCTCTGAAAAATCTGTTTGCAGATGCTCAGTAGAGATTTGTTGAAAGCACATGATCTTCAGATCCATTCCCATTGCACATGAACGGAAAATTAGAATTGAGTGCTTGAATGCTTCTGAGTGCCGGGGTAGTATAGGGAATGAGTGGGACTATTCATTGCTACTGCAATGAATGCTAGAGCAAGCTGAAAATAAGATGATGGTGTTTGCTGTTCTTTCAGGCCCACTATAGACCAGTCTTTGAAGAGGAAAAGGCTGCCTGGCTTGAAGACTGAGGGAATAAGAGCAGTAGACTGTGACAAATTGCCTCTGACAGGGGAAGGGGGAGTTTGGTTTGGAGGGCAGTGACAGGAAAACTGGGATTTAAGTAAGTTAAAGGGACAAAGGTGAGACTGGCCTGGAAGGAACCTGGGGCTGAGGGCTGAAAGCTTACTGTGGCTGCCTGATGTCCTCAGCTGAAAAGGTGGAGGCTTGCCTAGTGACTCTAGAAAAGTGATTCAGGTGTCCCTGTGTTGCCAGATGATGAGACTCCAGCATTTCCCCTTCCTTGTAGAAGGAAAGAAAATATAGAAGGTGACAGAAGAAAAAATTATATTAGTGTTGCAAAGGCTGTAGATAAGACGTGCCAGAGTTAAAGCCACCTTTGCTGCTTCAGTTTGTTCCCTTTGTGTGGATGCAGTTATTCGAATAGTTTTATATCTGCTTGTTTCTGCTAATCTCTGGCCCCATCCAGAGCACACACTGCATCTCCTCAAGGGCTGCGGGAGTGGATTTGGGTAAAGAATGGACTCAGTTGTAGACTCTTCGGGATAGTAGAGAATGAAGTAGAGGACTGAATACTGATCCTGGTTTGTGTCCCTGCCACTTCATTCCTGTGATGGTGGGTGTTGTGTGTTATTGTGGATGAGCAGGGAAAGCTCCTGCCGGTGCCTGGCTGGCAGGCAGCTTGTATAGCACTGAAAAGCCATGCATGACAGTGCTGCACAGATGCCCAGCCACCTCTCAGGGGATGCCTAACTTTGTTCTGTGTTGGCTGAATGCCTGGCACAAGCCTCTGATCTGTGAAAGTGCCTAGCACATACTTGCAATGAGAGTTCGATTAGCATTATTAATGTTCAAAGTATTCTGGCCAGTTGGACACAAAGTATCTTCAGTTCACTTACGCAAAGTTGCTGAAATCTTCAGTCTGTCTGTCACTTCAGTGAGGATACAGCAGCTTTCTGACACAAGTTGTTTTGTTTGACATGCATAGCTGTTACAGTGATCAATGTTTAAAGCAAACCTTGAGGAGAACTCACAGTTATAAATGAGGTTCAAGGCTACATGCTGGATAATGGTCAAACATGGCGTAGGTCCATACAGGAAGAACGTCGTTCTTTCTGTACACAGGCAAATTATTTCTGGGTTTGTGGATTTTGTAATTTGTTTTCAGCAATCAAAAGTTTTATGTGACGTAATTTAAATTCTTTAATCGTAGTTTATTAAAAATTACATATACACGTAGATTACAGTTGAAAGATACAGGCATATGAGTATGTACATGTACTGGTGCTTTTTACATGTGTTTTCCCTGAGCTCTTTTCTCACTAGGAAATACTGAGTGTTACGCTAGGTTCAAAAAAAGACCTAGAAGTATTCCTGAGAGACAGGTCTTTTAATTTTGCAGAATCTGTGTGGTCCGTCCGATTATGTCGTCTTTGAGCTGAATGAGAATTCCATGTATATGTTCTTGAGGTTATTATGAATATATGATATGGCTCACAGAATTATTTATTGTTCAACCTATTGTTGTCAGTCAGAACAGAGAAGAGTTAATCTTGTGTTGCTAAAGCATGGTCTTGTCTCTGACCCTCACTGTCTGGAATGCTGAATCAATGAATTGAGTGATTTCTTTCTCATTTAAGAGCAGTAAGAATAACAAGAGTGGGAGTCACATGGTAGTGCTTTATTTCAACACTGGAAAATCAGATATTGTTCAGATTGGTGCACATAAAAGCTTGAACTGAGCAAGAGGTAATGAGATAGCATGATTAGTGATTAACATATTTAACCAAATGGTTTAGCATTTTACCCCATCAATAAGAATATATTATCTGTGATTCCAGGAGAAAACTGAGAGTGGGGAAATCAATCCTCTGATTACTAAAGTTAAATCTGGTAATTGTAAATTTGTCTCTTACAGAAATGAATGCTACTTTCAGGCAGAAAATACAATCTTTATAAATTCTGATATGTAATGGATAACAATTTCTGTAGTAGAATCTATATACCTTATAGGTAATGGCTAGATGAACTCTTATCTAAATAATTGTTGTAGTAATGAACTTGGGAAACATTTAAAATTGTTTTTAACATTTTAATTTCAACAACATTGACACAGTTTTATGGTTGTAGAATTTTGCAGTGATTTTATTATCAACTTGTTAATGTCTTCTCCTAGCAGCTGGTAGCTCTTGGAAGCTGCTATCCAGTGATCAAAAGGGTGAGCAGATATAGTTAATGAAACTTCAGGCATTTCCTTTGTATTTGATCAACACTTTTTAGAAAATCTGTCTATAATTTACTGTTTTTTCTTTGCTACTTTCTTGACCACAATTGCAAATATCTGGAACTCATGTTCTCTGGTTAAACAACCTCTCATGGGTTAGCTGACCTTTTAAAATCTCCTAAATTAACATTGTTTGCTATAGTATTTTTTTCTGTACTTTATTATATATGCTGTCACAGTACGTAAGGACCAGCATCCCATTACTCTGTAGGACATACAGAGACAGATCTAGATTAGTCAGATTTCCCAATAATTTACAATCTAAAATGAAAAAGTAGCAGATGAAGGCAGCAACTGAAATACAGGGAATCAATGTTTATTGGTATTAGTACAAAGCAGCCTCCAGCCACTGGGCTGAGAGTCTCTGCAGAGACTGGGATCCCATCCTGCAGAAACAGCTGAGTGGAGACAGCCCCTCTCCAAAAGTGACAAAGGAGGGTAAGAGAAAGCTAAACTCACAAAGGTGAAAAGATCTCTTGAAAATCGGTTGCAGAGCCAGGTGTAGAAACCACGTTAATGCCCTATTACAGGGGATAATCTGGTATTCCATGTGGCACCTGGCCTAAAGAAGCCTCAGAGCGTGTAAAACTGCTCAGTTCTGTCCTTTAAATGTCACTGAAAAGTTAAAATGACTGGGAAATTGTTAGAATTCATGAAAATAAGCAAGTCCAATTCTGTTTCTTTTAGGTATATAAGTAGATTTTTTTGGCCTGTGAACTCATGAGAATGGCTCTAAGTTTAATAGGCTTAATAGTGGACCTGGTTCATGAAACCACTTCCCCAAACAGAGCTTAACTTACAGCAAATGGGATAATATATATCCTTTGTTTTCCTGATCTTTTTACTTTGTGGATCATTGGACAGTTCTGAGAAGATGGGACCTTTTCCCATGAGTAGTTCTCAGCAACAGGATTTGATAGCCATCAGTCAAGGCTGTATAGGCAGATTCCATTACTCTTTCAAAGCCTGATTTTTTTCAAGATCCTCAAGTTTTCCAGGTTATCTCAGTGACTCACACTTCACGGTCAGGACCCAGAGTGCTAGAGCAGTCTACTTTTGGAATTAAAATTGCACTTTTTAGACAGCAGATTTTTTTCTTGTTATTTTTGTTGATTATGTGATGTCTAACAAGGCAAATTAAATTTTGAGGGAGGGAAGTATTGTAGCTGGAATCATAAAGTATATGTATTTATCCACATACAGCTCCTAACTCTTCTTGTATTAGTTGCCTTATGTCTTATAATGCTAGGGTATATTGCCCATTTGGCTGTGATATGCTCTGTGTTCTCAAAGGTAATTCCTCATGGAACTTGTAAGCCTTCAGTGTTACTGATACCTCTGCATTTCTGTCAAACTTAGAGAAATTGGCTGAAAGTTTTAAGTACATATTAGGGGTACTGAAACTTTCCCTGTGTGATCCTATCCAACTTTTATCTTAGAAAACAGCAATTAAAATATCCCAATGAATATCTTCTTAGATCATCTTCTAAGTTACAGGTATTCTTTTTGTCTTTATGAGCATGTTACAAAAAGTTCGAAACCAAATCCTGCTGCTTCAGCATACTTACTGAGAATATATTAAGGAGCCTTATGTCATCCCACACATCGGTGTGACTGTTAGCTAGATGTAACATTCCTTAGCTGTGGTTAAGGGAAGCATATTTTTATATTTAAGACAAAACCAATGGAAGGAAACAGAAAAGGATTTTTCTTTCATAAATGAACACTGTTCCCACTGACTTGATTGGGAGTGGTACTGACTCATTAAAAACAAAAACAAAACCAACAACAACAACAAAAATATTGAAAGTAATTATATTTAGGTGGAGATTTATGCATGTTAGTCTCAAATTGGTACGTATTACACACCCAGTAGCAAGAAGCAGAACGCATTGTTTGTCATACTGTATGAACATGGAAAATTTGATAATACTTGAAGTATTCAAGTGACCAGTAGTTTGCAAAGTTCTGGAAATGAGTGATGAAACTGAAACTCCCTTATTTTCCTAATGTCTTTGGTAGTTACTGGAGGCTAATGAACCCAAATTTAACCCTCATTTATGCCCCTCTTTGTTTACCTGACAAGGGAACTTTCAGAAGGACTGAGAAGATGTATAATGCGCTTTAGGCACTCTGCCTTGAAGGTGGAGGTTTTTGTGATTGTGTTTGTAGGCATTAATCTACTGCATGTCTCTTTCAGTGACATGGTCTCATACAGTAATTTTAAATCGTTTCCAGACTACAGAATGAGTTAATTTGAACAAACACAGTTCCTGTAAAACAACAGCAGGGGAAGCCAAAAGCAGGGAACAAAACCACTAGTAAAGGCTGGAAATTTACAATTTTATCTTATTAAAGGCAGTAGCAGATGCCTGGAATAAAGTGTAAGAAATGTGAATTGGAGTCAGTAGTTAATGGGACTTCTCTCTTTTTCTTTATATTTAAGCAATAAAAATAATGAAAAAAAAATCAGAAACACCACAAGCACGACTGGAATTATTAGTAATATTTCCTCTAGTGGTAGAGCTTTAAGGAGATGCCGAGTATCAAAGCAGCTGTTTGTCCTCCTCCTTCCTTTTGCAGCTGTAAAAATAACCAGTAAAATGTACAGAATGTTGTCAGTCTGAACATCTTTCTTGGTATCCTGTTAGACTTGCAGTTACATTTTAGGAAAATGTTCTGATATTGGAGCGTTTGAGATGTATTTTGAGACGATAGCAAGTACCTACTTAGAACTAAGTACAGACGTTTTACTTAAGTTTGGTTTTCAGTACATAGCTAGTCAAAAGTATACATATTTTGTAGAAATCATGCTACAACAGGAGAAATTTTAAGCTTTAAGTTTTTTTCTCTAAAGCGAAAGACTTGCTTTTAAGTCGATATCAATTTAAATATAAGTGTTTGAGTTTTTCTTCAGATGCTGTATTCGATAAAGATTGCTTTAAGGAACCTTCAGTTTAGAAACACGTAGTCTTTGCTTTTTTCATCAGATATTCAGTTAATTTTCTCAGTTTCATGTAGAAACAGAGGGACAGGAAAGTATAATTCTAGCTTCTCTTAATTTTGTATTCATAGCATTCTCAGAAAAATGATATTAGGAAAAGAATCCAAGGTCTGGAAAGAAGTTCCTGTGTTATCAAATCTATTCTCTTGCCTTCAAACAGCCACTTTTTTCACATACGCTTGTCAAGTTCGTGCTCTTAAGTCTGACCACAGTACTGATAAAAGTGCTCCAGACCTTAATGACTGTCATGAATAGAAAGTACCTTATGATTTTCAACTACATTTGAGATAAATGAAATGGTTAGGTGTTCTTGTGCCAACTTTGTTTCTTCTTCCAGTTCTGTCCAGTTCCTTGGTGTGTTTATAAAGAATGATCAGCCATAGATTTCTGTGATAGGTTCTCCTGTACCTGGTGCTCTATAAACTCTTGCTCATGGGAACTAGAAATGCTTGTGATTTTCAAGACAGGATCTTTCCAGTGCCTTGAATTTGCTAGGGGAAGTAGACTTACATGTCTGATATGTTGTAAGGTAGATACCCCACTATGTTAGTTTGTTAGTAATACTGTAGGCAGCTGGAATAAGCTTCAACTGTATTCCTAATTGCAACTTGGCAAACACGGCAAAAATCATAAATCCAACTTCTATGTCTGTTCTGCTGCCTTTCCACACTGCTCAGAAATTATCTGTTTCCTACTAGAATATCACTCACAACCAAAATTTCTTGACAGTTGTAGCAGAATAACTACCGATCCCCCTCCTGTCTCTGAAAGAATCTCTGCAAGCACACATCTCCTCAGCTTTTGCAAGTCAGTTTAACCAACGCAAGCTCTTTGCAGCCCAAACATGCCTCCTAGTATTTTGCATCTCCCCAGATGATCCAGTAAACAGAGCTTTTGTGTGTACAGTTTTCCCTGATCATGCACTAACTGCTGCTGACTGCGATGCGAGCTATCTATTGCGTCCTGGTAGAAGTTTATGGCTATGTACAAATTATTCAGACATCCCAATTGTTTAAGGACTTAACCAGTACATTTGCGGATGATGTGCGTAACTAACACCTGTATGATGACACTGTGCTTAATATAAGGATGTCTTCACTATCCTGTAAGCAAAAGTTAAAAGTTAAAATTACAGAAACTATGATGACTGTTGTCTGCCTCTCTTTTGTTCTTTGATTGTCTATCTGAAACACTCTTAATTAGGACTGGAGTATTCACCTCCTTATAAGGTGAGGGAATGTGATCTGGGGCAAACAGTATTTATGCCTGTGTTTTAAAATGAAGCATAGAAATAGGTCTGTGGGGCCTACATAAAGCATATGCTTAAGCATATGCTCAGCATATGCCTTGCTGGGTTGGATCTTAGTACAAGCTCCCTGCCATTTTGTTGTCTTCTTGTTGCATAATAATGAAATTGAAACACGGTGGAACCTTCTTCAGTACTTTCTCAATTTTTTATTACAAGCACTGTCTCCCTCTGCTCTATCATTTTTTTGTTTTCATATGAACAATACATTTGCGTATATGCCTTCTTCGGCTTAGGGGCTTGACAGGAGAGACCTCTGCTCCCGATGAAGTTTTGGTACAATTGTTTGTGCATACAAACCGCTGCTGCCACAATCCAAACATTTTGTGTTCTGTCAAGCTCTCATTGCATTCTCATTGCCATAGTCATCCTGCTACAGCTAAACATCTGAAACAATTTCCTTGAAAAACCAAGAGGAAAAAATACAGCCAGCTTCACTATTTTCCAGAACTCATGTTTCATACTTCTTTTCCTCTCCTTCACTGAATGTATGATTTGGCCTGTTGCAGAGACGAGAGCAGGAATGCTCTGCTGTGTCTTCATGATTTAAGTTAAAAGAATTTACTGCCACGTGGAAAGTAGAATATAGAATCCTGCTTGGTAATAAATGTGTGTTTGTAGATCACCTGCCATGTTTAAACTGACTAAGCAATCCTTGGAGTAAAATCACCGACTGATTTGGCTCCTTAATTTTGCAGATACTTTCCCAAGTATATTACTGTCTCTTAGCTCAAACTGTGAAACTGGAAAATAACATTAAAGCAAATCTGACACTCTTTCTCACACAAATCTGGAAAGCTCCTGTCCTCTCCAGATATATGGCCGTTGCAAGACAATGAAAATCTATCATTTTCTAGACAGATCATACACAAACCTGTCCTGCTGATGATCCATCTGCACTCTGTATGGTAAGCTTCTCACTGAAGATCCTTGGGGTAGAATTCATTACAAAGAATGGCAACTATAAAGAGCACATACTAGAATTAGCTTTAAAATCAATATAAACACTGTATCAGAAAAGCATGTTTTAAACATGCGTTTTATAATATCCTTTGCAAAATGGTAAGGAGTAAATAACAGGTAATTTGGAAGATGTTAAAAAATACATTAGTCCATTAACACTGTCTGGTTGATCTCTGTCATCTTATAAAGTTATCCTGAATACCTTTGGGGAAATCATTTAGTTGGTCAAGTCAATCAAACTCACAATTTACCTTATAGTACTCAGCACCAAGAATGCCTGTAATATAATTGTAGGGGATGCTGTTGGTGGGGAATAGCAGTTGTAATAATAACTGTTGTCTCTTTGAGCTTCTTTCATACTCTGACTATATAAGCAGTATAGGTCAAAAATATTTTCAGACACAATCAATGTGGAAAATGCCAGCTTGTTTTGAAACAGCAACAGAATCTGTATGATCAGATTCAAAACATACCAAACCAGGTAACTTACCACTTCATTTTTCAAGACCCTTTCAAAACTTGTCTAAGCAAGCAGGTAACTAGATTCTGGAGTTTGCCCCCAGTTAGCTGTGCAACTAGCAAGCCTGGGATTTCAAAAGGATCTAGACTCCATGGCTACAGAGCAGGAGAAAGAAAAACCCCCAAAATTATCGATGAGCTTGGCTGCATTTGATCTGGTAATCCTATGAGGCATTTAGGAATTTGCAATGCATTAAGTTATTAGTGTAGCTGTAACAATAAGAAAGGAAAGAAATCTCCTTTCCTTTTTACCTTCCAGTTCTTTCCAGAATTTTACATGGAAAGGATTTTCTAAATTCTGACAGTCTCTATCCTTAGGTAATTATGGATTATAGTTATTGATAATTATGAACTCAATTATTTGAATGAGGTCTAAACAGGTTGCTACTCATTTAGGCTTTGATTCACAAAGCGCTTGCTCACATTTATTTAGTTGATGTTTGATTGAATGTTAGAGCTCCTACCTCAGGGCTGTAAGTGCTTTAGCATCTGATCAATAACGTAATTAAACCTCTAACAGTAAAGACACGTGTCTTGTAGTCATGAATAAACTGAGGGCGGGGAAACCTTTCTTGACTTCTCACTAACCCATTTTATAGCTCCATATAGATGTGGAACAGAAGGGGTGACAGAATGGCTCCCTGCAGCACCCCACACTTCAGAACTTACCAGGAACAGAAGCAGCGATCATAACTAGCTATCAGGGTCTCTTGGAGAAAATAGAGTAGGTGTCAATGAGATTCCCACAAGTTTCTTCAGCAACCCCTCTCAATGCAAAGTATTGCTGAGCTGAGGTGATCTTTGTAATGTTATCAAGAAATATAGGGAGTTATTAAGAAATAACACAGCAATATATATTATGTATTTAGTGGAAGTGTAGCAATGATTACTGCATCTGTATTCAACCTGACAGACATGTTTTCGTGCACTAGCACAGTAATTCATTTTCTATCACACTACCTCTGCCAGATGAAGCCAACTAGAGAAGAATGTCATGAAGATTAATCCTGGATCTTCCTCTGCAAAAAGTTAGACATGCTACTGTGGTGAAACTTAGTGTTCTCTTACCTCAGCATCTAAGATCAAGTGTGAGCTTAGTAGAAAACCTGCCTGATCTAGGTGACTGAACAGCAGTCTCTCGTTTTGCAAACTCATTTTCCAATAGCGCTTCTCATCTACACAGTAATTACAGGCATTCCTTCCATCACAGCTTTCTAAGACCTGAGTACTTTAGCTGATTATTGGGCACCATGTTTGGAAACGAAGAGTATCTGATGCTTTCAGTAGAATATTCATCTTGCCTCTGTCTGGGTCTGTATTCGAGCTACTTAAAAACCCATTCACAAAGCACAGTTTTCAGGAGACAGTGAAGCAGAAACAGAAGTACAAAACAAAACGCTTTGTTCCCCTCTCTTCTCCCCACTTTCTTGAAGTAAGGATCTTAAAGACTGCATGAAACAATGCTGACTAAAATGCTTTCAGGCATATGGCTGTTAAGTTCAGTGCATTTGCTTGTATCCTACTGCCAGTATCATTAAGTATTTGAATGCTACTTTAGCTCCTTAGAGGCAGAGAATTACAAATAATTTGGGTATTAAATGCAAGGCCTACTGTTTGCATGAGTGCAATTTATGTTGCCTTATTTACATGCATATTTTTCAGGTATGCAAGACTAATGTGTTCTTCAGTAAAATGAGATGAATGTGAAAGCATTAGTCATGTGTATGCAATCCCTCACTGAATGTCAGCAGTGCAACCCTAAGCTGTTCAGGTAGAAAAACTCTCAGGAGGACAAAGCTGTAGTGCTAAAATTGAGTGTTGTCTGTTCAAACTTGAGTAAGAGTTAAGCATACTTTATGTAAATATATCGAAGCCACCTGCTAGAAATCATTTTGGCTCTGCAGTGTTCCAAGAGTTCTGTACTTGTTGGGTCTGAAAATAAATACCGTGTTGCATTTCGTAGCTTGTGTGTCATACCATCAGTGATCCAGTTCCAAGCTAAAAGAAGGCTTGAAAATGGTGTCTCCTCTAGCAGCCTGAAAATGCTGCAGGAATGTGAGGCTTTAAGAATATTCTGTAGCTGTGCAGAAATCAAAAATTTTAGTCAAAGACAATTCATCAGAAATGAACAAAATAAAATTTGCCTTAATTTTTTAAAGATCTTTTAGAAATTCTTAGAGGTAGTTTACTGATAGCTGCAGCATAAAAAGAATGTGATAAAGCTTTATTCACTGCCATGTATCTATTTCCGTAGTTCTCAAAAAATCTAATGTGAATCTTTTTTGTCAGAAAACTGACTGAATAATAGCAGCAGAGTTCAGAGAGTTTCTAAAAAACAGTAAGGTTTTCAAGCAGTGGAGAATCTGGCATCATTAATACAAGAGAATACAGCAATACACCTTACCTCAGAGGTACAGTTAATTCAGGGTTCCTGTTGAACTGGAATTGTTTTCTGATATTTTGTTTACTTCTATTAATTAATATCTTGAGTCTCCCATTATAAAAAGGGTGCTTCATGCATACCTTCCAACTTCCTCCAACATAGTTGGGCAGTTTATATTTTCAATTTATTTTTTGAAGCTGTATTGCATTAAAAATTCTTATTTTCCCTTTGTTTTATCCCGAACTTAATGTGGGAACAGTGCAGAGGGAGAATGACTTTTTTTAGCCCCCCAGTATTTTGGCTTCCAGTGTGTCTGCCCACTCAGTAAGTTATAGTGAGAAGCATATGTCATAGAATCGTAGAATGGTTTGGGTTGGAAGGAACCTTAAAGATCATGTAGTTCCAACCCCCTGCCATGGGCAGGGACACCTTCCACTAGACCAGGTTGCTCAAAGCCCCATCCAGCCAGACCTTGAACACTGGCAGGGAAGGGGCATCCACAGCTTCTCTGGGCAGCCTGTTCCAGTGCCTCACCACCCTCAATGTAAAAAACAAAAATCTTCCTTAAAATTGATCTAAATCTACCTTCTTTACATTTAAAGCCGTTACCCCTTGTCCTGTGACTACACGCCCTTGTAAAAAGTCCCTCTCCAGCTTCCCTGTAGATCTCCTTGATGTACCAGAAGGCTGAAATAAGGCGTCCCCAGAGGCTTCTCTTCTCCAGGCTGAACACCCCGAACTCTCTCAGCCTGTCCTCATAGGAGAGGTGCTCCAGGTGCCCTCCTCTGGACTTGCTCCAACAGTTCTATGTCTCATGAGAATGGAGTAGAGAGGGAGAATCACCTCCCTCAACCTGCTGGTCACGCTTCTTTTGATGTAATGATACAGCTGAGATTGGCCCGTATGCAGAACGCCATTGGAAACCTTTTCTGTGCTTGTCCTTTTATTTCTAAAAGAGCCTGAATAGAAGAGGTATTAAAGTTCCTGATCCTAAATTAAAGCTGTGACATAAACTGCCAGTAGATGGAAAATACTGTCTAGTTTGTCCTGTAACATACCATCAGTAGGTTAAAGTCACCTGAAAATGTAGAACGTCCTACTTTTTCTACTGTTGAGGTTTTGTTTTGTGGGGTTTTACTATTTGTTTGTAAGTGTTATATAGCGTTGGGATATCTAAACAAAGAAATTCAACATATGTGTGCATTTTACATTATTTTGGTGCAAATTATTACCTTTAAAAAGCACATTGATGTGTAGTGACTGGATTCCCTACCTATTGACTCCATTGGGAGTTTTGAAATGTATTCTTGTGGATGCTAAGAGAAATGCCCTGGTGCTGTGCATAGCAATACAGTGAACAACATTAAGAGTGTCAGTGTTGTCTGTAGAGGCACATCAAATCACCGGCTGAAAACAGCCACATCTCCTGCTTATAAATCGTTGAAAAAGACCTGGTAAATTTGGTTGCTTAAAAAGAGAGACCTACTCTTTATATCTTGCAGTTTGCACAAAGGAGTGAATAAAGCTTATTAGCAGCCCTTAAAAATATTTCCCCATTCCTATGCAGGAGCAATTTTTAGTTTACAGTTTCAAGATGAGAAGTCAATCTCTATTTTTTTTATCTCAGAGCAAATGTTTACAACTTGAGATACCTAACACTTGAAAATAGAGTAGCTTATAATGGAAGCGACAGCTCATCTTCAGCTTTGGAAGGACAAGCAGTACCAATTTAATTAAAGCTGTGTTAAAATAAGAATGTCATTTGTATCACAGTAATTCTCCACCCCTCTGAGACATCCTGCTACCATTTTGTACCGCACATTCTTGTCCTATGCAAATTAATAGATCATTTTATTTTCCGCAGGAAATCTGAAGACTTTTATAGCAAATCCTCCAGTGTCAAAATGAACACAGGTATGCTGCTTCTGTGAGATTTTTCTTTACTCTTATGTGTTGTTTAGTAAGCAGAGAACGTCCCAAATTTATTTAAATTTTCATGAACAAATTGTACTTTACTTGGTGCTGAACTCAATTTACACAAGATATTTTAATGGTGTGTCTGCTTGTGTACATTTATATTCCATATATAAAATTTACATACATATTTTTATATGTATGGATATATATGGATATGTAAAATATACATGCATGTTTAGCTTTCTGTGCTTAAGTTATAAGTATCGGTTTTGTATGTATATATTTTGTGTAAAAATATGTAGTATGAAGATATAATAGGTATAGATAAGGGGTCTTAAAGCATCACATTTTCCTAAGAAAATGCACATGCTTTAAAAATACTTTGTTTTCATTCTTTACTGTCATTAAATTAAGAGGTATATAAATACTACTCTGTATCATTAGCTACACTTGCATAATCAGATAAGTACTTTGTACTTATAAGGATTTGTATTTTCTCAAGTTGCTGTGATAGATGTATTGACCAAATGAAGTACTCTACACTATAGGAAGTTATCTTTGTGATCTCTGACAACATAGTAATGTTTGCTCCTGAATCACTGAAGTCAATAGAGTTCTGCTGGTTTTGCTGGAATTGGGAACAGGCCTCTCGAAAGCACACTGGTGAAATCTTGGCCTCACTCATGTCAGGTATAAGTTTTTATTTGCAGTCAACTCTTTAGGCTCCATAGATGAGCCGCCTGGTTTGCATGTTAACTGTGGCAGGAGGACAGATAGATCCATCCTTTCCAAACCAGTTGGTTTTCCCGTTGGTAGTAGTGCTGCACTGTGACGACTAACTTGACAACCTGAAATAAGCCAAATGTGTTATGTGGGGCCTGAGGACCTGAACTACCTTTGAAGACAGTTTAGGTGTTTTGGCAGCATGCTCTAAATCAAAGGGATTAGCTTTTCTACAGTACAGGTTGCTGTTATCTAGACCACTGTATTAATCAGGCTTCCTGGCTTCCCATCGTCTCAGACAATGACTGGAATTCAGTAGAACAGATTTTTTAATACAAAGTTAAAAGATATCGGCTCACTTGAAACCACTACATCTGTAAATATAATAAGCAGGAGAAATTAAATTCTTCAGCTGAGTCTGTGTTGTTGCTTTGGTTTTTTTTTTTCCCCAAAGTTTTGGTTGTTCTTCATTGTTTTATAGATGTTAACCAGGGTTGTACATTTTTCATTTATGGGAATACTCTGAAATTTGTCCTATCCTTTTGCATTTTTAGTAAAGACATTTTTCCTAAACATGTCAGTCTGTATAATTAAGGTTGTACTGAAATACTGCTTGTTTCATAGGACTGTAATTTCAGAAGTAACTCAGCTAAACATCAAACATTTGACTGTGATTACATTGTGCATTGCAATCATATGAGTTAAGATCGTACAATCAATACCATTTTACACTTGTTTTTAATACTTTTATACTTTCTACTATACTTCTATACTTTCTGCTGCTACTGGATAGAGCAGTAAATTGCCAGTTCATGCTACTGCAGCTCTGAAGTATCACTTTGTTCTATGTTGTACTGTGTATGTTTGATACTAAGGTACATATTACCAGCTGCACTAAAAGGAGGTATTAGCAAAAAAATGTGGTATTTCCTATTAGTTCTATTGATGTGGGTTGTTTTCTTACTGAAAAAAAAAAAATAAATAAATAAATCCAGTGAGTAGCGTGAGAAGTAAACATCTTGCACCTATCTTTTGGTAAAGAATCACTTTACTAAGAGAGTGACTGAAGTAGAAACCGGTTTGCATGGTGTTCTGGTCTAGTTCATTAGGGTTTTTTTGTGAGGTTTGTTTGTTTGTTTTGATTTATTTTCACTATGTTTTCTTTTAATATAAAATGCATGCTGCAGTTCTTTGGGGTTTTTTATATTTCATGGTTTTATAATAGGAATTTGTGCGTGACACAACTGGAGGTTATCAGATACTATTGATTTGCCACTATTTTGTTTTAAAAACATGCATTTCATTAACTACTCATCCAGATAAATGAGCACTCTAGTTTGATGCCAGTAACTGCTGAAGTAACAAAGCTTGTCTGTACGCAGCTTTAAAGAGAAAAAGTAAATTTACTGCTTAGACTGAGTTCCTCTAATCCAGTGTTCCCTGTGGCTGCCGACTTGGCAGTTTGTCTCAGCATACCCTGTGGAAGATATTTTTGTCTACAGAGAAAATGTTTTGAAGAGCTTTGGTTTTCAATACTCTACCATATATGGAACTGATTTTTTAGCATTTGATGTTAATTCTGTACCACATGTTAGAAAGCAATATTCAACAGCATAAGGCAATGAAACATGTTTTCAAAAGGAAAGAAATAGGTGTAAGATGTAGAGGAGGTTTTCAGAAGTACCAAAGGTACTTTGGCTCATAGTTCCTCTTGGTATTCAAATACTGTCATAATTTTAAAATAGTAGTCTAACAGAATGTATGCCTTTTTAAACCTAGACTAAGCTATCATCAAGATAATAATGCTTTATTCCATATGTAGGGGTATTCATCAACAAGTCTTCAACTACTTTACAGATTTGACAATATTAACTTGGTGAGACATTTTGAGAAACTAAGTAACAGAAAACCTGAGCTGGCCATGAAGCTCACATCAGATTAAACCACCAGATAAATATGTTTGTTGTTCATATTACGTATGTGCCTGTATAGCTGAGGTTGGGGGAGAGGTAATTGCCTTGAGGAATAATGAATAGATACAAGTAAATATGCTAAAACAGATTCTTAGTGTCCACCCTTAAATATTTTGGCTGAATTTCATGAAGATAATTCTTGGTAAATGCATCTAATTTTAAAATTATTACACAAGTTAGCTGTTTGCAGTAGATGAAGCACATAAAGAGCAGCCAAGAGTGAAAAAGTATGCAGTTCTGGAAGACTGCAAATATTTTTGTTTCTTAAAATTATTAGTGGACATCATCACATGGACTAATCTCTTACATTTTGTCTGGGAGACAATAATTTAAATTTGTGGGGCTCTGCAGAGTTTCTGAAAAGATTGCGAAGCCACTTTTAGATCACTACAACGAATTAGGTGGGCTTGAGTGCTTCAGGCATCCTACAAAATATTTACTTTTTTAATCAATATTTGTTGTAATTGAGCAGCATCAAATAACCTAATAACAGCAGGTTCACCTGTGTAATCAGCATTGGGTTATGTGATAAAAGCTCTTTTGCACACCCGAAAAGCTGCTCAGAGAAACAGTTATAGGAGGGGAAGCCCAAATAGTATCCCGCCCTGCCAAGGCTTCTCCCAGGCACATCCAAGGAGATATCAAAGGCCCATCTCCATGAGCCTCAAGGAGCCCAAGGACACAAGGGCAGTCAGGGACCCAAATTAAGGACTACCAAGGAACAAACACCTTGTCCAGGACCCTCCCAAGACCACCCCAGGACAGACTGAGCCCTGGAATCCAGGCATTGAGTGAATGGCGGATTCAGTGTCTGAGCACAGTTTCTGGAAGGATTCGCCATGTACACATGTGCATATATATTCTCACTTGTGGACCTTCATCTTGCTCAGCCAGAGAAGGGAGAGGGATGAGGCCGTCATGCCGTGTTAGTGTGAGTGATCTGTGTGCCCAGCCATTTGTGTATGTGGTGTATATGAGACCGCATCTGGAATACTGTGTTCAGTTCTGGGCCCCTCAGTTCAAGGACAGGGAACTGCTGGAGAGAGTCCAGTGCAGGGCAGCAAAGATGATGAAGGGAGTGGAGCATCTCCTTTATGAAGAAAAGCTGAGGCGGGTGCTTCTCTTTAGCTTGGAGAAGAGGAGACTGAGGGAGGACCTCATTAACATTTACAAATATGTAAAGGGTGAGTGTCATGAGGATGAAGCCAGGCTCTTCTCAGTGACAACCAATGATAGGACATCGGGCAGTGGGCACAAACTGGAACACAAGAGATTCCACTTAAATATGGGAGGAAATTTCTTCACAGTGAGGATGACAGGACACTGGAACAGGCTGCCCAGGGAGGTTGTGGAGTCTCCTTCTCTGGAGACATTCAAAACCCGCCTGGACACCTTCCTGTGTAACCTCATTTAGGTGTTCCTGCTCCAGCAGGGGGATCGTACTAGATGATCTTTCGAGGTCCCTTCCAATCCATAACATTCTGTGATTCTGTGATACGTGTGCTCTGGTGCACACATCTGCTGGGAACACATCTCCAGGCTCGCTACTGGCTTGACCTGGGGTCATGGACGCGCAGCAGCTTCATCTGTCTTGGACTGTTACATCCATTTGCCTCAGAAGGTCAGAATTCAAAGAGAGAGTAAGAATCCCTGGTCTAGAAACTTCTAAACTTGAATTCACTGTGCAGACAAGTGGGAAAATGATACCGTTCACCAGTACAGTGGATGAAATAATGATCAGAAAGCATTATGTTTGGGTGCAGTTTTTCTTTTCTTTGATCTCTAAGAGCTTATTAAAAATTTCCTGTCCCCTGGCTGCTCTCTCTCACCTCTTCACAAGAGGTCACCATCTTTTCATCTTAACCAGCTTGCTTTATGCCACTGCTTTTACTGACTCTCTGAAATACTCTGTTCAAAAAAAACCACCCCAGATTCCTAAATGAAAGTGGTGATGCTTTGAATTAGCTCCATTCTGCTTTGGAGCAGGACCCGACCAATAGACTGTTTGTCAAATAGAGATACAGCTAACCTGGGGTGATGCTGTCAGTAGTGCAAGCAGTTGTTGCGATTGCGGATTTAGGGGGAAAGGGTTAAGTACTCATTGGTGGAGAGAAGCAGAATTAAGGCGGGGAGAGAAAAAGAAGTGAGGAAAGGCGAAGAATGGAGAAAGCCTGTAGAGAAAAACTGTAGGAAAGGAGTTGGCAAAGAGAGAGGGGAGCTGAATGGTGAGCAGACATGAGGAAGAGAGCATCCAGAGCCCTACCGTGCAGAAAGCATTAGGATACATGTGCAAATATATACACATTCTCCTAGCTGGAGGGAAAACCACCCTCTTGCTTGTCTTTTCCAGTCAGTGAGTGGCTCTCTTTCTCTCTTTAAAGGTGAATCTGCAGCATTGATCCTAGCATTTAGGAGTTCAGCCCTATATGCCCTTGCTCTGCGAGATATGGTCAGAAATGTGTTGCGACAGATAATCCTTACCTCCCCGTTCTCCTTTGTTTTCTGCAGTACCTGCTAAGGATGCTTATTTGTCTTCTGATTTGATGGAACTATGTAGGGCTTGCAAAAGATTATCTAGGCACCACCGTGCTAAGTCCTGATTTGAGCTGGACTTGCGTTTTAGGCAGCTGCTTTGATTGTGAGTTATTGCCCAGCTTCGTAGTCTGCTATTGCCTGCAGGCTGTAGCTGATTCAGATCTCCTTTACTTCAGTGTTAAAATAATTTGTAGGAAGACAGTACTCTTGCTCCTGAAGAATTTGTCATGTCAAAAGCATAAAAAAATTGTGTCTATTTGTGTATGTATTTGCATACATTTTGTATAGATTGTTTCACATATCTTCATTTGTTCCTTGAGTAACAGCTGTGCAATATTAATTACTTATAATCTGCAGGTGAAATTAGCAGATAATAATTAATTCAGCCTCTCTTTTTTTTGACTTCTCCATTCTCTAGACTTAGCACTTTTTGGTGTTATTCAGACTTCAAGAATCTGGGTGAATATAGTTAGTATTTTCTGGCAATTTGATGGAGCTATGAAAAAGGGCTACAGGCTGGAATGAGCCTCTTGAAGTCCAACTGTGTAAGGGCATGCAGATAAGGGAAGCAGTTTGAAAACTGCCTCTTTTGAGGCAGCATGCAGATCCTTCTGATCCTCATTCAGATATAATGTCCTTGACTTAACGGGAGCCTGGCCTGAACAAAAATGGGAAGAAAGAATCCATCATGCGTAAATACATGTTTTCCTTCACATATTCATATTTTATTAGAAATTTTTCCCAACTCAATCCAGTATATTTGTGTGGTTATGTCTTAATTGAGGACTAATTGACCCATTTTGTACAGGTACTGAGAATGTTATTGCAGGTACAGACTTGCATATGGGCTTCTATATATAGGGGTCAATGTTGTATGCATATATGTATGTAGTCAGTTACAACATCTGTTTTAGCTATCTTGCATGAAGCCATGTCAAATACTTTGCTAGATAATGGGTCCACTAAGTATAGAACTCTGACTCAGTTACATTAAAATTGATTTGAAGCAGAATCTCTTGAAGTTACAATAACGAAATATTTCTAGTCAGTTTTCTTGTTGTCTTCCTTTCCTCCCACTCCAGATAGTTTCTTTATCCTGAAATTCAGGAAGGTAATTCTTGAAAAAATACAAATAAAGCATTGCTTTGTTTGAATGGAAGATGTGACAGGATGGCAGAATTGTTTGCCTGTTAGCTTGCATTAGTCAAATAGAGTAGGTTGACAAAGTCTGCAAATATTCGGATAAGAACACAATCTCAATATCAACACATCATCGAATCTCCTTTAAATTACTTCTGGTGTATGTTGGTGTGGGGGCAATATACAAGAATGGAAAATTATTTTAATTACCGTTGCCAGTCTATATTCATGTAAGTAAACTAAAACAAATGTGCAGATTTGATAGCCGTTGTGTTTGTTTCATGTGTACAACACCAGTAATTAATTGCAGGTAATGTATTGCTTTTGCCTATTCCTGACTGAAATAGTTTGGCTTTCGGCCTTGAGAGTTGGACTTGGCAGTGAGTCTTCTGAACCGCTCACACCTGGGGCAGTGGCTCTGATGTTTGCCAGACTTAACAACCACTTAATGTGAATCCTGCAAGACCCGTGGCCAGAGGGCTCTGCTGTTTCAGGGGAATATTGGAATGAGGAAGGAAATCCCAGGAGCGCACTTCTCTTGCAGACATGGGTTAAAGATGTCTCTGTGGCTCACATTACTGCTGTCGTAGGAAATACTTTCTATTCATAGGTTGCAGGTCTTCTTTAAATGTAATTTTATAAAACTCCCTGTCACAGGACACAGATATGAAACCATTAGGGCCTCTACCATAGTTGTGGTTCTTGACTTCAGTGGGGTACCGCATGAAGTTTCAGCAATATAAAATAATTAAAATTATTATATGAAAAAGCAGAAAAATATTCTAGTTAAATACAATCAGGAAGAATACTTATTAACTTGCTTTTACAACTACGATCGAGTTGCTAAAAAGCTAAGATGTGGGAAAGCTACCTTCTAATAATAACAAAGTATTTATAAAACAGAATGACAGCTCCAAGTGAGAGAGGAACAAACAGTGAGGAAAGGAGTCATGCAAGATCCAAAATAAATGTTTTTTTCGTTCTTGTTTTTTCAAAATGATTTTAAATTTCTAGTCATTCCTTCAGGATGTTATTGGGTTCCAGACATCCACTTTTTATCTTTCATTAGATAAAGAAACAGAGAGGGGAGGGAGAAAAAGGATAATCGACCAAAACAGCAGAAAAATAAAAAGTGCCATCCTTAGTAATTCTATTTCTTGAGCTTAAAGGATCGAAAAGACTGAACAAAAGCACTTCGTCAGCTGATCAAACATTAGCTTAGTTTATGAATTATGTCTTTCTAATGCATACAATGAAATGATTTTATAGTGCAGATTATTGATAATATTAATCTGGAATGCTTAATCTGTCATCTTGATTACTTGTTTGGTTTTACTAATTAGCTATAACTAAGCAGTTTTTCAAGTAACAGAATGTATATATTTCCCTAGGGGATTAAGTATTAAATATTGCTTTCATTACTTATTTTCTGTGAGGTTTATTGTTGTTTAAAACTTGTGAAATTTTACGTACTCTGCTAATCTGCAAAACTTGCAAATTTACACATTCCTGCAGCAGTTGCTTAACTGCACGCTTATTTTTGCATATGTTTGGCATATCTCACATTGTGATATGTTGCATGTGCTTGCTCCTTTTGTCTGGGGCTGCTGTCTGTATTGTTTTGTGCTTCCAGATAGCGGTGGGTGTGCTCGCAAACGTGCTGCAATGTCTGTCACATTAACAGCTGTGAAGAGAGTTCAGAGTTCTCCAAACCTATTGGCCTCAGGTATAACTGCTAACCAGTGAGATACACATCCTGAATGGCTTTTCTATAGTGTTACTCGTTCCAGCAATATTACTCTGCAAGGAGGAGAATGGTAACCGTGTTTTCTGTTTCACTGACAGGTCTGTTACTTCTACAATGCTCTTCAAAAACTAGTTTTAATTTCTCTCTGCCCATGCTTAGTTGCCATTAGTGAAAAAAATTAGGAAGTCCTAGGAAAAATCAGTTATTTATAAATTAATTTTGCCTTTGATACATATTTTGTGTCTCATGTCCCCTGTTTTTTCAAGGTAACATAGCATGAAAAGCAGGTTTTGTTTATTACAAACTTTGTTTATTGCAACTTGCTTTAAATACTCTTCTCAAAGGCAAAGAATCCAAATGTTTTTGTAAAATGATCATCAGAAGCCAGATTAGCTTTAAAAAAATCATTTATCAAGCATGTTTTGCTAAAAAAATGTTTAAAACAATAAAACAATGCAGAATATTCAGTAGACAGGCAGAACTGCTTCTTAGAAATATTTTTAATTTGTTTAGAGATATTATAATTTTAGTTTCTTTAGGAGGAAAAACACTAATACGTCTACAAGTAATCCAAAAAAGCACCAGAATTTCCAATCTGTTCAGTCCTGGCAGTATGTATGTATCAGTTTCTGTGTTTTGCTTTGAAGTGATGAAGAAACCATCACACATTCTCCTGTGAAGGGGGAGAGCAAATCCTGACAGAATCTGTAGGCGTCCTTCTTAGTTTTGAATTAAACCATTCCAGCTCATCATAAGTGAATTATATTTCTTTTGTTATCTGGATTTTAGATGGTAGTATATCATAGTATTTATTGGGAAAAAAATGCAGCTAATGTTTGTTTATTGTTAGCTGTCTGAAATGGCAATGAATAAATAACAGTATCTCTCAACATGCTATAACTTTCTGTAGAACCTGTGCAATAAACATTGCATAGTTATCTGTGGTCTAATATTCTGAGTTGTGCTCAGGTAGGAATTAGGTAACTGAACAAAAAGATTCCTACGTATTTTTCAATTTGTATCGTTATGTTTTGTTTATAACACAAATTAATATTTCTTTTTCAGGGTCTGATTCTCAGTCTCCAGATTCAGGTAAAGAAAATACTGCGTTATTTATGCCTCAATGTAATACCGTGTAAGTGGATGAATAACAGTCTTCCATTTATTTGATTTCACTATTACATACATCCACATTCTTTAAGGAAAGCACCACTGAAATTATAATAATAATTGCAAGTGGTTAAGACCTCAAATTCAGGTCTCATTTGAGAAGCAGTATTTCCTATAACAGAGTGTATGTTGTCAGAAAATATAGATTGTGTGGGAGAATACAGGCTGCTAATTTGCCACCCTTAGCTTCAGTGGCACTTGCTATTTCATTTTTAGTCCCTTACTCAGGATTGCAAGTTCTGCCCACCCCACTTAGCAGCCTGCTCGCACAATGTGTTACTTTTCTCAGCCTCTTAACAATATTTTGTCTTCAAATCTGTAACTTGTTGAGGCAGCATAGTGTCTCCCTCTGTGTTTGGACAATGCCTTGAGGGCTTTTCAGCTCTGAGGACAGAGAGAAAACATGGATGGTTGATTGGAAAATTGAGGTGTCATTCAGATTTTGAAATAAAATGTGTTATTGGAACAACTAACTGGGTATTGTGGTGTGAAACTTGGTGAAACCAACTGACTTTATGTAAGCTGGGATGTTTTTCAAAATCTGATGCAGCTGTGAAGTTCTAGCACCTAATCAGTCAAAGTACTTCAGCCTGCTTCGTAAAACGGCTGAAGCACCAACATCCCAAAAAGACTCCCAAGGCAAAATCCATAGTCTGTATGAATATTGTGGGGAGATACCAAACTGCTAGCAGCAGTATTGCCAGTGCATGAGTTTTCTAAATTTTAAAGATAAATATTTTGTAAAGTGGCAGCTTTAGCCCTGTTCTTATAACTTCCATGATTATAACAGCAGCAAAGTGAGTTGTGTAGTAGATGAGCTTTTCCACAGTTTGTTTAATATCTGTGTTGCAATGACGATAGCAATATAGAGATCTACTAACGGCAAAAAAAATTGGTTTGATTCTTTTTTCCTCACAAAAGCTTGGAGATCTTACAATGATGGAAGTAGAGAGACACTGAATGGAGATGCTAGCAGTTCATCTCTTACAGCAAAAGGTTTTAGGAGTGTGCGGCCAAATCTACAGGATAAAAAATCACCAAGTCAGGTAAAACTGAACACACCAAGTTTCATGCTTTGGCATTTGTGTGTGCATTATTCTTGGGGATGGCATATCTAGATGGATACCCCTATGAAACGTTGTCCTGGTGTCTTCCAGATAGTGTGAAACACTTGTTCATATGAGTTGTTACAAACTGTTCACTGCATAGATAAAGTATGCTCCACACAGGATGCATGTCTCCAGCTTAATTACCAGAAATTGCTTTCAATGAACAAGACAGCCAGCTAAATAAAAGTGGGTCATACACAAATGAAAGCTTTCTAGGAGTGTTCTCAGACTTCAAAGAGTATTTATTAATATTTTACACTCGGAGAAATGCATCAGTCATCAAAGTAATATCTGAGGATAAAGGTTTATTAATTATAAGGTAGACGATGTTTCTGCCTGTTTTGCAGAACAATATAATTACAGCACACTTAAAAAAAAAAAAAAAAAAAAAAAACTAAAACCACAGCTACTTAATGTGGAAACATATTTATCTGTCCAAAAAATATCAACATAGCAATGTCAGTACTGTCTCTGTTACTATTTGAATTGAAATGCTTAAAAGGCTCTGTGGATTTTGTATATGTGTGTTACTTGTGAATAATAGCTTGTTATCTAAGATCGTGGAGTACATGCTGGAAATTACTTACATATCTGAACAATTGTACAATAATAATTCTTATTCAGTGTAATAATTATTTTTTTAAAAAGAAAATGGACTATTTCGGGTGCCCTTCTGATCCCAGTTTACTCTGAGCAAATGGAACATCTGGCTTTCTAAACACAAGCTGTACAGCACAGCCCTGAACAGCAAAAGGTGTCCATTGAATTGAGCGATGTTAGGATAAAGCCCTTTAAGTTACTAGTTCCTTTATTTAAAGCTAAAAGTCAAACTGAGTTGTATCTCCTGCTAACATTTATTTTCTTTCTGTTTCTTCTTCAATGTTATTTTGCTGTGTGTGGATGCTTTTGGCAAATAAGGCACCTCTGCCACCCCCTAGAAAAGAAAGTTTTCGGAAAGCAAGAGTAACTAATAACAAGAATGGAATTAATCTCCAGGCAGTAACAAGCAGTCCAGTTAAACACCTTCCCTCAGATTCTGCCTATTACACTAACGAGATTTCTGTCCAGGAGACAATGTCTTCTCAATTAACTAACACAAGTGTGTCCTATGCACAAAACATCACTAAACCATTGACCTCAATCTCCAGTGCAGGCACAAGCACAGTAGCTGGTATTAGTACTACTCTTCATCAAGGCCAAAGGCAACAGTCTCCAAAACGTCGGGTATCTACCCTAAAATTAACCCGGACACGTGATGGAGCGAGTAGTGTTCCTTGTAATACACAGCAACAGCTCAAGACTGTTGAAGTGTCAGTATCTCCACAACGGCCTGTTTCACCTGCCTGTAACCCTGTGCCTGAGATACACACAGCATCTCTTTCCATTCAGATAGCTCCCATCCTTGACAATAAAGCAGAGCCTGAAATCCAAGAACATCCACCTAGTATTTCTCCAGACACTTCAAAGATGTCTTCACAGGATTTGCGACAAAAGTCTACAGTTCTTCCTCCTTCACAGGCTGCAGAATGCCATGTGGTATATTTAATTTTTCCATCTTTTACGGTAGATCGCTCATGAATCACTTAATAACCGTCTGTTTAGTTATACTTACAGTATCAAAGTTAAACCTTTGTGTTTTCTGGGTAAAACTACCTGTCACACGGATCAAAACAGAACTGAACAAAACTTGAAATTTGCGGAAGGATATTGCAAAGAAAAAAACTAGCCCAGCTGAGCTGGAAGGTAGACGTCTTTGTTCCTCTGTGAGCACTTTATGGAGTGCAAATGCACAATAGGAAATCAGTGAATTGTAGGAGATGCATCTGCTTAAGTGGCTTTTCCTAGTGGGGTTGCATTAAAGTGTTATGCTGCCATATCTGTCAGAAGGAGCAAGTACGGATAGAAAGGTTAGGTTGAGGGAATTTGTATAAATGCAGCTCTGCCAATTTGCTAGGGCCACCAAAAATATATTTTGTTCTTTGGTGCTTTCTTCAAGGCTAGTCGCTGCTGTCTCCTATGTGTCCTGTGCAATAGCAATTTTTAAAGAAAACGGTTTGTTAAAATCTTTTGTCAACCCACCTCTACATTAAGCATCCCAAGGCACTCAACTTTTAAGTCCCTCTGTTTCCCCTGTACCCTATGCCTACTGAGATTAAACTTCTTTAACTATAGAGGTGCCATCTGGGAGAACACGGCATAGGACCAGAGGAGTCTGAGCAGAGTTTATCACCATTCAGAAAGTTACTGAGTCAAATATAATAAGCCTGGGAGCCATAAGAAGCAGCAAATACATACTAGGCAAACGAGAGCTCTGAATAAACTTTGTTATTTCTACTCAGATTTACCTAGTGACATTAAGATTTTGCTATTTTAAAAGTTAATTATTCTAGTATATTTACGGATATACCAGTTTATGTGAGTTTGAAATTCCTTCAGTGGAAGGGAAGGATTGCTATAGTTCTAGGCATATCTGCCTCAGAGCTTTGAGTGAAAATCCCATCATGGCATATTTGTGTTCATCTAGTTCTGCTGACATCGGTGGGGCTACTTTGAAGTGAATGCAGCACCATCTTGCAAACTTGAAGTCCTTTGATGGCCCCACACTTGTCAATAGTAGTAACACATCTGCTCTGTCAGACTCTTGTTCTTTCACAGCATCACACCCAAACAGTATCTGCATTAGCTACAAGATAATTTTATGGATTTTAATATGTCGATTCCCCCCCTTCAACTCCCAAGTAAAAATTTTGATGAGAACTAAGCTTTGTGAAAGCAATTTGCAACAATTTGCAATGCTTTTTTGAATTCACGCCACTAACAAATGGGAGCACAGAATTAATCACATTTGTCCTTCTGAAGATTGCAGAGATAACTATCATCTTAAACCCTTCTACTAGGCTACATAAAATTTAGAACATTTTGAAATAAACAAGTTACTTTATCCTTGATAAGAACTAGTTTGCTACTTAGAGATTTTTGTCAGGTAGAACAAGTCAATTTAAACAAGACCTACAGTAAAGAATTCATGTTGGAAATAGTAGTGACAGCTGAGCAAGAACTTTTCCTGGTAGACAGGGTGGTTATGAAGACTGTTGGAGGCAGGCTTGCAAGCCTTTTAAATACAGGCATCAAGGGATACTGTCAGACATTAGAACAGGTGTAAGAGTGGCCAGTACATCTTAGGCGTCTATGTTTTCACTTAAAAATAGTTGTTCAGCCTGTTGCAATATGATGCACTAGATATGCTCAGATAAATCAAAGCGTCTCTCTAACGAAGTATTTTTGTGACAGCTAACAAGAATTAGGGGAAATAGCTTTTATATCATCCAGAATAATACTCAAACTCTAATCAGAATGACTGAAAATAATCTATCTGCTAGCTACTTTTTTTTTTTTACAATTTTAAAAGTCAAAGCACATTTTGCAACTTCTTTTTATTTTAGAATCTGTTTTAGTTTCACAATGAGCTCACAAAAGGCAGAAAAGTAGCTGTGACTTGTTTGGCAATTCCACAGTTATTTTTCTGCCTTCTCCTTGGTTTCAGTGTGTGGGAAAATGATCATAAATTGGGCAACTGATTTTTTTTTAATAAAATTATACAAATTTCAGCTGATCACAAGGATCATTCGGGAATGCAGCCAGCTTTTCAAACGGCATCTAATTATTGATCTCTTGCCTGCAGAATTCAGCTGACAGCCTCCTTGATGTTCAACTTAGAAATAAATTCTAAACATTCGTATGAAGTGCTGTATCTGGCATCACAATTGAGTCATGGAGCCAATGGGTCTTGCTAGCTCTGTGTTAAAATACGTACCTCAAACTACAGTACAAATCAGCACGAGACAGTATAAAATTCTGCGTCAGTTCAGGTCCCAAAGCCAAGATGCCCTGGGCTGCAATTAGAAATAAAGGCTACAGCTGTGTGTCTAAAAGATTTATTTTTCTGTCTCAGATCTGTGGTTGAAATCTTGGAGCTGTTCTAAGTAATGCCGAAAATTACGATCCCCTTTAGTGCTATATCTCATGGTATTTGCAAAATTCACAATTTCTCTCACATAGACAAATTAACTTTTGGTGTACTATGCATGATTGTACTTTCTTTTCTTAAATTATTTTAGACTTGCAAGCTTTACGGAAGTTCATACACTGGTTAAAATACTTTTGTATATGCAGATCATAGGTTGTTATGTTAAGCTATATCCTCTGGGGATCCTCTCAGGCTCTAGATTAGGCCCGCCAGCAGTGTTCAAAGCTGCCACAGAAACCCTTAAAGGCCAAATACATTTAGAAAGGTGCTATAAAACCAAACAGCTCTCCCTTTGCTTCTGGGTTTATGTATGTGGAGGAGAGTGAGGTAAGACTGACTAATCGTCACTTCTTAAGAGGTGGTGAATGAGAAATACTGTGCATGTGCAGGTATCTGTGTGTGTAGAGTACATGTGCAGCTATATTATGTCACAAAGTATGGAAAAATACAACCAAGAGAGAGCTTCTATGGTCCAAGTTCATGGACAACAATTTTGCAGTGTTCTTTAATGTATCTTGTTACGTTTGTGCTCCTATTTGCGCTTCATTTAAGAGCTTATCTGCTGGAATTTTAGGAACAAGCAGAAGTGTGGTATGACTCACAAAGTGACATTTTGTGAACACTCCTACTCAGAGAAAGGTTAAACCCCTTAAAAGTATATGTGAAAAGAAAAGCATTCAGATTACTCAATATTCATTCTTTTATATTATTACAGTCTCAAGAGATGCTGCTGCTCTGTGCCATACTGCAGATATGGGAGAAATAACCTAATCTGTTTCAACAGAGAAATTAGTATTTGTTAGTATAAGACCAATGGAGGTAAATTCTGTTGTCTGAATTTCTTAAAAGCAAAAGTTTTAAACTGGTGAAGAACTCTGAGATGCACCTTCTGAAATAAACACCTGGTAGTTTTTTGTTTGTTTTCTTCCTGGTTTTGTAAGCATGCTCTTGTTCTAAATAATGCTCTCTAAAATTAAGAATGCAAAACATTTTCATGTTTGACTGAATTCCACGGATGAGTAAACACTTGGTTTAGTCCTGACGTCCCGGAGGAATAAAAATTATTACACTAGGTGTTTACAAAGGTGTTTCTTTTGCCAGCCTTATAGCTGTAGAAAAGTGAATCAAGGCAAAAAGCCTGGAATTCAAAATATTGTTTCCAAATCAGTTTATCTAATACTGTTTGTTAGACATTGACAATATATTGAGTGATGTAGAAGGGAGAGGAGACAGGTTTCAATGTTTTGAGGACAGATGGCAAGCTAAGAAAATGAAATACATAACTTTCATTTTAAGTTCTGTATCACTACTGTGGTTTTGTACAAGGGCTGAACTCCATCTCCTTGAGTTTAGAATATTGAGTTTAGAATAAGAGGACTAGGTAGTAAAAATGGTCATAGGAATATAACTTGCAGCATTGGTTTGGAGATTTTTACATCAGCTTTTAACAATTAAAAATAGAGGTATTTTTACCCATTTGTGCAAGTGTATGGGTGTAATTTGATTGTCGACTACTAAACTCTCCCACGTCTTAACAAAATGAGTTTATTCACTTATCTCTGAGTCTCCTTATCTGTGTCTTGACTGTTGAAGCAAGGCCAGCACTTTGGTGTCATTAGTAATCTCACACCACTCCCCATGCATCTTGCATCAGAATGATAGATGACTGGTTTTGAAACCCATACTAGGGTCACCTATGTACTTCGTGTGAATTGGACAGAAACTATATCCATCAGGCCTGACATTTTACTATTTGGTGGAAGGTGAACATTTCCAAGGACCAGCAGAAAGATGTGCTTGAGACCTTCAATTCACAAGACCGTATTGACATTTTTTTTCTCTCTCAAGCATCGCTTCACAACCCAAGATAATTATGTAGTCTAACTAGTTCTTCATCATCCTAATTGATTAAGTCCTTGTTTGGCACTTAATCTGCCTGACTTCCGCTAGTGCTTCTTGCGCTATAACAATAACAAACCTCATCTGAAGCACACCGAATGGAACCCGTGTTAAAAGTTTTCTGGAATGCATTCAGCTTTGTCCTTCTCATATTTTTCACAGTGATGAAAAATATGGATTAGTAGTAGCCAAACATATCTGTTTAGAATTTACCAACAGTCCATGTTGAGAGAGATCAGTTTTTTAAATGGTTTAATCAGTCTTCAAAAATAATGTTTTAAATCACTATTTCAGCCACTCTTTCCCAGAGCGATGGCTGCACCTGTTACCTATGAATTCTATGACCTACTGACCTATGAATTCTAGAAAAAGGAAGAATCTTCAAGTTTTACTCTACAAAGCTGAGAAACTTGATATAGGGTAGAAGTACCTGGAATTTCTGCATTCCTTCTACCCACATTGTAAGAATGATAAGTTTATATTCTTTTTAAGATGAAATCAGCCATTATTTGCCAAACACAATGAATTTAGTTGTTTGAGAACTCAATGTCACTAGCTCTCTGGATGCACCCTGAATGTCTGTTCTTGTGTTGTCCATACCTTCTTTTCCCAAGTATGCAGACAATCTTCTCAGTTGGTAGCTGAAGGCTTACTAGGTTTCTCAAATCTCCAGAATTTCTCATTGTTTTAACAATGTAGAGATCAATTTACATATTTTGGCTCAGTCATATGTAATTTTTCTTCTGGGGATGCTGAGAGGATAGCTTGTCTCAAGAACTTCAGGGCTTCATAATGACTCTGCCTCATAACTGCATTATGATCTCCTGGTGCATGTCTTCTGTTGGAGATCTTGAATTATGACATAGATGATGAAATTCATCATGAATGATGGTTCTGTCTTCCCTTTATGTATCTGTGAGGTGAAAATACTGCTTCTTATATGTGTATGTAAATGCACACATCTTAAACTACTGATACACTGTGCTGTACAGCTGGCTGTTTCACACATGCCTGTGCTTCCTTCTCATGAAATTATTTTAGTAGTATTCCATTGTTCTTTTGAAGTTTCCATTGGCAACTTAATTATCTCTAAACAATCATATCTTCTTTTACAGTCATACACTTAGTTATTGATTTTTCTGATGAAGTAGTAATCTATTCATATTTACTCTACGGATTTTTTTTGCTGTGTATTGCTGTGAATAAGATGTGGATGTTAAGCTATTTGACTAAGTTTCTTCACTGTTTTAACTGCAGATTTTAACAACAGCTTCTGGCTATTTTTGTGTACCCCAGAGGTCCAGTAATGCCAGAGTTCTTTTGAACCATTTGTAACAAGTGACAGATATCTGTTCACATGCTTAAGATTCTTTTCTGAAATGCTTATTCATAGGGATGGTCTCATTGACCTCAGTAAAGTGTAAATTCTAGTTATCTGAGCAAGAACTGTGGAGCTGGACCCCCAGTGACCTCTCATAAGTAGCACAATCTGGGTTATGTTCCAAGTCTTCCATAAGGACTTTAGAAGATATTTTCAGATTTTGGATTAAAATGCCACAATGGCATTTTAATCTGAGTTATGAAACATTTTTGAATGATTAAAGACATCTGGAAAATTCTGAGCATAGGAAATAACCATAATATTATTGGTAACAATGTAATATCTGTCAGTAAATGTTGCTTTTTTAAGTAGTAATTGCTGCGTGTGGTAGCTTAATGTCTTCTATTTTATGTAAATTTGAAATCCCAAACACTTCTTTCCTGCAGCTATTCCAGAGTTCCTCAGCCCTGTCACAAGCGAAACCATTTATGCTGAAGCAGGCAGTATTTTGACAGACTTCAAGAACTGTTTGAAAGCTTGTGGCTAATAGGCAGTATGGAAGGATTTTTGCAGTTGTTTACCAAAGACTGGATGCCAACATGCTTTTCACGTATCTTTAATTCAAAAATAAGTTAGTTGCAAATGTAAAAAAAACAGTTTCAGGACTCGCTTAGACCCAGCGCCTTGTGACTGATTTGAAATAACAGAATATAAAGCTCATGTATTGTGTGGCAATTTTCAGAAGCACTCTTATGGGGGAGGATGTTGTTCCCTTTTACTTTTAAGGAATTGTGCTGAAGCCAAACAACTAGCATGTTTTCTTTCAGCACAAAGTCATCCCTGTCCTGTTCTTGTGCTCCCAGTCTTTGTTGTTCCTCAGATTTATACCCATTACCCTAACAATCCTTGTGTCCTCTAATGTTGAAAAAGCTCCTATGCGTACATCTTATCCAGTAGGATGACAGGGTGCTTCCAGGGTGCTTGGAAATTCTATCATCCAAACTTTTTTATTAAAGGGGCAGTGGAGGAGATGTATTTAGTCATAAGAGGCAAAAAAGTCTACAAACTGCTTGCAGATTGCATGAACATTCAATATTAGTGTTTCCATTTAGCTTGCAGTCCTGCCCCTCTGTATATTACAGTTAATTTCAAAATGATACCTGTCATTTGACAAAAAAGAGAGCAATATTTACAGAGATCAGACTTGCAGATCCTATTTTCCTTTTACAAACAAAATGAACATGATGTTCTCTAGCCTCACATTTATGTAAAGTATAAAATAGCATGAACCTTCTCAATGCACAACTGAGATAATTAATATATGCAGTACATTATGAATATTCATCCACAGCACACTATGGTATCTGGCATTGCTTCCACTAGTATTTGATGCATTAACTTCTTTCATGTTTTTCTGCTTTAATATAGAACGTGATTGATTTACTTCCTAATCCATGTGAATGTGAACTTCCTCGGGCTGCTGAAAAACGTACACTTTTGTAATTCTCCTACCCACAGAAGAGGCAAAGGGAAAAGTTTTTATTTATTTGGTAATCTGTTTCTTTTCTTATTTTTTTTCCTCAAATCTCAGCTTGGAAACCAGAAAGTAACTGCCCCTGTGATGGAGGTAAATGCTTCACAGACACACAGACAAACAGCAACAGAAGCTTCTCCACTGCCTCTTCCTCCTCCTGTGGTACCAGTTAACAGAGCCTCTTTCTCACCAGACAGTGGCACCCATCTAGTACCATATTCTCTGCCAGCGCTTGATGATTTTCTGCCTTCACGCTTTTATAAAACCCCAGCCCTTTCACAATTTTCATATAAATGCCCATACCTAGCTTCTCAAAGTATTATCCACAGGAACGAAACCGCCTCTGTGAGCACAGACTCTGCCATGAGTGAGTGCTCCTCCCGCACAGTGAGTGAGTCCTCCACAGCCATTCTAGATGAGCTGCAGACCTGTAGCTATGATACTACTGACTGCTCTGAAACACCTTCCCCAACCTTGAGCCAGATGTCTGCTGTGTCAGATGGCACCACCTTAACCAACACTGCTGCCACCTCTCATGTAATTATGCTTCCTTTTTTCCTCCTCCGTTTTGTTCAAACAGGTTGTCAAAGGGGAAAAGAATTCAAACTTGTCTGTTATCCAGTTACACTCCTTTAGCAGTTTTCTGTGTTCCGTCTGACAGCATGTTTTGCAACAGTTGTTTACAAAAAAAAATCATTGGCATAGCAGATTTGGTAATAGGAAAATGATACTAAGTTGTTGCGCAGTTGTGTGGTCAACTAAGGTGTATCAAACACTTTGCTTAAAAGAAATGAAAATAAATTTGGTAAAAATCTGTTCAAAATTCATTAAAAGCAAGTGGTCTGTAGACTTTGAAGAGACTTGTTTAAAAGCAAAATACTGGTTTGTGGAGTTCGTAGCCTCTGGGCTACCACTATTTTTGGTTTATACTGAGGTACAAATTTCAATAATATAACTTGTAAATTCATGGTAACTGTTGGCGATATTTAATGCAGTTTTGTCCCCAGCCGTGACCACTGACTGCACGAAACTGTTTTTCTCTCCTCTAACTAACCTTTTCCTCTCCTAAGCACAGTTTCTTACAGGAGTGAACATCATAAATAATCTTGTAGTACCCAAGTGTCCTGTTGCTTTTCTCTCGGTTAAGTCAAGGAAAAAAACAGCATGCAATTGGACATTTTATACATACATTCACTTTTCTGTACCTTAGTACACTCATATGTGGCTAGAAAAAAGGTATGGAATTTGGGTCAAATCCAGATCACTTCTGATTTCTTTTGAGATTATCTGCATGATTAAAATGAGTCAGAACAAAGCCTTCATTTAGATTGAACAATTTGTTACTAAATTGCAAAACAGAGAGATGTTCTGAGACCAGAATTTTACTGGGTCACAACAGTGTTCAAACTTTATACAAATACTTCACCATGCTATCATTTTCAAGTCTGAAAGGAACAGTGTATGTATTTTTAAAGTTTCATGTATATTTTATAAAGAGTATTTTGAGCCCAAACTTACACATAGTCACCTGGAAAGTCAGTGATTTGCTCTAAGTGCTCTGGATGCTGTTAAAAAAATAGTAATAGTAACAAGCATGTAAAAGCTGTCATTTCTAACTCTTGTAACACAANTTTTTTTTTTTTTTTTTAAGAATCGGCACTGGGAATCGGCATACAGCCCAGTAATTGTAACCAAAGATACCATAATCAATATATTCTGGCATGTGTAAATAAGGCACAGTCACTACGTGACTATTTACCTAGCTAAGGGAAGCATGGAACATTCAAATTTTCTCCTAACCTACTTCTATATTAATCAGCTAACTGTATTTACTTTCTTCAAGCTCTGTTTTTGTAAGCTAAAGCGAACCATTTCCTTCTTTCCATTTTTGGGTAGTCTCCCTGTAAAGGGATATCTTTTGGTCAGGTCTGACCACATTTTCTCTGTTAGACATGGCAGGGATGAGCATTACAGCTGTTCAGCATTAATGGACAAAGAGAAAGGATGAGTTTCCCACTGAAGGACAAAAATCCCCAAACAGTCTTAAGAGCCCCACAGAAATTAAACTGCTGGCAACACCCACCTCTGCAGTGCAGAAAAGTCTGTCTCCCGTCCTCTGTAGAGGAGGGACAGACTTTAAATGTATGTATGAAATGACGAAATTATGGGAAAGCTGGTGGCACATACATGTGTGCTGCTAGTGGCTCTGCTTCTGTAATAATGTTCGTCCTGGACGCCTTCCTGTGTAACCTCATCTAGGTGTTCCTGCTCCGGCAGGCGGATTGGACTGGGTGATCTTTCGAGGTCCCTTCCAATCCCTAACATTCTGTGATTCTGTGAGACTCCTGTTGGTTTTGTAGATGAAAACCACTGAGAGAACAATAAAAGTAATACAGGATTGTGCTATCCAGCACTGTGCCTATGTAAGACAGAACCACACCTTCAAAGACATTATGTCCACATTGGGGATGTTTGTTTATTCTTGAGATCCTTAATGAGAGCTTAGGTAAAAAGGTTTAACAGTGGATCTTCTGAGAAGAAGAAACAGCATCAGAAAGAGCTGAATCAACAAAATTGTAAAATATTCCAGGCAAAAGGCAGAGCTAAACATAAAATTATGGTTAACTGACCATACTTTTAGCCACAGATTACAGTTTCATTGAAAACCTGAAGTATGAGAATTGTAATTCTTATTTGGGCTTGTGCTTAGAATCAGAGTTAAAATCAGAGAACAGCTGGTTTTGGAAATTATTTTTTCTGATTCTATTAGCCATCTCCACGGAAACTTGCCTCAAAAAGCCATGTGATCTAAGAAATTATAGCTGAGCTGGTATCGTCTCTAAAAGTAAACCCAAAAATGTCACATATACCTTTATGAATGATGTCCATCAGATACTTGTGAGGATCTTGTTTTCATAATATTGTGTACTACATAGCCTAAGACCCTTACTATCTAACCCAGCTATTTGGTAAAGCCTGTCAGAGGAATATCTTAATTTTTTGTTTCTGAAATTCATAGGAATAGCTTTTGAGTCTACAAAGAACTCACACTAATTATGTTCCTCTCTTCAGAGAAACAAAAACCATAGTAAATGAATAAGAAGGTATGAGGTTCTGGACAAAGTTGACATGCCTTCCCTAGAAACAACCTTTCCCAAAAAGACAACATGGAGTAAAAGAGAATGGGTGAACCCCAAGAGTAGTAGGCTGAGATACCTGGCATCATCTAGGAACCCTGTCTGAAAACATGGCTTCATACTTCTTGAAATGCTACCTTTGAGCTCAGGCAGCTCTTGTATCCCTACAGCTCCAAGTTCTTTTGGAGGGGAGGATGACATGAGAAAAGCTTAATGCTCTCTCAGAATCTCTGCTTTGATCTTTGCAATACTCCCCACGAAAGTGCTGCAGCCCAGATCTGGGGGTTCTAAACCTGGGGGTGGGGAAGCACATTGTTGCTAAAGTACTTCTTGTGATAAAAGCCTAAATGGCTTGTGGTGCTGCTACAATGCCAGTTTACTTAGCTTTCCCATTATGTTTATTTGATTTTGCTTTGTTGTTTTGTGTTTATGGGTTTTTTTTATTGGTGCTACTTATTTTTATTGTGATAGGTTACATATCAGCATCCCGCAGTCACTCCAGCTGGCTTCCATTTTCTAAAGAAGCTTTGACTCACTCTCTTTAGCTAGTCTTAATGACAAGTTCCCATTAATATGAATAAGGCTTGAGCATGTGCTTTAAGGGGATACGTTTCTTGGAGTGAGTGATCTGTGGCAGGCAGCCTTTGTCACGCAGCGAGAGGAACTTCTACTGCCATCTTTGTTTTACATTGCTGCCAGACCTCTGCAGACCTTGTTTGTGCTGTCTTCGTTGCCTTGACCATGGTCTTTCTGTCACCTTCCCATGACTCCAGCATGCTTCGCAGACGGCACATACAAGGAAAGAAGGGGGGAGGTAGAAGGTATAGAAGGAACAGATTCTGCTCCCCTTGTGACGAGTTTTGTATTTCAGTGAATGCGGATGCCGCTATGGCTGGGTACCTGACAACTGGTGATTGTTGTGTGGGTGACAGTCTTGCCTCGCTCTCTGTTTGGGATGGCAGTCGGAGGGCTTTGTGTGTAGTTTAATGGGATATTGTTTTGTTTCTCTCAGGCTCAGATCACAGTGAATGGGAATTCTGGCACTGCTGCCAGCCCAGTGAGTCACTTTCAAAGGCCTTTTTCCCCTTCTTCAGTTTACCCTCCACCAGCTTCGCTCAATTCCAACATTGTTATCATGCAGCATGGCAGAATGATGGGTAAGCCTCACGCAGAATATTTGCTTTATACGTTACACAACATATTCCAATTCATGTGGCAAAGATTGCAAACAGTTGCAGAGTGCTTCACATCCATAATGAAAGGTATTGTCTATTCATCTACCTTGGGAAATAAATATGAAATAAATAACATTTATTGTTAGATACAGTAGTCATCGTGAACTGGAATTACTAAGTTTCATTAATTATATGTGTGAGAGCGAGCTCTTGCCACCTTTCTACTAGCTTTACTGAGGAAAGAGCATATATCAAAAGAGCTCAACCTGTACAGCCCCTTCAAGGTTTTGCCTTCTTTAAGAAACCAAGGGCCAACTTTTTACATTGGTTCTCCCCACGAATTCTGTCATCTTCGGTAGAAATACTGCCAAGAAAGGATGGGGCTCTGGGTTTTTAAATACCTAAAGTCATGTCAATCTATAATTTGTTTGTATATATTTTTTGTACAGCATTGTTAATTTTTTTAACATATTATCAGCTTTATAAGGACCATTGCCAAATTACTAGTGTTTTGCATAATCAGATAAGACTATACAAGCAAAATAATTTGAATGTGATCCTGGAGTTTACTTTTTTGTTGGGCATGTGGGGAAATTAGGTGACAGTTTCATTCTGAGACTTGCATCTTACACAAATGCTGCTATTCCTATCATACAGATAACTAGAAAAACTGTATACATGGGTTTCTCCACATCCCAGAATTCTAGATTCTTCGATTGCTTCCAGTTTGCTGATCCAAAGGCCTATCACTTTTGGTTTGGATGTATCTGAAATATGCAAAGTGTTTTCCCATTACTTTTACTCTTTCATTATGCTGAAGTTATGTATTCCACAATAACAGCCTGATTTAGTTCTCCTTGCTCATGTAAAAATCCCATTGATGGCCTCAGTTTGAGGCCTACAAAGAATAAAGGATCCAATCCAAAATGTTTTCTAAATTTAACGTCATGAATTTTGGGAAAAAGGCCCAAATATTCAGACATTTGCTACGCAAGTTGCCCCTCGCCATATATGTGTAGCACAGGGTTATTTACAGGATTTCAGACTTGAGTAAACAGCTGAAACAGCCATACCAAATCCAGCTCTCTGCTGTAGGAGTGAGCAGAAATATTCAAATTAAAATTAGAACTTCCAGTCACCAGAGCTCCTTTTGGTGACATATATTATAATTCAGATATTTTGTTTCAAAAGAATCAATGGATGTTAATGTCACACAAGATGCAACTGTAATCTTCAACAGTAGTATTAGAATATTTGGGTTTTACTCCCTACTTTCACTTTTCCTGCAATGGACATGTCTCACAAGCACTGTACCTGCTCTTGCAAAAAAAGATGCTTTGTCATAGCAGTCTACTAATTTACTGAAACATGCTGCCTGAAGGAGTAGGGCTCTTTTCCTGCATACAGGAAAGAAGTACATCATCTGCAGTAGTACAAATTTTCATATGACACATCCCAGCAGTGACGTGGTTTATGTTAAATAAATTACTCTGAATTTTAGAGGGACAAGGTAACAGTGGCACATTAATTTCGTTTATTATAAAAGAACATTTGTGGAGAGGCATAGAAATCTTGCAAGTCACCACAAAACCAGTAGCAGCCTGCACAGTTCACCTAGAAGTATTGTAGGTGGATCATTAGTTTGCTCTACAGATGGCAAGTTTCTCAGGTCCATTTTTGTGGATTATATGTAGAGTCACTCAAACATACCAACATAACCTTAAGGGATGAAAATCAAATGTCAGGATTTTTTTAATAATAATATACATGCATCAAAACTTAATGTTTCTGAAGACATATCACGTAAGTCTTTGTGGAGGGCTGTTCGGAATCTGTTGGTGTGCTTACAGAACAGCAATTTTCTATAGTTTGTTAGACATGGCAGTAGGGGGAGAAGTTTTGAAATTGTATCACTAGTTTCAAGGAATGGATAAGAAAGGTGCAAGAGTTTGATTTATAGGAAAAAGGCTGCTGACACTGTTTCTCAATAGATTTTGCTGAGTTTTGCTGGGTTTGGGGGGTTTTTTGTGAGCAAGATGCTGTGACAAAATACATCTAATCTAGGAAGATCTGAGTAGAATAGCCTGTCTGGTCCTTAAGTAAGTTTTTAATTCTGTTAGTGGAACACTAAGTAGGGCAAAGCCGCAGCTAAGACGATTGACTTTTTTTTTTTTTTTTTAGATTTTGTATATGGTTAAGATTGTTGACAGTCTTTGTACAGCATACTGAAATGGGAAAGTGTGTTATAACTGCCAAGTGTGATTATTGTCTCATTATACAATATTCCATCATGTTATCTTTACAGAGTCCACAGAGACATACTCACAGCATGTTCAGACTGTTGGCAGCACCACCACCACCAGTACAATACCAATCTGTAGATCCTCAGAAGAAGAAAAAAAAATTACAGTCATTAAAGCCCCACATTATGCAGGGATTGGCCCGGTAGATGAATCTGGAATCCCTACAGCAATTAGAACGGTAGGAAATTCTGGAGAATCTGTGTATGAACTCGTACAATGAATTGATTGTTGGTAATGGGTTTTTCACATTCTTCTAGTCTTATATAATGCGGAATACAGTGTGCGTAATCAGCGAGCTCATGAATATAATATTGTGTGTTGACGGAAAAGGAGAATGCTGATGGGAGCATAATTGGGCAACCTCATGTTTCTAGTTTTAATTAGAAGCAGCCAAAACTTTGTGTTTCTTTCCTGCTTCTCTTGCAGTTCTTGCCTTTTGGATATATGCAGTAATTGCATTTCTTCTGTTGTTTCTAAAATAAAGTTTATACACTCTATATATATGCATGCATGCAGACAAGTATACTTATATACATGTGTGTGTATTTATATAAAAATCTCATGCTTCTACATTTTCTGGGGCACTGATTCTCATGTCATCAGGATAGTGTAGAAGTGAATCATTTTGTTCTGATAATAATCTAAGTGACTAGCATTGTCATGGAAGTGCAATATATGATCACTGTGCCCTTGAGTGACATGTAAACGAACAGCGTGGAAACCCTTTCATTGTGCCTAGCCCAGTTTTGATCATCTGCCACGAATCGCTGCCTGAGCAGTCCCAGGATGCCGAACTGAAGAGTTTTGTTTTTGCTATGCTGAAGCATTCTTTCCACTCTGCTGTCAGGGCAGCCTCTTCTGGCTGGTCCAGAGAGCACAGTGGCAGCGGCACTAGGGCTGTAAAGGAAGCGCTGACTGGCCTTCCCCGCCGGAGAAGCAGCGCTGTGCTAGCCGGAGAGAGAGTAAGAAGAGTGGGAGCCAGGATGAAGGCGGCAGAGCCCTTGCAGGTGAAGTCTTTGTGGCAGCTGTTAGGATGGTGGCAGCTGTTGGATGGGTCCGCTCTGCCAAGGCTGACGTGTGGGGCTGTGTTGTATTGCCAAGAACTGCTGCAAAGGATTGAAAAATTAGGGGGAAAATCAAGGACTGATGGAGAAAAGCAATAGGAAAAATTCAGACTAAGTGGTAAGATGGAGATAATTTTGATGATAGTGAGGGGAGACTCTAGAATTTCTTGCTTTATTTTTGACATAAAAAGTAAAATGATCAGAATCTTTTAAAAATGAATAAATTTATTTGCAACAATGCTCCAGCTTCCTACCCCCTTTTTAGTTAGATATGTCCCTATGCTCTGTATAGGATAAAGTAATTGGGTTTGCTCTTTTTTGTAATAGTGGATTGATCTAGGAGTATGCATATCAGTTGTATAAGATTATAACAGAAATCCTCCTCGAGTGTGCTTAAAAGAGTTGGCAAGCTGCCAACCTATTTTTAAGTTTCGGATCATATGGTCTGAGTCTCTCAGATTTTCTCCTAAAAACATAATGTAATTTGAATTGGGACGTTTTTCAGCTGCATTTGCTCTGGTTTTTGTTCTTTGAATTTTATAGATTACAATCTTATAGATTGTAAATTTAGTAGTATAGAAATTATTCTTACAATGAGATATGAGTTAAAATAATTATGCCAGCATGTGTGTGTGAATGTGTGCCTCATGTGCCACTTTGTGTCTTTATTCTGCTTCCTTAGGACTTAGCTGGAAGTGAGATTGTTTCCAAGATATTGATTTGAGATTACATTTTAAATGTGCATGAGTATATTTGAGCCACGTGTATCCCAGTTGTGTAAGAACAAAGGTGATACAGTTGCCAGTAAAAGACTCAAATATGCTGTGCCTTGACACCTCTCAGAAGTGCAGTACTATGCAGAGATATGCAAAAGTGCTATAACTGCATTTCCCATGAACGGTAGGAGGTAGGATATATCACTCACTCTTTTTCTAAGGTCAATGAGCAATCAAATAGGCATCTTCTCCCAGAAAGCTCAGCATCATTCTGTCTGGTGAGAAAAAGAAGTTTGCCAATAGTTGAGTTTATTGTTGCATGCAAAATATAAAAGTTTCCTATTCTTCCATCTTTATGAAAACTACAACAGTCTATCAAACAAGCAGTAAATGCAGGTTGACAGGTGATTAGGTGACATGCACACTGTGTTGTGAAACACTGTACTACTCAATGGTAAGCTTGTGACTAAGAACTTGGGAGGAATATCTGCATTCTGGATTTGGAGTGCTTTTCAGGAGCAGAGACATTTTTCTAGCTGTGGTTACCTCCTCTAAGTCTGTCTTTACTCAGAACATGGTTTGTGATGGCAGTTTAGCCAAAGAAAGTGGAGATGTTCTCTTTCTATTCCTGCAAACCCTCTCTGTCCAAAGCTGCTAAGAGGGAGAGGATTCCTATAAAGCTTTCCCTTCTCTCAGAACCTCCATCCCATGGTAGCATGTTCCCTCCATAGCACCTGAGCTCCTGCCAGCTCTGGGCAGGGCAAGTCTGAAGCCCGAAAATGCAGATCATTAAGTTTTGCCACTATGCCAAGCCCTGCCCCAAAGATGATGAAGTTCCAAGGCATTAAAAATAAAGTCTTTGGAAAAGAGAAAGTAAAATGCTGTTCACTCAAAAAAGCGTTCTGTCAAATGGCACCACCAGAGTTAACCACCGACAGAGTCCTAGGAGAGGAAAAAACAGATTCATGGAAAGCAGTATGACTGCACTGTTTTAGACCATCCAAAATGATTTCTTCATGTCTAACTATCTAACTATTATTCTGTAGATTAAAAAGACCTCTATTTAATAAGAATGAAAAAAAAAAAAAAATCAAGTCCCACCGGATTTCTTTTCTGTACTTAGTAATGTAATATTCCAGCCAGGGAAAGAAAAAAAAAATGGGGGGGGAGCACGCAAAAGGAAAAGCACCGCAGAAGGTCCACTGAAAGTAGTAAGTGCCTCCTTTAATTGCGTACTTTCTGGTGGATTATTAGAATGCTGCAATGATTATGGACTCCCCCAAATACCAACTGCAGATACTTCTCATGTCCTCTTCATGCTATTTGTCTGATTGTTCATTCACATAAGATGTTCTAACATTTAATTGCAACAACTATTATGTATGCAAAGCAGGATGGCTTCTGAATGGCTTGGTGCATTGTGAATACTGCTAATTCCTCAAACAAATGTAGGTATGTGGGATTAGTGAATATAAATTGAGAAAATGTATTTTAAATGAATTTATTCTATTCCTTAACTAATCCTATCTGGCTTATAACATAAAGCCAAATTATTGGATGAGGCTTTAAACTCCAAGGTGAGGGTTGAGGGGGAGATAATGGAACAAAAACATTCCTATGTCTGTAAAGATGTTGGGAGACCTTTTTCTCTGGTCAGGTGGGAGCTTCTCCATATCTGATCTCTATGCAGAAGCCTCCTGTTGATTTGTGGAGGATCTGGCAAAGTGATATCTGTGGACTTTGTCCCTGGACAAACAGTAGGGTCATAGCAGTAATATTTATGCAGTGTCTCCAATCCAGTCACCTGTCACTGATTCAATCTCTATCTTCTTGGCCCAATACAACCAGAAAGGGAGTTGCAGTATCATGGGACCATTGCAGGTTTGTAGTGCTGTGGGAAATGAGGAGTACTGTGGAGGTTATGTGGAGGTTAATTCCTTCAGACCTTCTGGGCTTCCTTGTAAACTTTTCAACATATATGGTCTTGCAGCACCAAACAGCATACTTGTTTCAAATCCGGCTAAATTGTTCTTACCAGAGTTCCGCTAGTGTAGATGTTTAATACCTTTAGGGAAACAGTGTTAATATGGTCCAAATCTGCTTCTGAGCATCTTCACTTTGGCAGAAGTCAGGAATGTTGGTAGGTGGGTGCAGGGACCTGATCTTGATAGGAGACTGTATCTCCTTCATCTCTTGCAAACAAGTCTGGGTAAAAAGCATAACCAGCCACTTAAATATCTTTCCTCCCCAGCAGATCCCTGAGTGTTGACTGTCAGCTCTTCTTTTAAACAATTTTTTAAAAATGTTTTTTAGTAGCAATTTTGTGAGAACATATATTGATTTCTCAAAATACAGGAGCGTTTTCTGCTTAGTCCCTTATAGTAAGAGCTTACCGTTGTTAACAAAACAGGTTAATTATGTACAGTAATTGTAACAAGTATTTAGGGCAAAAGTGTGATTCACTAATGATGGCATGGAGCCAGGTGAGCACACTCAGATCTGTCAGTTGTTTTGTAGAGAAGAGTTTGTGGATTTTCACTTTTCATGGTAAAGAAGAGTGGGCAGAGTGACTGCAGATATAGTGCTAGCTGATGCCATTAATGCGTCTCAAGAGGGGTGTTTTGAATTATCCCTGTGCACACTGAGGTTTGAAGATAATTTTGTACATCTGCATTAAAACTTCTGCTTTTCTGACTACTATGGAACAAGTAACATTTTAAGACTTAAGAATAATAATACTGAAAACATGTTTGCCTTGGTGTTATCTCCTTTTCTGAAATATTATCATCCTATCTCAAAGAAAATTACAGCAAAAGAGAAAATGCAGAAGGGTGAGAGATAAAATTAATTAGAAGCATGAGCAAATGTTGGTATGAGGAGAATTTGGGAACTTGGGGATTGCCTATTTTATGAAAGTAAGGATAAGTATAATGTAATGAATGGTTATTGAAAGGAATATTTACTTTTCTGAAAATAGAAACATAAATTAAGTTTCCTGGAAAGAGAGTTTAAAACTGATAAAAGGAAATACTGTTTGTTTACAATCAAAATGTTAAGTCTTAAATATAGTGTTGTCTTAATTATTTTCTTGGTAGTATTCCTAAGTTTTTGTGCATTATTTAACAATAATGTTTGGAAGATAATTTAAGTTGGAAATTGCCAGGAGTTCAAAGAAGCTATTCTTATGTGCTTGTAATTGCTGAAATGTTTGTGTTTTGCTGTAAAGTATCTAGCCATTCACCGTTGTCAAATATAGGGTACTAAGAAGATAAACACTTGATCAGGCACTAATTCCTGTGTTCCAAACCATTGTACCATCCAAGATCAGAGCCCCAAACTGGCTCAGTCTTCAGTGTCTTCCAGGACTTTTTACAGGAATTCCTAGATGGAAGCCATGAATATACCATTTGAAATAGATGGTATGAAAATGATTATATTAAGAAGGGATCAAAATATAACAGACTTTGTGTCCAAAATAACATCTAAGTATCTGATCATATCTGTACATACAGCTACTTTTATTTTTTGTTAATTGTTAAAAACTGTATTTTATTTAGACAGTTGACAGGCCGAAGGATTGGTACAAGACAATGTTCAAGCAAATCCATATGGTTCATAAGCCTGGTAAGTATGCTTTTGTCTTGGCTGACTGGTTCTCGGTGCTATTAAAAAATGCACTTTTCTGCATTTTGTTTGGCTGCTATGTGAAAATACAAGTGTTCACCAAGTGTCAAATAATGAATCAAATCAAATGGGTAAATTGGATGATAGATTTTGGTGCAGAGAGCACCATTTCCTCTGCTAAAGGCTGAAAAATTCTAATGGATTTATGTAATTACTAAAACTAAACAAAAATTAAAGTCATTAGAATAGGTAAGCAACCAGTATGCTACCATGACACTGGGGAGCTCAGTGAAGTGATCCTCATCTCCACTTTGAGGGACAAGAAATGGGCCACCGTGAGTCTCCTGCCATACCAGCTTGCTTTTGGAGAGCTCATGTGTTAGAACAGCATAGGCCAGCAGACCGGCTGTTTTGACAATACATTTTCTGTCTGAATTACGTTTTTTTCATAGAATGTCTTATTTGGTTTTGCTGAAATGGAGATTTGGTCACATTACTAGCCTTAAAGTCTGGGCAGGGAACAATTTGATGAAATATAACAAGGGAAAGTGTAGGGTCCTGCATCTGGGCAGGAACAACCCCAGGTTCCAGTATAGGTTGGGGAATGACCTGTTAGAAAGCAGTGTAGGGGAAAGGGACCTGGGGGTCCTGGTGGACAGCAGGATGACCATGAGCCAGCACTGTGCTCATGCGGCCAAGAAGGCCAATGGCATCCTGGGGTGTATTAGAAGGGGGGTGGTTAGTAGATCGAGAGAGGTCCTCCTTCCCCTCTACTCTGCCCTGGTGAGACCACATCTGGAATATTGTGTCCAGTTCTGGGCCCCTCAGTTCAAGAAGGACAGGGAACTGCTGGAGAGAGTCCAGCGTAGGGCAACTAAGATGATTAAGGGAGTGGAGCATCTCCCTTACGAGGAAAGGCTGAGGGAGCTGGGTCTCTTTAGTTTGGAGAAGAGGAGACTGAGGGGTGACCTTATTAGTGTTTATAAATATGTAAAGGGTGAGTGTCACGAGGATGGAGCCAGGCTCTTCTCGGTGGCAAACAATGATAGGACAAGGGGTAATGGGTTCAAGCTGGAACACAAGAGGTTCCGCTTAAATTTGAGAAGAAACTTCTTCTCAGTGAGGGTGACGGAACACTGGAACAGGCTGCCCAGGGAGGTCGTGGAGTCTCCTTCTCTGGAGACATTCAAAACCCACCTGGACACCTTCCTGTGTAACCTCACCTAGGTGTCCTGCTTCGGCAGGGGGATTGGACTAGATGATCCTTTGAGGTCCCTTCCAATCCCTAACATTCTGTGATTCTGTGATTCTGTGATTCTGTAACGTCCTTTATCATGATGGTCACCAAGGATGTCAAGAAACTGTGTAAACAGCAGTTATGCCCATTACACCCCTGAAAGGAAGGAGACTTTATTCACCTGAGGTACAGCTTGCATTTAGTGTGGTCATACAGCATTAGTGGGAGAATAAAAAATGGAAGCAGTAAATTTTTGGCTTACAGGGTCTATTTTGAACACTAGTCACATAGTAGGTATTTCAGGTTGCTTTTGTGAAAGGAACAACAACTTAATAGTCTCTAGTAGACGAGAGCTGACAAAAGGAAGACATTGAGCTTGTGGAAGGGAGAGGAACAGACAAAAATCTGTGATTTGCAATTCAGTGCTAACCACTAAGTACACAATACAGGTTACATGACAAGATACTATTTTACCAATAAGGTGGTAAAAATAACCTATGGGTAAGTATGATGGGAAAAGAGAGTCTTCAGAAAACACCTATGAGATAAGGAAAATAAACTCAGCGTTTGATTACCTACCAATCTGCAGTTTGTATTTGCAAAAACAAAGCTGCATTGCTGTGATAAACTGGCACATATTGCACTGCTGTAACATCTATATTTCTTTTTGTAGATGACGCCACAGACATGTATAATACTGCATATGCATACAGTACTGGTAGGAATTATTCCCTCACTTCACAATGAGTCTCTTGTTAATGTCAGCAAGTAACAGGGGCAGTTAACTATTGATGCTTGCTTTTGTAATGCATATATAAATACTTTTTATTGTCTTGTTTGATCTCAGTTGGTGTTTTTTCATGCCTTTTTTCCCAAATGAAACAAAGTTTAATTTTGGTTTCATTCTTACTACAGAAATGAATTGCAGCTGTGGGCCTCTTACTGCAGATGGGATATGTTGTAATACTGTCATTTCTGATTATATTGCTTTTATTTAACTAGTGATTGTGAGTAATGCAGCCTTTCCTTATCAAAATTGAAAGGAAACTACTGTGTGGAAGTAAAAACGCTAATTACATAACTGGGAAGACAAAAAATTTGTACTGAAAACACGTTTTTAAAATATGCAGTAAGAATGCCTAATAAAGATGAGTCTGTCTTATGATCTTGTTTATTTTTGCTATAAGCACTGGTGTTAACATTATTTAGCTGCAAGAAAGACATATTAATAGATACATACTTGTTGTGTCTTTCACAAGATTATAACGATGCGGTAAAATTATTTGCAAGAACAAAAGTGAAAATGTGAAAGTCTGTATGTGCAAAACAGCCCATAGTGCCTTGTGCAAAAGTGCCATTCAAAATTTTTCCATTTCAATGTCTGTTGCATTTGATGTGCTCTCACACTGCCTTTTTGTGTACTGGTGAGAGTATTTGTTGTGGATCAGTTGTTCGAGATCTGCTTGGACTCTTGTGATTTTCTTCAAGATAAGCTATTGCCTAGTTGTCCTAGACTAACAGTAATTATTATAACAATGAAAAAATGTGCATTTCCTGCCTTTTCTCTTCTTTCTGAACATGGAACAACTGAGGGGCAGATGAGGCTGGGGATTAATAACAGGCTGCCACTAACAGATCTGGTGGATGCATAGAGCCATTAACTTCTTCCCTCCTCAAATTAATCATTAATTTATTTTAACTATACTGCACTTTATCTCTGTGTTTGTAGTTTTACATAGAAATACTTTAAAAGTATTTTAATGAGGTGCATAGTATACAGCAATGTACATTTTTTAAAATGCATTTACACTTTTTTGTAACCTTGCAGCTTTATTGAGTAACTGTGAGCTCTTGTAGCATTCCGTGTTGTGTTTTATTAAAACCCGTTCTCATGCTGTGACTATTGCTGGTTTTGTTTTATATTAGGTAGCTACAGTCCATCCTTCTCTGCTCAGGCACACCCAGCTGCAAAGACACAAACGTACAGACCATTGTCTAAAAGCGCTTCTGACAGTAGCGCCGATGCCTTTAAGGTCTCATCCCCTTTACCACCTCCACATGTGCCACCTCCAGTACCACCACATCGTCTGAGGGGAAGGTCTACACCAGAAAAGTAAGTCAGAATTTTTTCAAAAACTGTTCTTTGTATGTACAGTAGTCCAATTACAGGATAACACAAAGGATAAAATAGTAGCTAAAGAATAATATGACTTCAAGGGACAGTCAGGTGATGAGGGGTCATCTTCATCAGCAGTGTGGGTATCATGCATGGTGCTGCCATTTCTTCAGTGTTCTAAATAAGTGCTTATTCTTACAAGCGGTACCACCGTGAGCATTTAAGGTTTTCATTCTCATTAGCAGGATTGTCCTGCTTTTTGTGTTCCAGGACAGTCCGTGCTCTAGCAGCTGTCTTGAATAGTAAGTCTCTGAGTAGGAAAGGCCATTTATGGTATCCAGTAGCAAAGAGAAGGGATCTAAATGATGTTGAAGAAAACTGAAATCCAAGGAAGAGCAGAACTGTAGGAGTGTAGCAGTCAACCTACATTTCCCCAGAGCTTAGAAGTGCTTTATATCCCCATTTTTTAAATCTCTGTTTTGGTAGACCAAGAAGGTGTTTACAGATTAAAGAGCCATTTCAGTTTTCTTATAGTTTTCCAGCTTCAAAATTGCTGCACAAAACCAGGTTCCAGTGGTTAGAGCCTAGTCTGGGCAGTGTTAATACTCAGATCAGGAAAGAAATGTTTATCCTTCTGATAGAAACATGCAAACTCTACAGACTCTGCAGCGTATCTGTAGCTACTAGCTCAAGCAAAAAGCTTTTTCTTTAGTGTTTACATTCGTGAATACTACGTTAATGTAATATTAAGTTATACACTTAGGTGTGTATGTGTATCTATGTATGTATACGTTTTATATATGGAAAGGGTAATTTTTTTTTCCATTTGTGGCTACAAGCCCACCACTCTCAGTTACACTCAAGCAACACAACAGAATGTGCTGATTTTGTCAGCTTGGACGTTGTAAATATTTTTATATGTAGAAATTTAATTATATTAAGCAGTTTCGAAAAATTTGCAGTTTGCATAAAATATTATGAGAAAAGAGCATACTAAGTGTTAAAAATGAAGACTTTTTGAAAAATTTGTTGGTAGTGGCAATCCAAAAGTTCGTCCAACAGACACACATATTGCAGAGGAAAATGAGATTGCTTGATGGTTACTGACTTCGGCTGCTCCTGTTGCTGAGGACAGGTTGTCAAGAGGAAATTCTAGGGGTTAGAGTTGGGCTACCTCCCAAGGGCCATGATGTTTGAATTTTGTTAGCAAGTCATATAGAAGTGTAGATTTTGTTAGCAAGGCACCAAAATACGGATCTGCTTTGTGCTGATCTCTGAAGTTGTGTGAGTCATCATCCTGTGCTAGGCCAAATGCCTCGGTCACAGAAGCTGAGGCCTGTTAGAGTTCCTTTTGTCAAGCTTGAAAATAACTGCCTCAGCACTGAATTTGGGTGTTTGGCCTCTCCTTTTAATCTCCTGCATGATAAAACAGGCAGTGGAAATCTGTGTTCTCCTGGCCAGGGGATGCCAAACACGTTAGTTACGCTTTGCCTGCTGCTGGCAGCTATAGCTTGTCAATCTTTTCCTGCCCTTGGGAGATTCTTTTTTTAATTGCCTATAAAGCCTGAGTATTTAAAATCTCACATAAGAGGCTTAGGTCCACATGTATCCCAGTTTTATAGCTGGGAGGCAAGATACGGTTTACATTAACATAGTCCATAAGGGATTACAGGCTAAACATTGTAAATTAAGTTAACTGAGTGTGAATCAGAATTTCAGTAGCATCCTTTTTTCCTTCAGTGACCTGCAGGATAATGCAACTTGATCAGAATACTTCAATTTTTCCGTTCTTTCTCAAAAAAATGCAACCTTTTCTGCTCTGAAGCTAATTTTTTCCTCAGTGAAAATAAACAATAGAGGCATGTACAACTACTTCCCTTGAAAAGCAGGATGTTTTATGAACAGAGGTGTCTGTGTCCCAGAAATTGCACTTACAAACATACTGTAAACAACAGCTACCCCATAGATTTTTTTAAGGCACGTGACATGTGCCTTATTATGTCAGGTCACATCAATCCAAATCACATCAGAAAGGCTGAATAGAACCCGTAGAATTTAATCAGTGTATGCTCTTTCTTATTGTAAATACAGACAATAGCTGACAGGATTTTTTCTTTCCTTTCCCCTGGTCTCTGAGTTATTAGTGGATCATTTTACACAGAGCTAAATAAAAAGATGTGTGAGCTACAGTTTTCCGAATGCAATATGAGCAGTGACTACAAAAGCTGCCATGAAAAAGTAACTCTCACTGTGATAGTAACTCGCTAACTATCCCCCAAAAATGTGTAGGGAGTTATTTAAATAACACAGTGAATTACTGAAAAAATAGAGTAGTGGAGGTTACTTTTTATTCTTTGCATAGCATTACTAAATTGAAAGCAAATTTGGAATTATAGAGAAAACGGATGAATTTCTGTCCCAAAATCAACTGCCAGATGTTTGGTCTTGCTTATCTATTCAAATTTCCAAGGAAACTGGATACTGCTTATAAGGGTGTTCAGGAGCAGTTCTACTACAGATCAGGATAAAGAGCATCTATTAGATTTTCATACTCTAAAAATAATTCCTCATTTTTTTTGTCTCAGAAAATTTTGTCACTTTTTCAGTATGGACTTGCTATCATACAGCGTGGTGACAAAAATATCTACCACCTGCCTATATTAGTATAGTGCGTAAAACAAGTATAGGAAATTTGCAGTTTGAGAAGGTGTGTCATGGTATTTTGACGCAGTGAATCAAGGAAGATTTTAAACTCATCTATCAGTTATAACTGAAGCGTGAGTGATCACATCTTCTAGACATCCCTAATACTCCTCCTGCTGTACTGTATATACCTGCTGTAAACAGGCTATAATGTCACAGTGGTTAAATCATTGGGATTCTAAGCCAGACGTTTCATGGCTGAAATTTGGAAAGAGAAAAGATACTGAAATGCATTTGGTTCTGCGTTTTTCTCTTGCATGGAGCTGCAAAGCAGATGATTATGACAGTCAGTTTACTCAATTGCTCGTATTTGTTTTTTTAGAAATGACTGGGATCCCCCTGACAGAAAGGTAGATACCCGCAAGTTCCGTTCTGAGCCAAGAAGTATTTTTGAATATGAGCCGGGAAAGTCATCAATCCTTGAACATGAAAGACCGGTAAGACACATAAGTGACATGGGTAATACAGTAAAGAGGTCTGGTAGAGAGGTCATCTTCTTATTATTTACTACTGATTATAACCACTTCGATGAATATTGAAGGTTCTTTCATGAACATAATTTTGCAGCAATTTGTCTTTGTTCTTTCCCAATGGTCGTGTTGAAAACGTGAGTTTGGCTTATTTGCTAGACTTAGATCTGCTGTTATTACCGAAAAATCACCACTCAGCAAACCTAATGGATGATGAGCAGAACTGTGAATTAATGGAAACTCCTTTTTCTAATTGGCATGCATGTCCAGCCCTCATTTTCAGTCGTATTAACAGCACAAATGCTATCTGATGAATTAATGCACAAAAATGCATTTGAGGATGTGCCTAATTGTACACTTAAGGAGCTTGTGGTCAAATACTTGTCAAGGTTGCCCAGAGAGGCTGTGGAATCTCCATTTCTGGAGGTGGTCAGGACTCACCCAGACGCAGCCCTGAGCAACCTGATCTAGTTAGACCTGCTTTTAGCAGGAGGTTGGACTAGATGACCTCTGGAGGTCCTGCCCAGCCTGTTACTCTGTGATTACTGTGTGTATACTAACATGTAATTAGAAGTCTTTATTCCTGCTTTCTAAATAAAGACTGCAATTGTGGATCTTTTCACAAGCTTGTCTGACAAAGCTAGACTTAATGCATGCAAAATGACCATTGTGGAAGTCTTCCCTTGCTGAAAGACACATTCACCCAGCCTTTCTTAACTTACTGTGCAATCTATCTCATTACTTATTTTAGGAAAACTGTTATGTATCACTGCCAATGCTTTCTTTTACTTTGAGGTTGAAATTATTGAGGGATTCAAAGAAAGGGTTTATGTTGGATTATTATTTGCTTCTGTATTACAGGCTTTTCACATAATTCATTTTACTAATTTAAATAAATAAAGCAAATAAGTGAATTCCAGAATATGTAGTATGTCAGCAGTGTGAAACACCTGTACTAGGCATCTTTCCCTTGTGTTTTTGTGGTCTTCGCAGGAATAGCATTTCTGTTAGCTAGAAAGTACTAAGCTGTGTTTCTGTCAAATTAAGTTCTTGCGGAACCAATGCATTTTTGGAAGAGGAGAAAGGCATTTCTAGATGAACTGCTAATAAACCAATGTATTTTAATGGGATTTAGTATTAATCGTGAAGCTGAACTTAACAAATAATTTTATTTTGAAGGTGATGGCATTTGTTGTAAGCACTTCTTTTGATTGCCATGGCTGCATTATACACACTGAGTTCATTTGCCAGCCTTTCCAGTGCCAAAGAATAATAGCAGATTCAAGTTAAAAATAAGAAAAGTACAGTGATGTTTCAAGAATGGCCCCACTTTTCTAATAAATTACATTTTCTACTAATGTAATGTGGAAAAAAAAATAATTGCAGTGCTGATGATTATGATCATAGATATAATTTTTCAATTTTAGCAAACTACTGAAATTACAGAAAAGTGAGATTTGCTGACTGTTCCTGAAGACTTTTTTTTAACTTGCCTTATGCATTTTATTTTTGTTGTTCTCAATCAAGAGTTTGGGGTTTGAGCTTTTTTTGGTCCTTAAAATATTTTCATGCAGAAAAACCTTAGTCACGTCATACTTACTGAGCAGCTTCAGTCAAGGGCAAGATCACACTTTTATCATCTGAAGCTTAGACTAGAATTTTAGATTTAGCTGGTGTAAATAAAAGGACAGAGTTCCTTATAGAATGAATTTTAAAAGCTGAAGAAATAATATTCATGGACAGATTGGAGAATTGTTTTGGTTGATTTATAGTTCAGAGGTATAAAAGATTGGATAGCAGGAGTTAAGGTAGAGTACAAGAGGTGAAAGTCATGCTGGCACTAGTGTAATGTTATTAACTAATATAAAAACAGTTCGGGTAAGCTATGACAGTTTTATCAGTGTGGAATTGCTTCTGTTGAAAAGATGATGTTTAGCTTCATCTGGACTGTGTTACAAAAAGAGAAAGACTTAGTTTCACGGAAGCATTTAGTATCCTTGTGTTCATTGAATTGGACGTGGGAAGTACAACTCACAAGTTGTTAAATAGTGGTCAGCAAAGTAAAATGATTTTGCTCTGTGTCTAAGAAAAGCTGACATCTGAAAAGACTGTATTAGTTCCAAAGTCAGATGAAACCTTCAAATTCTTAATTGTGTCACTCTTGCATGAGTTGTCTTTCATCTTGATAATCTCAAAATATTTGATTTTGAATTGTTCTGATAATATTGAAAGAAAATATTAATCAAAATACCACATATAAAAATAAATAGTTTATTAATATTGTAAAACATGGACATTTGTAACATTTGAAGTAAAAATTCTTTTTGTATCAGTGTTGCTAAAGCCAAAATAGTCAAGGGGGATTTTTCAAACACTCCAAATCTTAAATTTTTTTTCTGAAATTTACAGCTACCTGATATGATACTAAACAGCACAGATGAGGTTTGAAAAATCAGCATTCCCATTATTGACATTGATACTACACTGGAATCTGTTATGATTAATGGGGAAATTAGAGATATGGAAAGAAAATAATAAAATGACATTCAATGTAAAACTAACATTTAGTGGGAAATATTATTCAGCAAATCCTCATTCAGCGGATCAAAAAATGTAAGAAATAATCTAAAAAAATGACCTAGTAATAGACATTAAATGTATAGATTGGTTAGGGATAGATTATTATCTTTGTTATGGATATAAAAAGATGAGTGTAATTTCAAGGTGCAGTATCATGTAGCCACCTTCTGTCATGAGACAGGAAATCAATGTTGTACTTCTGTAATTTGAATTTATAAGGGTATAAAACATCAAAAACAAGGAGGGGCTTGGGGCTGGTGCTTTGAGATTGCAACTAAAACTCAGTGACGTGAAGGTGTTGAATAGTCTTCCAAGCAATGAGACGGCAGCTGCTTTTGTCCCATAAGATGTTTCCATTTTGTAAGGTGGTACATAAGTTGTTCTGAGGAACAGTGCCTCCAGTGTCTGCAAATCAATACAATGCTCTTATTTTTCTCTAATATCATCTGAACCATAGATTTGTTTCTCAAAATGGGTGTTTCCTTTCAGGTTAAATTTAATTCTAGATTTTTTTATACATGTTCAGTATACAATTTTTCTACAGAGTTTATATGCAAGAGTATTTTATGACCAGAATAAATTGAAAAACATTACTGTTTTGTCAATAGCAGAAATAGATTGGGCTTGCACTATGATGCAGATCTGTTGTTTGGTGGTGGTTGTGGGTTTTGTTGTTGTTGCTTGTTTGGGTTTTTGGTTCTTTTTACTGTAGTGGAAAATTTGATGCTTCCTTTAGAATATGCAAGTTTGATCACCTTTGATATCTCAAGCTGGTTATCAAAATATTCTACTCAGGGTTAGTTGAGTTACTTGAGGAACATTTTGTCAACTAAAAAAAAATTTCTCAGTGTGCTTTTAAATGAAATCAGGAATTCCACATATAGGTATGTTTCGACGTGACATTAAAAAGTATGTCTTACGATAAAGATATGAAGAGACTAAGTCAGTCTGGTAGGGGAAAATAAAAGGGGGGCAAACATCTTCAGAGCTGATGTAAGATAAAATGCCAAAGCCAAATAGGCAACAAATATCTCAGTCCATTGTTCCAAAGAGGCTTCAGGATGGTCACTGAACTTGCAAATGCAAAATAGTAATTTGAACATGCAGATCATGTAAGAACCATTTAACTCACCAGTTTAAATGCACAGTTTTGATTATTACCTGGAAATGTCTACCTGTGTATATTGAATCAAGCACAGGCAAACCTGCATGCAACGCTATAGATGTATTTTTTTAAAAAACCAGCATCGGTGTTCTTTTATGCTTGAGTATTTTGATACAGGTGCTGTGTTGATTATCTGATGAAAATTTGCCAAACAAGTCAAGGTACTTACTGCTCTTTAGTAGTATATTTTAAGCAAGTAATAAAAATGTTGCTATATTACTAGATTAAGGATAAGAGTATAGGAACATGACTTTACTGACTGACAAGTCATAAAAAGGGAATTTACCTTCTTATTGCTTTTACCCTTTAGTCAAGCAGTTTGGAAGATACTTTGTGAGAACAAGCCAACATCAGGTTTTTTAAGTCAAAATGCTTTATTCATTTAAGTCTCTTAGAAGAGGAGATAATAGAAAAAGGTCCATCAGCAAAATTGAATCCGAATGCCAAGCGAAATCAATTGTCTGTGTATTGATCTCGGTAGCACAGCCAATGCAGTTCTCCCTACACTGCCAGGCAGCAGCGAACTTGCAGGCTTCAGTGCTCTGTTTCTTTTTGTTTGCTGCCCTCTGCGGTTCAAACTGTAAATGAGTTGTGTCTGTGGGTGGTGCAAATGCAAGTGCAAAGCTTCAGAGCAGCTTCACTCCAAACCCTGCTATGGAGCATCAGCAAGTTGTTCATCACTGGCATTCCCTTCCCACGCTGGTCCCAGGAATAATCCTTTTCTTACTTGAAAGGGACGTTGTGAAGATAAATCTATACAATGACAGCTGGTGTCCAGATATTGCATGAACGGCTTATAGATATGTGAGGACCAAGGCAGTTCAAAAGGGTTGTTGACCTTTCAATAGAGCAAAGTTGGCTGTCTGCTGCAGTAACATCAAAGGCAGCAAGAAAAAGTGCTGTAAGATGTTTAATTACCTGAAATGGTCAGGAATATGGCGTTATCTCTTGCAGAAAACAGAAATAGCTGTATGTGATTGCTCCCGTGTATTGGTGACAGCTTGGCTCAGGAGGAAAAAGTGTTATGTACTTAATAACCAGTATCATTCTTCATGCAGGACTCTGTCTTCTTCTTTGAGTATTGCTTTCTAGGTCCCACCATAATTAGTGTCTAAGTTCTGATAAGTACAGTTGTGGAGGACAAATTTTAAACTCAGAAATATCTTTAACAAGAGGCTTTCATCTGTTTCAGAGATCTTTAAGCCAGCAGTTCACCGTAATTCTGTGCTGCGTGACAGCTTACGTCAGATCCCACAAAGGAGTTGGAGTTATTTAGAAAATAATTAATGCAGCCAAGTTTACAGTTGATTAGATATCCCATTGGGAGCTCTACTGTTTTGCACTGTTATGTTTTCATGCTACTTGAATAAATCTGTCAATCACTCTTCTGTTCATTGAAAAATTTTGTTAATGCAATCTTCAGTTGCTCCTTATCTCTTTGCTGTGAGAATTTTCAGATGAAAACAATATATTTCACCATGCAAAAAATGCTTCATTATGTCAACAAGGCTGTGGGAGATAAAGCATTACAAAATACTGCTAAAACAAATATTATGGAATGCATAACTTTTTGTTCCCTACTTTTGACCATAGGATTTAAACTATACCAGTTTTATTTCATATGCTGAAGTGGCTTTTTACTACAGTCATGCCTGCATGATGCATATTCTTTATCTCTGCTCAGCGCTTGCTTCAGTACAGCAAGATCCAGAATTAACATGCTTTGTGAGAAGACAAGGAATGACCAAAAGCGATACTTATAGAATTATGTCTTCATTGCTGATCAGATAGGCAATTTCTTACCTATGCTGAAGATGACAATCATTTAAACCATCTTCTTAACATGGAATCTTTAGTATCATTAAATGTACTTAATTAATGCAATGATGTTTACAGAAGCGGTCAAAGAGCCCTCTTAGCTTTAAAAGAGTAATTTTTAAATGTTTAATGTCTTCCAGTCATTGGAAGAACAGCAACAAAAATAAAAGTATTAAAGCTACCAATGACAGCTCTTGAACAAGAATATTCTCATTCTTAAATACCATCTTCATTCTTTGATACTATTCCATTCCTTTCCCCATATTTGTTTGTGTTTGTGTGTGTTTGTTGTTAAGGTGACATGGCATTTCTAGCACTTTGCTCAGTGTGTGCCTTTTCCTTCCCTTTTCCTTCACAACTGCTCCAGACTGATCGCATAAACCCAGATGACTTAGATTTAGAAAACGAACCCTGGTATAAATTCTTTTCAGAGCTGGAGTTTGGACGTCCGGTAAGTGAGGACAGAATATTAATATTTAAACATTAGGAAAAATATTTTTATAATGAGGAATTTGGAAATTACCCAATTCAGCAAAAATATGCCAGTAAAGTTAATATGGGGTTTTATTTGAGAAAGGTCAGTAAAGTCACCTCATGCATATAACTATTATTTTTCAAGTGGACCCTTAAGTTGGCAGAGCAGTGGCTTTAATAGCTTTAATACAGACTACATATTAGACAAATAGTAGTGTATAAATATTTAGGGAGCAAGACAAATTGCGTATTAAACAGGGATGTTTACTCGTCTCCCTAAGTCTTTTACATTTGGCTGGATTGTTTTTGAACATGTCAGTTTGCATTAGAGATGATAAGTTACAAATCATGCATTTTACCTGAAGGTGGCTAAATTTAAATGCATGCAGCCATATAAGAATTGCTTATAGCAGTAAATACTGATTTTTTTTTTTTCTCTATTATATGCATACATTCAAAATGCATATTTTGCACCTGAACACAGAGAAACAGGTTTGCTTTGTTTTCAAGCTGGACACATGCTTGAACAAAGAGACCAGTTCTGCTGCAATTTTCACAAATAGCCACATCAAAAAAAAAGACTCAGGCAGACAGATGCTACTTTAGTCCTACTGCAAGCATTTATGTTTAAAATCATAAAGCTAAAAAGCTCCATTTGGTTGAAACACCCACATGTCAGAGATACCTCAGTTTTCCACCTTTGGTTGCCTAGGCACTCGCAATTCTTCTGCAAACACCACAGGCTTAATTGGATGAGAGCACCAAAGGCTGTTTATGTATTTTATACAAGAATAAAACAGTATAGTTGTCCTCAAAGAAAGACTGAGCCCAAGGTCTCCCTTGCTGCCTGTACAGTGCCTTAATGACAAGTTTGGAGATGCACCTGCTCTTGCTTTTGCGCACACCCTCTCTGGCTCAAATTCTTTCCTGTGCACTCTAACATCTTTAGGAAAAATGATGGCAAATGTGTTCATCGCAGAAGAATGTCTAATCCAGTGGTTACAGTATTTTCCAGAGAGGTGGAAAACATGTGTTCAAATCCCCTCAGAAAAGGAGGGAAGTAAACGCAAGCATTCCCTCAATCTGGTTAAGTATTCTCATAGCTCCCCAGGACCCTGGGCAGCTTGAGGCAAAATACCAAAAGCACCTGCTGACAGGCAGGAAATCCCAAATAGACATGGCATTTGAGCCAGAGAGCATCAGGATTTAAAGCGTTCCCATTCTTACCTTTCCCTGTTAGCCTGCAATTCATTGGAGCCCCCTCAGCGTGATAATTACTGGTGTGCCAGGCTACGTGAGCAGCCTGAGCACTTGTCGCAGGGCCCTGGAGGTGCTCTGGGAACCAGGTACCTCCGTCCCCTTTTGTAGCCATAGCCAAAATCAGAACTCCCAGCTACCTCAGTGAGAGCAGAAGAGAAAGCAAACCACATGTATTTTTTTAAAACTTTAATTTTTTAATCATAACATTTTTTAAAATTACCCATTGAATACCACCTGAAAATTAAAAAAAAAAAAAAATTTATCTGGATTTAATTTGTTGTCCAGTGGTCTATAATGTATCACATTTTACTGATTACCTTTTATCTCCTTTTATCTAGCCATTCAAGCTGTTTTGTCATTCCTCCCTCTAGGTGGGCAGAAACAGTCCAGATACATTCTTCTGATGAACTATATGTCAACAATATTTTACTGATGATGATAACTTGAGAGTAGTGTCTCCTGTAAGATAAAGTATATTGAGATTTCCCCAGCAGAACATAACTGTGATGCTTTACACTCTTCGGTCTCATCAGTATTGAAAACTGCTAGTATTGGTTCAACTATTCCAGTTGTAAATTTTACCAGCTAAAGTTACTAACATTTCATTAAGATGCTTATAATTTAAAAAATATTATAACACATTCTTCCTTCCATTCTACCCATGTGTGTCACTCTTCATATCTGATTTGTCAACACTTAGTTTCTAACTGTGTCACCTTCTCCACATGTTTCATTCCTTGCTGCCATTGATTCTACTCCATTTCATCTCTACACTTCTGATTTTATGATGCAGCCACCTAAAAAGCTTTTGGACTATGTTCGAGACAGTTCTTCTGGTGTTTCCAATGAGGTAAATGAATGATTCTTGTTCAGATGATTGTCTTGGGAAGAAGGGTTGGAGTGCTCATTTATGTCTTCAGTTTGTTAAACTTTAGTGGTTTCCTTCTCATAGCTGAGGCACTTCTAATTCACAATCATTGTATCTTTGTCTTCATATCTTTCCAGATCACTAGTGCATTTGGATGTTGATCTTAGCATCCTAGGAACTGAGAGTCCTTATCCCCAAAATGTCTCAGAGATTAACACTCAGAATTACACAACACCCCATATGTCTCTAACTTTTTGACAAATTCCCACTTCTTCAGAGTTGGGCAAGTGTATTACTTTCAGACACAACTAATGCATCAGCACCGTAGTATTTTTTAATTAAAATATCAGACTGCAAATTCTGTATGTCACATGAAAGCCTTCGTGGCTAAGCTATCATTTCTCCAATGAAGTATTTATGAGGAAGGTTGCAAATCAGGAAATAGAGCAATTAATTATCCTGCTGTAAATTTCTAACTGCAGGATTGACAGTCACTGTCATTACTCCAAATAAAACGCATGAAGGTCGGGTAGTGGGCTGTCACTGCCCTACTCTGAGTAGGAGAGATTCAGGCTGTCGTTCCTTCTCCCCTCCCTTGTCATTTTTAGAGGGTTAGGGCCAAAGTCAGTGGATCTTGTAATAGCAACTTTACTTCATATGGTGGCTTTATTTCATTCATGTTTGTGATTTCACTCTCATCTTCCATAGTCTCTACAAAAATTAAAGCAAATCATGGCCTTAAATTGTGAATTGTTTGCAAATTACTCTGGTTTGGTTTTAAGCTCTATAAATCTGGAAAAACCTCATGGTTGTGAAATTTGGGCCCAGTTCTCTGAGGCAATAAGCTCCTAGGCCTTCACTAATACTTGAGAGTATTCAATATATCAAAGACAATCTAAAAGCACTAGCATTGTATTTGAAATATTAGCATGTTCAGTAGGTCTGGGCAAAACAGCTATTAAGTAATACTGGTTTTCCCTCTGTTTAATTGACAAAAACATTTATCTTTCACCTGAAAATTTTTTAAATGAATGAATGTGATAAATGAATGAATATGATAAATAATTTTCACAAACTACAGCAAATTAAATATTTTTCGGGAGAGGGAATATTTCGAAATAACTTGTTAAAGTATTAGACCCATCATGCAAACAGGCCTCTTTGTTGTTTACAACTTTTGCCTGCTTTTCCTAACTTCATTTTCAGTCACCATTAAAGCCTTGATGCATGAAAACAGCTAAAACATTGACTTAATTGTAAATATATATCTGCTTTTTTGAGTAAAACTGAATCAAAATATTCAACAAAGTCTGTATTTGGAAGTTTGGGGTGATTGTCTCCAATATTTATTTTTGTTTGGCAACCTTTATCCACATAGGGCAATGTTGAATATTTTGGAAGATGCCTAACTAGCTTTGGAGATGGGGCAGTTGGGGAGATGTGTTCTGTTGGGCCACCTGGAAGTGGGTTGGAGGGATCATGGGTCAATATGTGGCCAAGAGATGATAGGACAGCTACAAACAGTGGTACCCACTTTTGGCAGTAAAACCCAGCCATATCCACTGTCAGCTTTCACCTTCTTTGCCATATCAGTGTGGCTCTGCTTGTGGGTAGAAGGTATAAACTCCATACAGCCTATATGTAATAACAAATACCTGTGGTAAAAACATAGTCTCGTAGAATGCGCAACATACAGTATCTTTCATATAGAAAAAACCTCAAAGAAGGCACCAAGGAAAGGGCAAAAGGGCAAGTTACACTCAAGGTGATAAAAGTATCTTAAAGGACAGAAAGCAAAAGCCATGTAGGAACCCCGCAGTCAGTTTTGGCATGACATACACTTCATGCTGTCTTAGGCTGATCACTAACTCACTGTTGATGGCCTGGGGAATGCTGTGGATAGTGGTTTGGTTTCAGTTGTGTGATTTACTCATTGCCTTCCACAGGAGGCAATGGGGAGCTACGCCGCCCTTGGGATTTACATCACAGTCTGTATAGACCAAGGGCCATTACAAGTGGTGGAACATAATCACTGCCTCGTGGCTGTTTGGCCACTATCATGTGATAGATGCTCTTGGCTCAGTCTCTAATGGAAGAGGTTGGCTCCTGTGGAAAAAAAAACCACCACCACCAACAACAACAACAAAAAAACACAGTGGCAATTAATCTGAAATGTTTGTATCACCTCATGCAACAGTTCTAATGGAGATCACCTGTGAGCCCGAGTCTCCTTCTTCTGCTGGTACACAGAAGAAATACTTGAATACTTGTCCACAAAGTGAAGAAATTTCTTTTTGGAAAAAAATAAACTTTTTGAAACCCTTAACTTGTAAAGGACTTATTTTCTCTGGAAAGTAACTTTAAAGTCTTTGAATTATTAACGCTTCAACTGTTTACATCTCAGCTGCCATTCTTACCAAAAGCCTGAAAGTTTTACCTGATTTTTAATGTGATTTAAATTAAACTACAGTTAAAAATTACTGAGAAAATCTAAATGATCTTAAATCAAGTTTTAGGTAACATTTGATCCATATTGTATCATGTTTGTGTGGTTCTCCCTGCCTCATAGTACAATAAATTTCAGTATAATCCAGAAATCAAAACTTCAGTTAGTGTCTCGATAGGATCACTTGCTATGGGATGAACATCTTAAAGCCTACTGACAAATAGCTCTATCTGAACAATCATATTTTCTTTATAGTGCCTCACCTGTAAAAGTAGTTTCAACAGGTACTGTAGAATGTCATTTAAAGTATATAGTCTCATGAAATCTGTTTCCAAATATTCGTAGACTACAGGTGCCTTCTAGAAGTATACGTAAGTGTCTGTAAAAATCTGGGTGAAGTCCTATTCATGAACTTGCAATTTAAATCACTGGGAAAAAAAGAATACCTAACAAAAAAAGCACTCACACAGGCCATGAGTGCCATTACTTCTACAGTCCTTCTGTACAGAGGAAAGTCTGTAAAGATTTTGCCATGTAGAGAAAAAGTCTAGAAGGCTTCTATAGAGAGAAAAATAGTTCCTGCAGCTTACAAAGCTGTATAATAGTTCTATTTCGAGTCCATCAGGTTAGCTCTGAAATGACCTGTCGGGAATTCAAAACAAGTTTAACCTTTGAAGCACACTGCTTGGTACCCATGAAGAAACCCCCCAGGGACCATGCAGTTTGTTCTAGATTCATACCTAGTTACCAAAATTGTAGACTTGAAATGTATGAAATGATTGATTTATAATTAGTGGTCATTTAAGGTTGACTTTGTATCAATAATAATATTATGGATCAGCACTCCATTCCGTCTTCCAGGATTCATGCGGTAGCTAATTCTGTAACTCCACAGGCAATGGCTAATGTTCTGTGATAAGAACTGTTCTTACCAGGAATATAATGTGGTCAACTATTGGCCACAAACCTCGTGGCATTTGCAGCAGTTTCTGGCTATAATTGACTGTGGGGTTTTGGTGAGTAATTGGGAGGGAGGAACAGCTCTGCAGACCTTACTTGCGCATGAAGGAATTATTTTCAGATTTTTTTGGTTTTATAGTAAAGGCTTGTCTCAGCTGTTCTATACCTATGTTTGAAAAGGGAATGGAGAAACATGACTTTGGATCATTATTTAGTAGTGCTTTAAAAGAAAAAACAACATTGTTGAAGTAGAATATGAAACGAAATCTAGTAATGCCTTTTAAAAACTGCATAACTACTCTCATAAAATATTGCAGTATCTATGCCGGACTATCCAGGATGGTAATCATTACAGCCTGTTTTTATAGGATTTGTCACAGAGTAACAATCATAATCAAACATGCTAAGCAGAAATCATCACCCTTTTTTCAAATACAGGTGTATAACAGATTCCTATATTTGTTTTCACAGACTTCCTTATATTATCGCTATTCAACAGAAAAAGGCCTGGACAGGCCCTCTAGGTAAGAAATACAATATATTATTTCAGTAGACACAGATTATCCAGCTTGAGGGTTTTCTTTGTGACCTGACGCCAGCAGAAGTTGCTAAGAGTCAGATTTTAACATTCGTCTTGTGAGCTACTGATAAAACAGAATGATGCATGGAGAGGACGTTAATCTTTTGATCCTGAAGTGCAATTCTTACTTTTGTTTTATGAGGACTTAACGATTTACATTCAAAATAAGTCATACTGTATTCTGGGTCTTTCTACTAACATCCCTGAGCTTCCCTCTCAGCTGCAGCGATCCATCATTTAACCTTACTGCAGGCAGCACTTCCAGCGCCGTTTCCCCAAGCATCCTACCTCATCTGTTCTCAGTCTCTGTCATTTTCCTACCGTTGCGCTGAACTTCTAGTAACAAAAAATAGTCTTAGAAAACTTGATGCGTTTATTTCAAAGCCTTCACTACGAAAATGATGTAGTGAATTTGTGTAAAAATTAGGTGTTTCTCTGTGAAATATGCTGTAAGATGCTTGAGATGAGAGCTTCTCCCCTTCACATGTTTTTGATCTATTTGTTCTGGCATTGTTTAATCTATAAACCAGTAATATAACTATGAGCTTACTTTTTAAATTCCTGAATTCTGCTCTCAGAATTAGACTGCTGCTAATACTGCTTATTTCTGTAGTTCTGCAAGTACTGCAAGTGACTACAGAAAGAGAAGGAAGTCAGAACCTGCTGTAAGTCATCAGAGGGTGCACAGTGACCAGAACGCAAACAGACCTGGTCTGGGCCGTACAGATCTGCAAGGCCCATGTACCACCCTTAGAAAGCCTTTAACTAGCTCGTCTCCTTCATCTCCATCACGAGCAAAAGGTAAGAGGAGAGCATATTCATTAGCACAGAACTACTGATGATATGTTGTGCAATCCACTGGTAGTAAATGCAAATGTTTAGTGCTGCTCAGTGCAATTGGCTGGGAGATTTACTATACAAAGCAATAGCTTTGGGCCTTTCCTTAGAGCCTGACTTGTTTATTGTTACATGTGTAATTCTAAGATGAAAAGCTGGATTTGTAACAAGGGTTTTCCAGTTTCAACTGCTTATTCTAACGAAAGGAAGTTGACTAAACGAAGACTATGATTTGTACCACTAGATATAATCCCATGAAGTTTTATTAACTGCACTACTTTCTTATTAGATTATTGTGATTTTAAAACTGGTTTCAGTATGTAGAGAAGCTAAATCAAGACAAATAGCATACAAGATTAAAGATGTGTTTCCACAGTAGTAGACCTTTCAAATCTAAAGCTGATGTCTTAGACACTGTCAGTTGTCAGAACCTAATTTAATCAAGCAAAAATCCATAGTCTGATTTTTTATTTTGTAAATCCTTGAAGTATTTAGTACAGCTTATACAATCTAACTAGCTTCTTTTTTCAAGTAACTCGCTGTTCCATTACTATTCTCCATGTGTCTCCAGAAAAGAGATAATTGAATCAGTCGTTAGTTTGAGTTTGGAGTTTTGGGTGGGGTTTTTTTAGCAAGACAAAAGATTTCCAGTAAAACATATGTTGGAAGTAATGTACAGAGTAATATCATATACAATATGTCTCCTGTTATTATTATTCATTTAATTGCTGTATTTTGTAGCTATACTGTTTAGCCTATAGCTGCATTAAGAACTCTATAAACCTTCATAGAAGTCAAATCCCACTGAAAACAACATAATTTCCAGGCTGCACCAAAATGTGTCAGGTGAAGAAAAGCAGTGAGGAATATTAAAGAGGAAAGTGATGGAACAGTCCATGTATTTTATACCCAGATAAACTCAGCCATTTGGTGTACCAGGCCGGGCAGTGAAAAGTTGGTAAACTCTGTTTACCTGCACTTACTTTTGACTACACCGCTGATAACGTGCACTTACTATGACTTAAGCACTTCCTGTGTTCGAAAATCTTTCCCTTAAGAACATCTACCGCAGCTAATTAACTTTTGGAAGGTGGCCTAGCTGTGTCACTCCTTTCTCTCCCAGCATTTTGAAGCCTACTAGGACACTACTTTTTCTTGAAATCAACAATTTTGTTAAAGAAGCAGCACATTATAAGCTGTTTGATCAGCATCAATGTTGAACTGAAGTGTTTCAGTTTCTGATTGAGATTCAACTCGTTCTTCCAGAGAGCAGATTGGACTGTTAGAAATGTGTCCTGAACTGAATGCTGCCATGTTTGAAAGTTCTGCATGAGTATGAGACCCCAGTTCCAACTTTGTCTCATAGAGATTTCTAGATCAAGCACACATTTTTAAATGTCTTAAAACTTGCCTAAATACTCAGGCTTTGTTAAGCTAATCTAAGGGCTATTGTTTCTTCTATGTGCTGTTTAGGCTCAGTAACTGATACATCTTCCTTTACACCCATATAGCAGCTCCTCAGCCACCTTCTTTTACCCTCCATAAGCTGTAGAAAACACCACTCCCTTCAGTGCTATCACACAGGGAACGAGCAGGCTACCTATGAAAAACTGTAACAGATTTCCTATTTGATCTTATATAAAGAATTATGTTTATCTTAATTATCTTAGAATATGCAGTTGCTGTGAACACTGAGCATTATCCAGCTCAAAAATTCTGAACTACTTCTTTCAGAATCCACAGGTGGAAAAGCCGATATTTGACTGAGGTCTAGATTTGTTGATTGGCTTCATCTTTAAATGCTTTGCAGATTTTCTTGTCTGTTGACCTGCTTCAAAATCAGTATTAATGCTTGTTTTCTTACGTTGCTTTGGCCTGGGTGGAGAGAGGGGGTGCAGAGGGAGTAACAGCTCCATAATCCATAAGCAATTATTGTTGATGTTCAAATTACCATGAATACATTTTTAGAGCTGGAAAATAACATAATTATTAGCTCTGCTGCCCCAGGCTGTAGCAACCTGTGTACTGACCTAAACTATATTAATTGGTGCATTAATTGCTGTCTCTTTTCTAGTCTTTCTGATACTGATGTTAATCCCAACTTTCTGAATCTTTTAATTTCTGGCAATGTCTCTTTTTTACCATGCTGCTCTATGGATTATAAAGGTGGGGATATTAGCAAAGTATATCCATCCCTTTTAAGTTATTCAGTGCACAACCACAACACCTCAAATGAATTAGAATACTGTAGCACTTACAGACAACATTTAGCTGTTCCAAATGATTCAAGAAGAGCAATCAGCTACAAGAATGGCTGGCAAATGACTCGTCAAAATGCAGAAGTCTGGAGCAGCACAGAAGAAACTTCTTCTCCAAAGATAAAATCCCGTAGCTGCGATGATTTGTTAACAGATGATCGTGATAGCTTTCCTGATGCACAGGCCAAGTCTGAGAGCATGGGCTCTCTGTTATGTGAGGAGGACTCCAAAGAAGTTTGCTCAATGAACTGGGCCTCTCCCTACGTTCCTGAGGGCCGTGGTAGTGGTAGGTCAAGAGTTCGTCACAGGTCTGCACATGATGCCCCAGGTTTCCTAAAAATGTACAAAAAGATGCACCGCATCAATCGCAAGGACTTGATGAATTCTGAGGTGATTTGTTCTGTGAAGTCCAGAATACTGCAGTATGAAAAAGAACAGCACAAAGGTATTCTTCAAGGCTGGAGAGAGTCTTCTACTGAAGAGGTGCCCAGAGACATGGTGCCAACCAGAATATCTGAATTCGAAAAATTAATTCAGAAGTCAAAATCCATGCCGAACTTAGGTGATGAAATGTTGTCAGCTGTTACGTTAGAGCCTCCTAAAAATGGCTTATGTCCGAAAAGGCGATTTTCTATCGAATCCTTGCTGGAAGAAGAAAATCAAGTCAGACATCCCTCTCAGGTACAACGGAGCTACAAGTCTAAAACCCTGGTGCCAATTCATATTGAAGTGACCAGTGATGAGCCACAACGATCGCATATGGATTTCTCAGACAGTGATCAAGATGGAGTGGTTTCTGACGTCAGTGACTTTATCCAGATAGAAGGTTCATCCTTTTGTAGTGAGAGCGACTTTGACCACTTTTCCTTCACATCCTCTGAAAGCTTTTATGGATCAGGCCATCACCACCACCACCACCACCACCACCACAGGCATCTCATCAGCTCCTGCAAAGGGCGATGCCCAGCATCCTACACTCGCTTCACCACCATGCTAAAGCATGAAAGGGCTAAACAAGAAAGCACTGAAGATCCAAGGAGACAGGAAGCAGAGTCTGGCCTCTCAAAGATAGCGTTCCTAGTCAGTCCAGTGCCTTTCCGGAGGAAAAAAAGTGCAGCTCCTAAAAAACAAACTGAAAAGAAAAAATGCAAGTCGTCTGTATTTGAAGCACTAGATTCTGCACTTAAAGACATCTGTGACCAAATTAAAGCTGAGAAAAGGAGGGGAAGCTTGCCCGATAACAGTATATTACACAGACTTATTACTGAGCTGCTTCCAGACATTCCAGAAAGGAATTCATCTCTTAAAGCTCTGAAAAAGAGTCCCATGCACCAGCCTTTTAACCCACTGCCTCAAGATGGTGCTATCCATTGCCCACTGTACCAGAACGATTGTGGAAGATTACCTCTTAGTGCCTCTTTTCCAGACCTGGACGCAACTAACAACAATGATAGTGCACTGTGTTTCCAAGGTGGATTAACTTTCTTCCTCTATCCTTGTGGTATACTTCTCCAACCTTACTCCCTGTATTTCCCACCCTTTCTCATTCCATTTGCATTTGTGTCATCTGTAAGAAGCTTTCATCCCACAAAATTCCTAATGAAGGATGTCATTTTTACGTAGGTGATGAGGATAGATAAATTTGCTGTCTATTCACAAAATACAGTAGCCTGGACAGCTGGAGTAAAAGTGTATTTCAACTAATAGATTGTTAGTAATATAAATTACAATGGTGTTATTAAATGAAGCAATGTGGGTTTTTTCCTTGAGAAAAAGACCTTACAGAAAGTGACTGCATGCATCATAACATGCATCATAATGTGTGCACCATGACATAATGCATCTCTCAAACCAAAAACTTTATTATTAAAAAAAAAAATCTGCATCTAAAACATGCTGTACTGTATAGTTTTGTTACATGTGAGCAATAAAAAATGCTGTTAATTCTGCCAGTATCATAGAAAGTTGATTCTCTTTTCTTACAAAAATACATTAATTCCGCTGCTTTATTTTTTTGTGAATAGACCCTAGATCATTTTAGGAAGTTTCCATCTCCACTGTTCAAACAATACAATTTCCAATTTCTGTGGCAGCAAAACTAGTTCTTCTCATAGAATTTTCATATATCTATGAAGTTTTGAGAAATTTCATGTCCTCTTAGAAAGGAAATTCTCAATAATCAAAACTTGAATGAAATTGTCAGGGTGAGTATAACTTTTTTAAAAGTCTGTCTTGACAGTGATCTGGTTTTCAAGTTACTACTTTGAGTTGTTCACTGCTCTGCTTCTCTTTTTCTCAAAACAGTTCCTTGAGCTTAAAATGTTTTTAAAGTTTAACCTTGTGATATTAAAAGAAGCAAACTAAATCCATAGCACGAGTGCACAAAGGTGTATTCCCAGATGATTATGATAAATGTCTTTGGCAAGTCTGTAATTTATTTCTCTTTTTAAATGGTAACATTTCTGTGTTAAAGAATGGTACTTCTAAGACATACAGTCATTTGTGACAGAGTATCTTTGAGAAGTTAATGGCATTGCAAAGCTATTCTTGAAATCACAAATGGATGTGAGAATGTCCTTAACATATCAGTTATACAATATTTGATCAAACCTATCTTATCTTTAATCTCACATATTTTTCTGTAACTTCTGCACGTACCACACTAGTAAATACGCATTTCAACAAAAATTAGAATTGAAGCTGTTACCGTCCCTTCTTAATTAGTTAAAATAGACATATCGAGAAAAGAAAATTTGGTAAAAAACAGCTATAAATGGCAGTTAAGGATTGAATTAGTCATACGTGAGGCCTGATCATGATTAACCCTGGCAGGCAGTACTACATGATTAGACTGAAGTTGTCAGGGGTTGTGCTGTTCACGTATCACAGTTGCTAAATGAGAATTTTCCAGTCCTTGAAAATAAGGAAATACAGAGTGCAAGGTGGATCCCTAATAGCTTCTGCAGCTCCGAAGGGGCCTGGCAGGAGGAAAGTGGTACACTCCGTCAACACTAATGTCCCTAAAGTAGCGTGGAGAATGAGTACAGCAGAATATTCCACTGATTTCCAGCAGCACCAGTCACGGCTGAGCTCTGCTTCTAATGAAGTTTCATGATGGATCTGTGTGTGTGTCTCTTACAGCCACCATCCACAGAGAGACCCCAAGGTCATAGCAAAAGAACACTGTAAACTACCGATATTGACTGCAGAAGGAGCTGTATAGAAATAAAGGAAATTGTTCTTCCTAAAGCTTCTGCATTTCCCCTCTTTCCCTCCCACATCCTTCTCTTTCTGACTGAGTTCAAAGAAAAAAAATAATAGATGCATTTGGAGGCATTATATCTTTAGGTCTATGCAGTGAGCATAGATCCTCATTCACAGACACATGCCATATCAAGAAAGTTGTCCAGAACTGGGACCGTGATATAGTTGTTGGTGATGACATGCTTGCAACTAATGACATAAAGAATATTATTATCTCATTTTTTGCCTCCCCTGTATTTATCAATAGCCTCAAATTTTTGTTGCTTAGCCAACAGCCTACTAGAGACCATCTAAATTTTCTTCTGCAAGACCCCAACATAAGGGATGAGATGCTTTCAGTTCTTTTTTTTTTCCACTTGTACTTCTTTAGAAATGTATGGGTTTTGTAGGAACAGATTGTGTGAATGATGTCAAAGGAAGACAAACTTCAGTCACACGTCTCCACTAGCAGGTATCACTGCAGCAGTAGGAGACTAAAATAGTAAATCTCAGAAGTCCAGAGGCAGTTCATTTCATCCTCTGATTTGAAATAATTCTGTTATATTTTCATTTCACATTGGCAACTTTCAGAGCTATCAAGAGTGTAAGATTTTTATTTTACTTCTATTAAAACATGAAAAGATGTATTCACCATCCTACAATATACAATCCTATAATAAACATTGGTAAAACTGTGCTTTGAAGAAAATCTGCCACATAGATTGGTGAGTAATGATTTGTACTCCATCTCTTAAAGGAGAGTTGTTATCATGAAATAACATAGCCTTGTGCCGCCTAACACTTGCCCTTGGCAAAGTAGAAACACATATTACTTAGGAGAAACCAATTTTTCTTCGCTATTTTCACATTGAAGCATGCTTTCATCATGTTTTGTGCATGTAAATATGTGTTTAAATTGTTGACATTCCAAAACAGTTTCTTGCAACCTGATGAAGTCCTGGTGGCTCTCACGTCTTCCAATTGGTCCAGCAGGGCTGCATCCCTGAGTACAGCAAGGCAACATTTTCCTCTCTCGGTCCTCTGTCATACATCCTCTGCTATGGATCAGAGGGCAGCCTTTGCTTTTGCTTGAGAGTCAGCACCTTTTGTTTTTCCACCAAGGTGCACTTTAGCCATCATATCATGTGCTTTTCTTTCTATCAAAGGTAAACTAATAGATTTCAAAAGCTCTTCACCCCCCTAAATGAAAACAAGCAGCATCACAGGTTTGAATGGTTTTGTTTAATTTACCATAGTTTCACATAATTTCTGTTTTCAGTAGACCAGGAATCTCCTGGAAGCTATTCTTCTGCTTTCACTGATGTGGGACGATGTACTCCAAGGGAGAGAAGAGGAACTACAGATAAAGAGGTAGTGAAACAACAAAAAATGACGCAGCAATATCCATATGGAAAATTGTTAATATATCTGAGACAAGATATGTGTTGATTTTAAGACACTGTCATGATACAGCCCTAAAGAACAGTTACTTATCAAATAATATCAAGCTTTGTAAGATAAGCTGCTGCTCCTATCTATGATTAAATAGATATGGGCACAAATTTACTAGTCATTAATAGGCTCTGTCAAAGTTGACCAGAGTGTGTGTTTGGGACAAAGAAGAATAGCAGATGTGACTGGGGAAAGGCTCTGCTGAGAACCGGAGCGTTACACAGAGAAACCTCCTCAGTAGTTTCAAAACACATGCAAAGAATATCTGTATTTTACCATTATTTTTGTTTAGAAAAAGCAAAAACACTGCTGTTAGTGTATTAGACAAAACCATTTATCCCAAGAGCAATCTCTAATTTCTGTAAAAGTTGGTAACTGTAATTGTACAATGATTGCTTATATTAATGTTTTGGAAGAGGAAATGGAAGCAGGCAAAAAATCGAGTATATCATTCAGTGTCTTAAGAATATTTCTATATCTAGAACTACACATGCTCTCCAAACAGGCTTCACTGATTTTATTCAGTCATAAAGTAAATACATTCATATTAGCCAGCATCCACAAGCCATAGATTGTTGACATTTTCCATTGATTTTTATTAAAATAGTGCACAAAATAATGGCAGCATATATTCCCTACCTTTTCCAGCTGTCAGAGTAAATTTTCCTTTATATATATATATATATATATATGTATATATACAAACACACATATATATACACATATATATATATGTATAACGTGATGGAGTATTTACAGTTGAAATTAGTCTAAAGATAACAAGTTTAACAGCAGAGGCATCTAAAGTATTGGAGAACATGAAGCATGCAAATTTCCATTGTACCTAGAGATCTAGTTGCATACAAGTCACATTGGCATTTAGTTAACTTTTTTTTTACTTTTGTACTTCTCTTAAACATAAAGTTGCAAAGCAATCTGTACTAAAATTTAGCTGCTATTTCTATTTTTAAAAGACTAAGTCCCAAACACCTAACTGCCTTAAAAAAGGAAGCTGTGTATTTAATTGCCTATTACTGCAAGAACCAGTGTAACACACGTCCTTTTTTCTTTTTGGATCTTGGTCACCTTTTTAAAAGCTGAAACATGTTTACCATGTAGTAATACTATCTGAATGTATTAATGTATTATGTATTAATCGCTTTGCCTACTTTTCAGAAACTACCAGCTAGAGCTGTATATGACTTTAAAGCTCAGACTTCTAAGTAAGTACTGGACTTCTGTTCATTTAAGAATCCATAATTCAAGAAAGCTCTTTATAGCACTTGTGGCAGCTAACTGCTGCTCTAGCCAGTTTCAGTAGCAAATGCTGTGGAAGCAGAGGACCCTGCTTGGTGTCACTGTAGTCTCTGCATTAAGTAACTGTGTGAGAAGGTACTTTGTATTAAAAATGTCTTAAATTATTCTCCATCGTATTTGAACACATGAATGGCTGGGCATCTTCAGCCTTTTTCAGCATGGGTCACCCACTGGATGCTCTTTATTTACTGCAAATTGTGTTTAGGTTACACAATATATGGTGCTTAAAATACTGTCATATAGAGCGTGATTATCAAAATTCTGTATAATGCTTCACCATCTTCCTGTCTGTCTTAACATACACAGGCTCCCTGCAGGATGTGTCATGTCCCATACCAAGACAAACCACAGTGGTCCATAAGAAAAACAAAATTATGAATCACTGAGAGAGTCAAAGTAGAGTGCCTGTATTTCATTCCTGCTGCTGTTCTGATGATCCAGCGCATTTAAATGATATTTAGATATGGCCAAACATTGACACTAGAATTACATTAGCCGTGTCTGATAGAAAACTCACAACTTGAATTATCAGAACAGCAGATTAGCTCTTGAAAAACCAAATGGATGATACAGAAGAGAACTCCCAGGCCAAGATCTGAAAATGTTCATAAGGAATTGGATCATTCTCTTTTCTGGTATCCAATATTATGTGTATCACAGGCCCTGAGTATCAGGAATTCTGAGAACATAATCCTGTGTTTTTCATGCTTCTGAACGGCTGTCTTTAGAGAAAAATGTGTAGAGCAGAAGCATGCCAAGCTGTGCTGCTGCAAAAAGGTAGTAATAGGCTGTAGATGTGTGGGATATATTCTGTAGTTTTCCCTGTTGATTTCATGAAGAACACCAAATACTCCTCAGATGCTTCTCATAAAAACCACACCTAAACAGGTGATCCCAAAGACATCATACTTGCATGCAGACGCTAAACTATGTGCTCTGGTAATAACTAGCAATACTCCTTGGAATCACAGTGTAAAACAGGCCTGTATAATTTACAGATAGTACCTGGGATTTATAAATGTGAATACTTTCGTTTTATATGGTATAATCGACTGGTAAATGCACCATAGCTGTCATGCTTTTTCTTCAAATGTTTAGTTGCTACATTCTGTTTCAGTTCCAAGCTGTAAAGATCTCAGAAACTATGCCGGTAGAGGAGTTAAATGTAAAGCTGTAAACATCTGATCTAAATAAATTTGTTACAGAGAGCTGTCCTTTAAGAAAGGAGATACTGTCTATATCCTCAGGAAAATCGATCAAAACTGGTATGAGGGTGAACACCATGGAAGAGTTGGAATATTCCCCATTTCTTATGTCGAGGTTTGTTCTGTTTTAATTCCTTGAATTAGTTCAGGTAATAGGACCACAAACTGCATGAGAATGATGAAAATCTGGTTGGTTTGTTTTTTCTTAGAAACTTTCTCCCCCAGAAAAAGCACAGCCTGCCAGGCCACCTCCCCCTGCACAGATTGGAGAGATTGGAGAAGCTATTGCCAAATATAATTTCAGTGCTGACACAAATGTGGAGTTATCACTTAGAAAGGTACAGTTTAAAACTACCTTTGTCAAAATACCATTATAGTCTCTGCTGCTACATAGAATTAATACCTAGGTAAACACTGTACTGTACTTCGTACTTCAATATTTGCTATGCACAAAAGAATGTAGTGGTAGAAAACTACTAACATATAATATCTTATTGGCTTGCACAGTCTTTCACAGCTAACTGCAAACAGTTTAAAGATGTTGTGCATGTAAACTGGCTTGTGAGAGACTGGCATATGCAAACATCTACTAAATACCCACCTAAATTTCTGGTTTTCACTGCCATTATCCATTCTTTTTTTAAATAATTATTAATATTTCTTGTTGTCACAGTAATTGTGTTAAGGTTTTTAATATAGAAGAAATAGAAAAATACAGAAAATAGAAAATACAGAAAAAAGGCTCAGAGATGTTTTTGTGACTGTACCAGTCTTTGCAATATTTCATTTAATAACAGTCTGCTTTTTATAACATTGTCTTTTCTTTTTATATGCACATCCTTATGGTTATACTTTATTACACACGAGCAAAACAAGTGTTTAATTTCTGAGGTTTGAGACACACTGTAATATTACCTCTGCAGAGAAACTTTATTATTGCAGATATTCTATACTTAGTTGTGAGTAGGATGTAACTTTTATCCACTGTAAAGTTCTGACTCTTAGTTTTTTTAAGAATTAGAATTCATAGAAGATACCCAGTGGTTTGTTTTTCTTTTGAAATAAGAGTAAGGACACCATTTCTCAATGCTGACCTAGAGCCTAATCCAGCATTACTGAAGATAATAGGTGTTTTTCCACTCATTTGAGATTGGTAAACGTCAAAGGGGTCTAAAAAAAAAATCAGCATTAGGAACTTAGAGTAGTTTGATGATTCATTGCTTCTTAAAATTCTCTTTTGTTCTTATTGTGGTGGTCATAATCTTGACAGCCCAATTTTGGTTTGATTTTAGAAGTTAACTTGCACTGGTTTTCTATTGTTCCATCCCACTAAAGATAATTTTAGGGTGCTCCAGAAATCAACTGCAGAAACAAAATTACAGAAACCCAAGAGAACACAAAACTAATAAGGAAGGATTTGTTGTAAAAAACACATCATGTAAAAGAAAGGAGGAGGTAGATCATGAAGTTTCACTACAGAGAAAAGTTTAATAGAAAGCTGGTATTTTCCATTTCAGTTGCTAAATTCTCTAAAAACAGCAACTGCCTTATCTTTTTTTACACAGGAAATGCATTTCTTCTTTCCCATGAACTCATTTTTCAACTTTCTACCCCTACGTGTTCCAGTTTTGCTGATAACAAAGCACTCGCGTGGATTTCATTGGTTAACTTTTATTACTTTTAAGGAAAAATGGGCATAGCAGTCATTATTGCAAATTACAAGTTTGGGTGTTAGCTGGTAGTTTGGCCAATTATTAAAACAGGTTATGTTCCAAAGAAAAATTTAGATGTTAGTCCCCCAGCCAAGAGTAGGAGACTACATGAAATTTCCCTCTGATAAAAGAATAGCATTTGCGGTCCATAACTAGCGCTTGGTTTTGCTGGAATGGTAGTTGTATCCATGGCTATATGTGGTTACTATAAAGGAGTGAAAATTGAGATGATTCTCAAGATTGATGTGAAATAGAACTGCGGGGAAAATAATACTATGTGTTAAAATAATATCTGCTGTTAAAAATAACAACTTACAATGTATCTGCTGATAATTCATTTTCATAATGCATTTCAGGGAGACAGAGTAATTCTTCTTAAGCGAGTTGATCAAAACTGGTATGAAGGTAAAATACCAGGAACCAACAGACAAGGCATCTTCCCTGTTTCCTATGTAGAAGTCATCAAAAAGAATGCATCAAAAAGTGTTGATGACTACCCTGATCCTCCGATACCCCAAAGCTATTCTAGTGACAGAATACACCATTTAAGTTCAACTAAGGTAAGGATTTTTTTTCTTTGCTATCACCCCTAGAGTGGGTTTAGAATGACTTGTAATTTTTTTGCTAACATGATACGTAATTTATGCATTAAGTACACTACATTTTCTTTCCTGCATAGGTAGAATTGCATTACTAACTTGTTATTAAAATATTTTAGTAGCCAAGTGTGTATCCTACATTCTGCCAGGATTTTTGCTCTTTTCTTCATTAGCATTAGTGTATTATCGATGATTTTGAACTCTCAAGATGGAAACTTTTCTAAATCCTCCTCTTTACCTTTGTTTATCCCTTCAGCAGTGGGTTTTGTGCTTGATTATAAACTACTTATCCTGCTATTAATCTCTTATTTTTTTTCAGTTGTTTTTCCCCCTTTTCTACTTAAATGTACTTGCATATTGATGCTCCTTTAGATGCTTCAACTTTGAGCTAAGTTCCACGTTTATTTGCAGCTTTGGGGACAGCTACCAAAAGATGTCATTTATAGACAATAGTGGCATCTGAAAATATTGCTTAAGACTAAATAATATTAGCTGTTTTGGGACAGTTGCTAGAACAGGTCTTGTCTGGTTTTCCAGAATGTGTCACAACAGAGAACTAGCTCCTCTCTCTTCCGTTCCAACAAAATTGTTGAATTGAAGTGTCATCAAATTCTGTAGCTGCAGACTGAGGTATTTACAAGCTGGGGCCCCTTTTTGTCACAGGAATCCAGAGATTCCTGAAGCAAAGAGTAGGAGGCAACTTAGTTGCTCCATATTACAGAGCTCCCTCTATGTGGAGATGCCTCTCTCCTATTTTTCTATGGAGCAGGCTCCTCCCTAAGGCATCCTGCAGCTTAAGCTGGTGATTGTCGAGCATAGCTGATGCTTCAGAGCATTTACATTCAGGTAACAAAACTGTCCTGCCACTATTATCAAGTTAGTTCTGTAGGGGAAGAAAGGGGAAGAAGCCTTCTTTGTAACATAGGAAACTTTCAATCATCTTGTTCTAGTGTAAGTCAGTAAAAAATAAAAAAGAGCCTCTATTGAGGCTTTTAAGCAGCCATCTCATTTCTTAATTCAACGGTTTTCAGAGATGGCAATACCGTGTAAAAAGACATCTTGTTCCTGGCTACCTGGAAGGACTTCAGCAGGGCTGAATGTGTTCTGGAGTTCACCATGATTACTGATATCACTTCTCCTGTTTTAGCATGTATCACTCCCTGTTGCTGGAGCAATTGCGCTAAACTTCTCTGACCTACGGGCAATACAAATAAACAATACAAGTCGGGAGCAAACTTCGCTTCCCTTAACTTGGCCTAGACCATCTAAATCTGTAGCTCTAGCGCATCCTGTGGCCACAAGAAACTAAAAATGAGAGTGTCTCCTTGGCAGAATTATTGACCTTAAAACCACTGGTTAGAGGCCCTTATTCGAGAGATAATAAGAGGGAAAGAGATTGAGTATTGCTTGTGACAGCCTAGCTCTTTTTTAGCAGACTGCATTGTATCATTCTATAGGCTATTTGCTTTAGTACAGATGACTCTACAACAAAGGTTTGTCTAACTATAAAATAAAGCTGTTTGCCTCAAGAAAACTCAAACAGAAGGTAAGTAAATTAACCTTCCTATTCTGTGACATTATTGTAGCCTTTGGAAATTAATTTTCTGTTATAGGGTAATACTTAAAGTCTAAAGTAGTCCAGATAACTCAGAGAGATGTACATCTAATTGTTCTGGATGATTCTAACAGTGAGGTCAAAATATTTTTCATTCAATTTTAATTTTGAAGAATAGTAACAAAAATGCATTTTCAGTATTTACTGAAGCAATGGATATCTACTGATGCTGTGTACGTATGACTCGCCAGTCTCTCATTCTTACAAAAGGACATTTCTTTTACCAGAAGGATACTTCAATCAATATTATCTAATGGTACTCAAAATATACTGCTGTGTACTTTGCTGTCACTGTTTTAAAAGCATTGTTGACTGCCTACATTCATGTAGAACTGAATTTACCTTTCACAAATGTTTGGCATTCTGAACTAATAGGATTACTTTTGAAGAAAAATGCATTCTGTAGCTGCTCATGCCTTAATAAAAGTATGCAATGTGTTAAAGATGTTTCTTAAGCATGTACAGAAGTACTAAGAAAAAGTAGAAGTAGTAGCATTTGGATAATTAGAAATCACCTCAGTTGTTACAGTTTCAAAGAAATACTTAATGACATCTGAAGTGTACTTCTGAAAATACCATTCTCAAAATAACAGTAATGGTCCAGGGAAAATTACATTAATATTAATTGTATGATTTAATAACCTGTGACAGGCTTGCTAACAGACCACCGTAAGTAACATATTAATAGCTTCAGTAGATCAAATGCAGGTCGCCTTCATGAATGTAATGATTCAGATCTGTCTTAATGTTTGACATTTAAACCCCAAGCCAGAACCTGATACAGCTTCATTTTTCAAATGTCTTTCCTGCTGTTCTGATTCATCTCGTAAGGATTTCAGACACACGTGCTCACTGAAATGATACACTATAATCCAGATGGTGGCACAGGCATTTTTCTTTTCCAGTCTGCTCATATCTTAGTTCTCTGTCATGCTTATTTATTTAAATTCCCATGTTTTTCTTATTTTTGAAGTTGCCTTCCCAAGCACTGTCCCCACTTGCCAGACACTTTTCCTCTTCTTGGTCACACATTGATCAAAAGATCCTCCAGGCTGCCACAAGTGACTGGTTTTCAAGGACTGTTGGGTTTTCACCTTCAAGTGTGTGCACCTTACCTCCTCCACCACTTCCTGACAGTTTTCTTTGTGACTTAGAAGAACGCAATTCCTTGGCATTGACAACATCCCGATCTCTAGCAGTGTCCCCAGGTAATAGCATTCACCGACTTAAAGATGATCACTTTATTCCAAGTACGGAGGTCTCTCTCAGCTCTCCTACAGCTCTTCCTCTGCCCTTTCTTGTATCTATCTCTGCCTCACCTTCAGCCAGCTCATCTCATGACACAGCATATAAGCATACCTGCAAAAATACCGAACCAGGAAAAGATGAAGACTTGAGAGGTATACTCGACTCTTCAGTTACTGAAGTACCTAGAGGCTTGTCAGGTATTACGAGAGAGGGTGAACACGTTGGCGCTATCTGTAACATCCCTTCACCACATGAAGGTGGCTTTGTCTCCAGGGTGCCAGCTGCAACTGTTGAAAACGAAGAGGAAACCTGTACTGCAGATCTGGCAGTTCATATAGGGGATGAGTCAAAGCCTCAAGAATCAGATTTCTACATAGAAACACAAGAGACAACAGAAGAACTGCCAAGACTCTATATAGAGGAGGATCTGGGAAATGACAATTTAGAATTCCCAATAGCAAGTGGAGGAGACTCCATGGTATGTTACGAAGGATACACTTCACTGAATATTGATAAGGTATTTAAATTTCTAAGAAACCTGGCTTTTGCATTCAAATAGCTTACTCGCTATAATTATTCCCTGCCTTTTCTTGCATTTACACGTTTGTATTGTGCACAGGCACAGTTTCATACTGTTGCATTGGATAAAACCTGTCAGCATTAGGGGACAGTCCTTTCTCATCAGCAGGTGTATACACCATTGTAAGTGCTCTGGTGTATCAGTTCTGCCAGTCCTTTCCCTTCCGTCCGTGTTAGCTGCCATCGAGCTGCTGATGCAGAAAGCCAGCGAACCATTTTCCTCACTGGCCTATTCATGTCACCCTTTTTGAGCCTGAGGGCCCAGCAACCAAATGCTATCAGCAGCCTTCCAAAGGAGAGACCTGCCTCCTGCAGAGGCTCCGCTGTTTGTGCTTCACCAGCTCATATATTTATAGTCCACTCTGTTACAAGAATGTGACTGACAATAACAGATCAGGTTTTGTTTGGCAGTTATTTCCCCCTAAATCCCCTCCCAGTTCCTCTTTGGGACAGTGCAACACTGAACTATCATAAATGTGTGCTAGCCATTAAATTCCACAATATTCCACACAGATTGTGTGGTTTCTAGGCAAAGTTTTAGAACAGATCTTTTTTGTCCAGCACTGTTCAAGCGGTTGTTTTGGCTGGCATATACAAAAATGTAAATCAGATACTTAGGACAACATGTTTTATGCTAAATGTAAAACCAGTTACTTGGAAAGATTTTGCAGGCTGCATCTGCCCCTACTTCACCTGAAAAACACAGGAGAAAACCATAATAGATATGAAATTGACTGCCACAAATAGTGAGTTGTTTTGATTTCAGAGATTAGGATTTTCTTCCAGAATAGTAGACTGACTAATTATAAAATTAGCATCACATTTCTGACTGTTCAGGTTAGTTACATGACTCCATATTGCATATCTTATGTCCTTCACAGCTGATTTAATAGCACAATTCTCATTTTTCTTAAACACTTAAGCCAGCTCTACTTTCTGTGGGGACATCAGGAGACTCTGATCCTCCCTTCCACCTTTCTTCTAATCATCCATTTCACTCTGCCAAGGCATCAGCTTCTCACTCTGTTCCTACAACATCCCTGGCTACTGCTGCCCTCTCACCTCCTCTCCTTTCTAAACCCTCAAATCAGCAGGAGAAAGGCTCACCAAAGGTAAAGGTAACTGCACCCCTTGAGTATGGATTGTTGCAACTCTTCATGTCTGTTAAATAACTGCAAGGCTAACACTGATTTGATCTTTTCAGAGGTGTTGTTTCCTTTACTAATATTAAATAACATAGCATGTGGAATATTAAGATAGGCCTTTTTCCAGTAAAACACAAGGTAAAACTATAACCGTTACGATACAATGAAATATTTTAAGGAGATACCAGTGACAGGAAAGCAGAAAGCCTTCAATTCAATTTCAAGTCCATACCAGGACATCAGTAACTCTTATTTAATTGAAAGAAACAGAGTCATATTCAAGTACACAGAAACTAAGCAACATTTGTAGTTTAAAAGTGTTTGCAATTTCAATCGAAGGCCTGGGTGAAGAGTCACAAAAGCACCACTGCAGAACTCATGTTCTAAATACCAGTTCTGTTAGTCAAGGTCTAGAGGAAGATTATTCCCTGCTCAAGACTACACTTCATGTCAGCGCTGCAGCTCTGTGGCAGAAAAATGAAATCTGGGAAGCCGATTGCTCTAGACAAACAAAGTTAATTTCCAGTGCAGCTTAGACCCAAAGTCAGCTTCTAGTGCTGTCATCCAGAGAGTCCATTGCTCATGAAAAGGAGAAAAAGTCATGTAAAAAGTTGGAGAAGTTGTACTAGAAAAAGAGATCATTACATCTATAGGAAAATAAATAAATAAATAAATAAATCTGCCACATCTTACAGCGTTTGTTCGTAGAAAACCCAGACATAAAGGGCTTGCAGAAGTCTTAAGGTCCACCAAATCCGTTGGGTTTATGAAGTATAGAAGAGACATCAGGGTTCTTTCCAGGGCATGAATCTGTCATGAGCTTAGGTATGTTTCACCTCAAAGAAGGGTTAAAACATAGTATTGCGTTTGTTTCTGCAATTTTGAACGATTGGTCAGTTGTGCAGTGCTTTTGATGGGTACTTTTTGCTTAGCTTAAGCAACAAAATTCAGGAAATTCCTCATCTACACTGAAATTCTTTTTAGGTGACCCCGATATTCCTTGCTTTTGTTTGAGCAAGGGATGCTTATCCCAGCCGAAAATAAATAGAGGGAATATCTGTTTTGAGAGCTAAAAGATCTGCTCCTGGGACCCTCCCCGAGAGGGCACTGCTCTTCATTGGGCATGGCAGGAAGCAAGACACTGAGTAACTCCAGGAGATGATCCATCTTGCAGGCACAAGAGCCTGAGTACTGGCAAGAACTAGGTATCTGGGGGTTGGTACAGAGTTCTAGCTCTTCATTTCTATTTTCAAACCATTTCAAATCTGTCTAGGGAACAGATTCCTTTATAAACTTAATCAGTATAGACTTACCTATTTGAAAATCGTTGAAATTATTAGACACACTCCTATGGACACCAGATTATTTTTTTTTTGCACAAAATTTCCAAAATGAACTAAAGATTTGCTTCCTTGCAAGGGCAAGCAAACTTTTTTCAGCAGTCAACACTGACTACCTTGGCAGGATAGAGAGTTGCTTTAAAGTAAGTTTAGCCAGGTTTTGGCTGTCATCATTTCTTGCTACTTAGTCTACGGACTCAGCTTGAGAAGGAAGGACAGCTCCCACCCGCTTCTGTTTGTGCCTGCTGGCCATGACTAAAGTCTTCTCTCAACTGCTACAGCAGAAAGAACATGAGACATTTCCAAGACTCAAATATCACAAGCAAAGGGATGTTCCTCAGAGAGTTCTTGAAACTGTATACTGATACTTTGGTAATTTTTGTTGATGTAAAGACATATACATACATACGTATGTGTCTATATATATTTTTGGAACGTGGCTCAACTCTAAAGCATGACCAGTGATTTGGGCATTAGAGTACAGGAGCTATGGGTGGGAAGTGTCATTTTGCTCCATGTTGGTGAGAGGGATGTGTTCTCCAAAGGAGGAACTCTGAAGACACTCCCCAAGGAGAAATGTTGATGTTTTCCTGCTGCCTGGGCCTCCCTTGGTATCCTTTTTTTTTTTGTTATTCACCCTCTCAGCTCCTAAGAGGAGACTGTTCTTCTGTCTTGCCACATTCTACTGGCAAACAGTCACAAATACCAAAGCAAATGTTTCTAGTGTCAGCCTTCTACTCCTCTTGCGTTCCCCCTGACTCATGCCGACCCTGAGAACTCACATTTGTTGCACACCCCCCTTAGGAGCTGAATTCTGTCAAATACTTACCTGATCGATACTGATAATAACAAAACAAGGATTTTTTCTTGAAGTACCTTCCATCAAGTATTTGCTTGCTTTCTAAATGCAGCTTTAAGGTCCATGTTCTGTTTACCAGTAAGGAATTACAACATTTGTCATTGGTATTTCTAAGATAGTATTATATTTCTGCTCTGTGCCGTTGAGCTTTTCTCTGTGATTAACTGAGCTTCTTCAGTGGGTACACTTGCAATAACTGTTCTTACTCCAACTGCAAACACTATGGGTGATTAATTTTTGATCTGTAATGTGTAAGAGCATGTGCCAGAGCAGCAAACCCTTGGAAAAAAAGATACAGTGACTCCAATGAAAATACCATATACTAATATGACCATTGTTTGCACCTGTAACATACTTGCTTTTTGTTATAAAGAAAGGCATGTCCAGTTTGCATGTATGAATGAAGCAACAAAAATCCCCTGATGCTTCATTCTTAAACTCTCACTTGACACAGGTTTTGTGGTTTTTCTAGGCTAATTTAAGGAGAGAGATATTTATTATGGGTAAACCTCCTCGTAGCCCCGTGATGACTAAGAGATCCTGCAGCTCACCTGTCAGAGGTCACAGCTATTCACACAGGGTATGGTACTGGATGCCCAGTGTGCAATAACAGCATTTGCATAGAAAAGGTGCTCAGTGTCCAGTCTCACAGTATTTTGCTTTGCCCAAGTGTCTCCACACTATCAGTATGCCGTGCTTTCCTCCTGTTGTGCTTCTGTGCTATGTCTGAGTAAAGCCAACAGGTGACTATGTGCCAAAACGTACTGTATAAATCCATTAGTGTATTGTATCTCTGCAGTGCTACATAGTATTTCCAGTGCTACAAGAGGTAAGAGATCAAAGTTCTTTATATTTAGCCTGGTTTTTCCTAAATTCCTCCTCTGTTTCAAAGCACTTCTAGTTCATTAAAGTAACAGCTTCTAAGAGTCACAAATTTATACTTCATTGCATTTATACAGGCTCTTGTACATAAGCCAAATCCTTGTCTTTGAGTCCATGTCCTTTTTTTTTTCAAAATGTTCTGTTGCTGCTATATTATGTGCACACAATACTGTCCTCTTTATCCAAACACTGTTATTGCAGCCTATCATACTCTTTAGCCTCTCCCTCCATATCTGTAGCATACAGTAACATAATTGTAACAACTCTACCTAGCCAGAGGGTCAGATTGTTTAGAGTTTGCGTGAATTGCACTCAGAAAGGTGATCTAAATTATGAAAACAAAACCAACAACAAACGCCAAAACCCAAAACCTGTATGAAAGTCCAACTGGGAATAAGATCCATAAAAAAAGGATTTTAATTTTCATGTTACTCCAAATGCATAGTGTGTAACCGATACATTGAGAGGACTATATTGGTGAACGTTTAGTGCATTTATGTCTATTTCCAAAATGACAAGATCACAAATTGTGCACCCGATTTGCATGTTAGGATTATACAGAACTATTATATGTAAGTGCACATCAATCATGCATCCCTTGGTATCCGATGACTGGGACCACTGACTTGACTGCACATTTTTTAATGTTTTGGGGACTGGGCCTTACAATTTTTCCCAGGAAACAGGATAGTTTAGTGAACTGAGCTGTAGTGGGCAATTAGAAATCTTAAGCACCAAGAACTACCCATAGAGTGATGCATTTCATGATATCTCTTGCACACAGGCAGCCAGACCTGGCAACAGTCCCCATTCCAGCCAGTGCGCTGTATGTGGGAATGAGAGCTTAGGGAAAGTGTCCTGATGTCAGCTGGAGTACTAGTGAGGAATGCATTTGGATAGAGGGTAAGCTCCAAGGTCCCCCTGTTCAGACACAGCAGATTACTTTACCATAGTTTCCCCAGATTCTGATTCCATCAGTTTTCTTCATAGCAGTAACAGCTGAAAAATCTTAATTCACCTTGATTTTCTATTATCTGTTTCTACAATAGTTAACTAGCAATAAAATGTTTTAAAGCATTGAAGCACATACAGAAAAGGATGATAATACTGACCTACCTAATTTCTTCCTTGGTATATATTCAAAGCATAAGTCATTTGCAGTATTGTTTAGGACATTGACTTTTACTGTTTGCAAGAAAAATCCTTAACCTTGGTTCTCTTACATGTCTGACTATCTTTGGTATTCAGCTCAGTTACAGACCTGATGAAAGATTAGCAGAGAATAATGTCAGATCCCAGTCCAAATACCAACCAATCTGCCCGGTGGAATATTCTCTTGCTTGAGAGGCTAGCTGTTGAAGGGGGGTTACTGAGAACTGAAATGTCTAATTTGCAATCTTTATTGTTGGATTCTTCAGTAAAAAAAAAAAAAAAAAATCCATCTTTTACACTGGCAGAGGAGAGTTAAATGAGAGGGACGAGAGAATCAAAGAATGTAAATTATTTGGGTTTTAACTTTGAAAACCTCTTTCCCATCTAGCTGTCATTAATATGAATAAAAGTGCTGTAATCTACCTCCCTGCATCTTTAGGCACCTTTGAAAAATTATACTCCATAGACTGTAGAAATGAAGTGAAGAATGTTCCCAATATTTTCTGCATGTACTTATACAAACATGATGAAAATAAATTTAACTACTTCAATTTCATCTGGAGATGTTGGGGGGGGCAGTGGTATGGGGAGGAGGGGAAAAAAAGCACATTTGAATATTTAATTGATATCATCAGGCTGAGGTTATCTCAGCCTTCGGTCACAGAAGACTGTGTCATCTTCAGGAGTAAACTGAAGCAAGATGAACTGAAATAGTCAAACCTGGGAAAGAGAGAACTATGGAGCAATAGAGAAATCTCATGGCTTCAAGGTCAGGTTGCAGTTTACTCACTGCACCAAAGCAAGTGCTATGAGCTGTGTTTGATATCCACACTCCCAAAACAGATACAGTTCCCAGACCTGCATCAGACTGGCAGACTCTACAGCACGACCACAGGGCATCCTCAGTCAACAGAGATTATGGTCACCGCTCAATTCAAGCACTCTCCAAGCAGCTGTTCCTGAGCTGTTTCTGGCCCCAGCCACATTCTAATGCATAGAAGTCAATGTGTTTCTAAGCAGGATATATTTTCTGTAGTTGGTTAATGTTTTTCATTTCCATTTTGTCCAGATTCATGGGATATTAGTGGCAGGTAATGCTCCATTAGAAAGGAAAGTAGTTCCTTTCATAAAGCTTTGCACTGGAAATACAAACTACTTTTTCCTCTGAAGTAAAAGCGTTGTCATTTTCACACAATTACATGCATTCTTTCAAAAATTGTTTCTGTTCTTTGCCTTCCAACAGCCTGCATGGCTTTATGCTCCCCCTTGAGATGAAGCAGAATTAATTAAGCATAGCATGTTATGTGTGTGTGTAATGTAAACTGGTATGTTTTTTGTCTGCGAATATTTCAAATTCTGCCATTACGTACAGGAGATTTTATTTCTGCTTACCTAAAAGTATACCTCACCCAACGAATGTGTAATGTTCATCCGTTGTATTTGATTTTTCTAATGCTATTTCTGTTTCACAGTGAAGAGGCAGTGGGGTTCTATTCCAACTCCCTACTCCACTAGAAATAGAAGGGACTGTTGATAAAGTTCGCAGTTTTGTTTTAGTCTGTATTATGTCTTCCAAAAAATCAGATCTTTAAACCTGCCAAGATTCTGTTGCTTGCTATGTCTCTTAAGGATTTGTTGTGAGTTGGAGCAAGGGGCGGGAGGGATGTTGTTTTACGCAAGGTGGAGCTCTCAAACAACTGCGTATCATGACCCTGTCCAACTATTTGGACCTTAGACTATAAATCTTTATTACATTTCACATCATTTCATTTCAGCCACAGCGCCCTGTGCTTGCTCATGAAAACATACAGAGTGGGGGGGAACCGTAAGTATACTTCTTGTCTACTCAACCAAATCCTAACATTTCAGCAATAGCCAGCACATCGTCAAATAATTTGTTAACCTGCCAAGTACAATTATGAAGAGATTTCAGAAATTTACAGATAATTGCATGATGTAGGAAGAGACCCAAGAAGGCACCAGAGGGCAAAGCCTTAGTAGTTTAATTTACATCAAACTCAGATGTGCCAAATTACAGTTCCCCATCATTATACTTAAAAGGGATGATAGTTTTGTAAAATAAAAGTGTAACTTTTTTTATTCTCTCAATTTTTACATCTCAGCAGAATGTCAATTAAAGATTTAACACTGGTTTAACTCATCTGCTTTACTGACTTGACACAAATTATTCAGAAACAGTTCTGGATGTGAATTGAGAGAAAATAGTAAGTTGATAATGTTGATAACAGGAACATAGGCTCACCCTTCTTTTGTGTAATTTACATGTGCAACTTAAAAATAAGATACAAGAAAGCCTTTCTGAAAACTGGAGCAGAACCTTGATCTCAAGTCTTATTTTCACAAAAAAACGAAGCACTTGGGATAAAACATACAAGGCATGTAAGGGCTGTTTCAGCACTGACTGTTAAAATGGAAGTTGGGTGCAACACTGTTTTGATTTTCTTTATTTTGCCCCCCCCAGTCTTGCACTTGGGTCCTGCGAGCGTCAGGGTATGTTGGAGAATGCTCTTATTAGAGGAGTTCTCCTAAATGTTACGAAGGCTTAGCATGCAAAAATATTTAAAAGTTTACCTGTTAGTCACTTGAAGGAATGTCGAGAGAAGAGAGGGACAAAATGTGACCAAATAAATATACCACCAATAACATATAACGAAAATTGGACATTTTCGTTTTAATCTCACTAAAACCACAAGGTCCTGTTGGTATTGTTGAGCATACTGAAGCAACTAGCTCTGTTTTGTATGCAATAATTATCTAATTAATTTTGTTCCATATAGTTTAAGCAGTTCATGACGAAAGTTACTTATTCTTAACATTAAAAATAGAAATATATTTAAATTGCCAACCAACCATTCTTTGTCTTAAATATGTATTCTGTTAGTGTTGTAAACGGTAGTAGAGTTTTCGTATTTAAGAAATTCTTAGATTAGTAAAGAGAGAACGAAAATACAACAAAGGAGTTATTAAAATGGATTATCTAGAAATGACTAAGACTAAATTTCTAAAGTACAAAGAAAGCTAATTGGAAAGTTCTTGTTACTGTATTTGAGTAAGCAATTGGCTTCAATCCTATTCATGATACATGACATCTGCAATTCCTGTACCATTGGAAGCTGCTTTTAATCAGTTTTGGAATATCATCATAGCTCTGCTTTCCTGGAATAATGATAAGCATGACAGAAAATGTTATTGCCATTTAGCTAAGAACAGATTGTTCTTACTCCTGCTACACAAATTACCAGAGTTAATTGCTTAAATAACCAGTCCCATTCCATTTTGTTAGTGTGATTAAAATATAAAATTAGACTTTTCAGATTTGAGGAGACAACTGCCAGTCATAAGAAACTAAATTAAAATCATTTTTTCTTGGAAAAATGTCTTTGTTTTTCTCCAAACCAGCTATGTGAAAAATAGGTGTAGTTTATTCATGATGACCGTCATTACACTAAGCCTAGCACCCATCTGTATATAGGTTTTTAGAATGGGACTTTTAGTAGCAGGAGCTTTTACTGAAATAAATATTTCATTTAAGCCATGGAAACTTTGCCTGAATGATATGGAGCTACTAGAAATATTCAGTACCAGCACTTCAAAGGGGGAGTTATTTTGTTTTTATTGGGGCAAATATAACAGCATTAAGGTTTTAAAGTCAGCTGACTGTTGTTAAGAGGGAACAGTGGACAGGATTATGTTTTGTTTCATTATTTTGAAATCAAAAGTATTTGCTTTGTACAATTTCTGCAGTTGTACCCTGCTCCTTTACACAGTCACAGGCTGGGGCACGGATGGTGAGAAAAAGAGGCAGATTCTGACTCTGCAGGACTCATGGGGTTTTGCAGCAATCTTCCCGTGGGCTCTCAGCCCAAGCACTTTTAGTTCCCCCTATTACAAGTTTATTGCCATTCTTTCAATTCCAAGAAACTCAAAAGCTGACAAGGAGTGTAAGACGATAAATTTAGGAATCTCATACATCTTTCATTTATCCACCTCAGATCCTCCAATCTGCAGCCCCTGACCAGGGTTGATGGTACAAGTCAGTGTCTGAATACCATTTCAGTTTCTATCCTTATGTCCCCTGATCTGATCCAAGCCCCTCCCTCGCTCTCAGAGATTTTTTTTACATATATATATATAAAAAAGAGAGGCATTTTAATCAGGAAAGGGGATATGGCAGTATGTTCCCAAGTAGCAATTGCTCTCCACTTTGCCCACAGAGGCAGGCACCTCTTCTGCATGCAGAGCCCTTTAGTGCCAAGTGTCCCTCAGCAGCTGCCACTGCAGCATCCAGGCATGTCCCCCAGTCACGGTGGCACATGTGGGAGCCAGGCTTCTGGTCACCCTCCTCCACCCACTGTAGAAAGACACCAGGCACCGAGCTTGTGCCCTGTGGCACTTTGCTCTGCTGGGGCAGAGAACATGTACCCTGGGTTCAGCTTTCTGGAGCTTAAAGGCAGAGCCAAAGTTTTAGGTGCTGATCATGGGGAGTTAAGAGGCGTGTGCAAAAAAAAAAAAAATTCTAGAAGGACTCCCCTCTAGAAGTCCTCTGTTTTTTAACTGAACTACAAAATAATACTAAAAAAAAGAAAAACAAACAAACAAAAAAAATACTACGGTGTTTAAAGCAACTGGTTGAGGAGCCATAAGGTTTGCCTTGAGTCCCCAGTCTTTAGTGAACATGAGCTACCTTTCCAATAAAGTTTTATTTTCTAGAAGTACCTAGCTCTGAAGCTGACCAGGCAAAATAAACCCTTTCCCCATGTATTTACAAGTTTACTTATCAGTTAATGTTTAAACCAGCACCTTTACTTCAGCAAAGGTGCAAAGAACTCTTACTTCTTTTTAAAATGCATCATTTGTCCTATTCAAGGTTTCAGGCTCTATATAACTATACTCCTAGGAATGAAGATGAATTGGAGCTCAGAGAGGGAGATGTCATTGATGTGATGGAAAAATGTGATGATGGATGGTTTGTGGGTATGTTTTAATTTGGTTGCTGCTTTTATTTGTTTTCCCTGAGCTTTGCTGCCCTCTTTGCTTGATGTCTTTTAAACAAGTTAATTTTTGCTATTCAGCATAAGAAACCTGAACCTGGCTTTATCAGGAGAAACCCCAACCAAAATCCACTAAAATTTGTAGGTGACTTTTTCACTTGTTTCTTTTGGGATTGAAGGACACGAATTGACACGTGCACGTCCAGTTTGTCATACAGCACTGTTGTCATTCTGATGTGACACAAAATGGACTATGTATTACTGCTCTCTTTATAAAGACCAGGTAACATAAATCTTACTTGCATGAATACATCTACAGAATTGACTACTTGTGAGGCCCAAGTATTACTGAACAAACAGAGATTTCATATCTAGGCCTAGATAAGGTGTCTTAATCATTCCATAGACCCTCATGCACACAGTGGCTAACAATCATCTAACTAGTCCCTCAGCATTTCAAAAATTCAAATTATTTAAACAGACTTGATATTGTTGAAAATAAGTCATTCCTATATACAAAGTCAAAATTTTAGCACAGCTTTTAACCTGGTCTAACAATTTAATCAAATATGCCTCTGTTCGCTTTTTCCTTCTTACAGTTATAATTTGTTAAAACTCACAAACGAAATTCAAAGTAGTAAAGTCATAAGGAATTGTAGATATTTCTGTTTGTGCAATATTGAACATAAAAATTTAAAGGCCGTGCTTACATAGTGATTTCCTGTTGTTATTCCCATCTTTCATCTATTGCTTCTAATTTCAGGAACCTCAAGAAGAACCAAATTCTTTGGTACTTTCCCTGGAAACTATGTCAAGAGGCTGTGAATTTTATTTTCTACTTATTTATGCTGCATCTCTGCAACACATCTGCATAAAGCTGCTAGAAAACATGCTACGCTGGCCTTCTGTTTTCTTGCTTGCAGTCTCAAGTAGAGGCCATCTAGTTCATCCTCATCCCATCCCACCCGCCAAACCGTTCCAGCAGTATTACAGCAACGACCACGGTGTGAATAACTAAGCTTTTCAGAAACAAGAGGAATCGTTTCAACATTTAAATACTCCCTGCTTTAAAGCCTTTTAATTTGAAACAGTAGGAAAAGCCTGATGACAGGTACACAGATGAATTGCCATGGGGTGGGCAGGAGGGAAAAACTGGTTTTGGCTTGGACATTTGTGGTACTATCATGGAGTCTGATGGGATTTTTTCAACATACATGTAATACAGGGGAAAGTTGCTGTTTACTCTTTAAAAAAAAAAAAAAAAATTGTTTAAATTTCCACATTCTTATTAGCTTGGCAGCATTTGTTGCTTTCATTTTGCCGTATCACAGGTTTGCCTATTGTACTGGCTTACAATGTATGACAAATTATAATATAGATTTTTTTGCCTGCACTTGTATGTTGTAACATATGCACAGTGATTGTAAAATCTCAAGCAAGCATAGTGAAAAATGGAAGAACTGCAAGTGTTCTGAATGAGTGCAATGGTATTGGGTAAACCTTTTTTCTTTTTTCCCCTAATAAAGCTGTAGTGTCCTCTGTGAAAAGGTAAGAAGTGCAAGAGGCATAAAACCTCAAGAGCGAGGATTTAATAAAGAGACAGACAATTATATAAGCATAGACAACAATAACCTGCTACCACTGTCTCATATTAAATGGTTGTAATCAAAATGTTGTAATGAAATTTGAGAGGTTAGTGTTTTTACTTATTGGGAGTTTTAAGAAGCAGGAAGTAAACAGTGTTAGTGCAAAGGGTTGTTGGGTTTGANTTTTTTTTTTCCTGAATGAAACAAGTATTTGAAAACATACGTTTTCCATAAGCAAAGGTAAATGTAATTAGCAAATGAAATTAAGGCACAGGATAATAATGACTTGACTATGGCTTTATAAAAATAATCAGATTTGGTTTCTTCAGCACCTTATAGATGGCAAAAGCTTCTAGTGCATTTCTCATGGGTAAAGGATTGAAATTATCAAAAATGTATGTAGTCTCTGTAGCATTTTGTACATATGTTTGCTTTTTTGTACAGAGCCATTTGGTTGTTGATTTTAAAAAATTAAGTTCCTTATTTGATCTTTGCCCTCTTCACATACAGAACATTTCAACACATTTTTCTTTTCTTGCTCTATTTACCATAAGCACATCTGGATAGTGCAATTCTGTAAGATAGCGTTTTATGCAAAATTTTATTAATTAAAATATGGTTTACCAGCCAAATCTAAATGTACATATGTCTTTATTACTGAGAAATGTCATTAAGACAAAGGTAAAGAAACATCTTTGTGCAGCATACCTTTATTATTGCAGATTTCATGGCAAAAGCTTTATATTCAAAGGCTTTCAATTTTAAACTAGATCTGCATGCAGCTTTGCTGTGAGATTAATACCTATCTTTGATGCCATTTATGATTGAAGACTTAAATATCTGTTGCCTGTGATATTTAAAAAGTACTGTTTCTACTCTGTATCTGATTTTAGAAAAATACAGGTTTTTTCATACCTGGCTTTCGGGTCACTGACTTTGAATTCCTACAAGCAAAAGGTCTCTGTGTTGGTTTTTTTTTTCTTGAATAGACTTCTAATAAATTTTGCTTGGAGTACACAACTGCTTCCCCCATCATTTCTCAAAATATATGTGATGTATTACTTAAGTGTTGCAAAGCAATTAACTCTTCAAGCTTATATGCAANTTGATTTGTTTTTGGTTTTTTTTCCTAACATAGCCACCTGAAACTATTCACAAGTATCACGTACTGATTTTCTTCACTATATATATGTATGTATGGTAATGAAACTTGAGTTACACATTCTTTTTAGGAANATTTTTTTTTTTCCCCCACCACCAAGCGTATACTACTTATATATATGGATTATCAGCATTGCTGGTCCACTTCACTGTCACCCTTAAAACACTTGAGTGCAAAAGCACCTCCTGGACTTTCTGCATTGGCTGTCCTCACTCTTTTGCCAGAGTCACCCTTCACTCCAGAAGCACAAAGGTAAAATACACATTGGTAAACCCTTTGTAGCTGGTAAAAGTTCCCACACCGTGATCTTCTCCTTTAACAAAAACAAAACAAGAACTCCTCTGTAAAGTGACAGCATAGAAGCAAGATTTAAGGAAAATACAGATATTTGAGGAGTATGCTATACTTGGGACTGTGCCTGCAACACTGGATTATCCCACACGTCTCTACCCAGCAAGGAACTGTTTAACAAAACCAAAACCTGCAACGAGAGGCAAAGGAAGCAAGCAGCTGCCTTGGTTGGTTTGTTTTGGTTTGGTTGTTTTAGTTTTTTTGCTGTTTGTTTGGGTTTTTTCCCCACCAGCTGGTAACACATTACTGTGAGTGCCTCAGAGTAGCTCTTTGGTCCTGCTTCTCCAAGCCACACTGGCCATCTTTGCTGGGCTGCCTCCTCCCGAGCACTGAAGAATGCAGGACAACAGCAACTTGCATTTGGACAAGAATAACCTATTTCTTCAAGTCTGATTCATGTTCAGCTTTGTCCTTACAACAGCTGGGTTGGAAAATCCAAAACTACTTAACAACCCTAAATAAATACACGAGTATAGAGCTTAACCTTCCTGTAAGCAAAGTTGACATTTTCAGACCAGGGACTGCGGTTAAAACTCAAGCAGATAAATTCATTTTGTCAGCGTAAATCTCGTCAGTTCTTTCAGTTTGGACAAGGCCTAATTTAGTCCGTGCTGATATCACGGAGGTAAGTGTGCCTTTCCACATGCATCTCCTCTTACAGGCCTATACTGGAATATACAAACTTCATGTGGTTTGTCCTTTCTGACTGCTGGGTGACCCAGGGTGGGATCTGGGACATCACTGAAGCTCTGCTTTGTGCCATAGGCCTGTAAGATGTAGGAAGTACTGTGCTTTAATAGTCTTTTTCTATTAAAAAATAGCATAATAACATCAGCTGATTGGTGTAGCCTCACTAATATAAAGAGAGTTCTGAAAGGTTAAGGGTCTGAGTGGGTAAGAGATGAAACAGCATACTCTTTGGTAATTGCAAAGGGGATGAAAAAACGGAAAGAAAAGACAGATCACTGTAATAAGAACAGCAAGTCACTGACACTTCAGGAAAAACTGTAGTGTTAATATTTTAGTCAAAAAGCACAGGAATACTAAAGTTATATCCAGAAAAACCAAATGGATTCAAATCAGCTAAGTCTGCTGAAATCCCACTTACACTATTTAAGGAGCAGACTAAAGGATTTTTTTTAGCTTCCTCTTATACTCCAACATAAATTGATGAAGGAGACCCCACAGGACTAGGTGGTGCTTTGTCCTTAGGGTCAGAAGAAGAGAGACCTGGGGAATTAGAGGCCAGCCAGTTAAATATCTGGGAAAAGACCAGAACAAATCAATTAAAAGCCCCTGATACGGATTTTTCTAAAAAAAATATGTATCGAACCCATTTCCCTTTATCTTGTCAGGATATGTCACATATGTCTTGATTTCTATTAGGATTGGCAGCTGTGTTAGCAGACTGAGGAAAGTCTATGTCAATCCACACGAAACCAGGTTTGTTGCAGAGTTGTGCTACATTACAAACAAATAGATAAAGTAACCAGAACAGCCCTAAAAAACCCAAGTAGATTCCACTGCCTACCCTTCAGCCAGCCATGTGTTTGCTGTTGAGGCAAAGGCCTCTTGAAACAATAAAGTCCACAAGACATCAACAAGCCAGGGAGACAGATGCCTGAGCAGGTCAGGGTAACGATCTATATCCCAAACTAAGCGAGGGGTCACCCCAGCAGGTTTAACATTCTGTCACCCGTGCCAAAGCAAAGCATGTTGCCGTTCCGCGATGCCTGGTATTTACTAGTTGCCTTTTAAATGCTGATGTACGGAACCCGGACAGGAACACGAGGTGCTTCCTGTGCATTTGGAAAGCAGCGCACGAGCCGGTGGGAGACTTGAAACATGAAGTCAGTAGCTCTAGAAGGACCTTAGGTCATTGCTAAGTATATTCCCTCACAGCATTTATAGTTAGATGGTGAAATCCTGCCTTGGCTCCCATTTACAGCTAACTCCAGTGAAGCAGAGAGAACCCACAGTATTGCTAATACGGTTTCTTTGTAAGCTTCAAAAGAAAATTGCACAAGAGAAGCACTGAAGCAACTGAATGTCCAGTCTGGGTTGCTTTTATTGTATTGAAAGTCCGGGTGCAGGCAGAGACCAGAAACTGCTTCTTTAACTGCTCCCACTGCACAGCACAGCAGATAACACAGAGTAGCTAACCAGCAAGTTAATGTAAAATCACATGTGGCTCCAAAGTTGTAAAAACATATTGAAAGGGCCAATAATTCAATTTTTAAACACGTTTATAGACCAGGACCCCTTGTTACATCCAGCAAATATCAGACTGAGACTTGAATCCACCAATTTTACAGAGCAGGGAACTTGCAAGATCACCATGTAGAAACTGGTACCTCATCCATACGCAATAAATAGGGAAGATGAGTTCAATAAGGCTTTCTTCTGCAACTCAGGTAATCAATCAACATCATGCTATTTATTTACCTGGATGCAAGAAAATGCCAGATAGTTGAATTCCTAAATCCCAGCTTAAAAATGCTCAATAGAATCTATTATTCTCAACAGTATAGTGAAGTCATATTCCCTCGAAAACTTAAAAATACGTTTATATATATATCTATATCTATGCAGAACATGACAGAAATTCACTGGAAGGAAAACAAAAGAACGAATGAATTCCTGCACTGGTGACATATAGGTTCTCATTCACGCATTTTCTGTCACCTCTGAAACACAAAAACAATAACGGAAGTTTCTAGATTAAGATGCAGTGATAAAACCAGGGAAGAGCCTGAACAATCCTGCAGGTACAATTTTCAGTGTAATCCTGTGGGTTGGTTACACAGTGCACCGCAGTTCTTCAGCAGCTCTGCACCCAGAACTCCCAGCTCCTGTTTCATTTCCATCGATGTGAATCCCATATATAAAGCATCACGGAATTATGTCTTCTGGTATTTAACTTCTGTTTCCTCAAGAGCCACAGAGAAGAAGCAAAGTTCTGTGTTAACAGACTATTTAACATTACAAGAAATTAGAAGCATTCTTACTAAAATAGCTCTAATACCTGCAGTAACTACCCCACAGCAACTTTTTGAGCAGCCTTTCTATAGTGATGTCACATCTATTTACAGATCGGGTGCACAGAGGGTTCCACTTCAGCAGGACGGCATTACATCACAAGTGACACCATGACACCGGGGGGAGGGAGCAGGGAGAGTGTTGACTGGCAACCAGAAATGCGTTGCTAGGTTTATCCTCAGTGCAGATACTCACATCTCAACAATTTATGTTTCTTGCTGCCAACACAAATAACAAACTTGAAAGCCATTAGTTCGTGACCCACATACATGCATAGCAAAGTAATCCTCCTACATTTTCCATTCATCAGAGAAGTCAGTAAAGCACTTTAAAAAAATACTGCAAGAATAATGTAATTATTTATTTCTACCAATGAAGACTCACCAGAGAGTTACACGTAGTGACTCTTGATTATATCCCTCAAAAAAGAGGAGATAGACACACTTCTCTGTCACGAGCCACTGTTCCCTTTTGCAAGAGATGGTCCTGTATTCACATGGGTCCATTTTGGGTGCCTAGCTCTAGCTCCAACTGATTTGAACAGTAGTTCGCTATTTAAATATCCTAAAGAATTTAGTCCTTTAAGACTTTTTTGGCTGTCTTACATTAAAATAGAAGGAAGCATTTTATTTCAAGACTCTCTACAGGTGCCAGTGAAGAACCAAGGAAATGAACTGTCATGTTAAATTAATAATCAAACCTTCAATTGTTTGCATCAAGGTTTATTTTCTCGACACGGGGTTAAGCATACAACCGCAACCAGCACTGCAGATGGGGAACACTGAAGAGATGGAACATGTCGTTCTAAGCGGGTCATCGTGCTGCTTCTGTCGCTGTGATTTGCTAGATAAACCCTGAGCATGCGAGGACCCAACTCGTGCTTCCCTGGGTTAACATTCCAAACTGTAATGTGAAACATGTACAAACACTGGGTGACTTAAAAGCCACTAAAAGGCTTTACTTATGCTACCACTGATTCATCTGTTATAGATTTTTTTTTTTCCACGTGTAACTAAAAATATTTGAACAGGTGAGAATCAGCCCCTCCCTCCTTAAACCATAAAAGAGAACAAACAAATGAGTCCAGTATGTCTGAGTTAGCAGAGGGCAATACTCATATGCCAGGGAAGAGCTCTAGGAACTATTTATAGATACACTTCATGTGCTCCTACAGCCAGCTCTGAGGCACAAGGCACAAAGCAGCACTAAGCACAACCTGAAGCAGAAAGTATGAAAGCCGTATGTCACCAAACCCACAGGGAAACATTCAGGACACACACAAAACCCCTCTGCTAGCCACATACCCGCATGTATGTTCTGAAGGAAGCAGACTGCTATAGAGGGGTGCAAAACTTTTGTACCTACCATTTAAGTCAAAAGTAGCTCTAAAGAAAAGTGATCAGAGAAAGAAATGGGCCCAAACCTATGTCAGCATCAGATAATAACTTCTGATCATCACAGTTTTCATTACAGAACTGCTGGGTTTCAAGCTGTTATAGAATAATGAATTTTCAGTAGCACACATCATTGATAAATGGTAGCATCCTGAAATTACTGCTCACTCTCCAAACCTTCTTCATTATTTGCAACCCACTCTTCCTTTATCTGTTTCTTTCAGTGGTCATAAACAGTGCAGGCTTTGAGACAGCAATCGTCCTCCTGCAGCTTATTTGTACAGCGCTCATCCTAAGAGGACCTTGGTCTCTTAAGGTCTTAACCGTTGCTTTAATATAGGGGAAAAAGAAACCCTAGATTAGAATAAATTGTGTGCATTGATTTAAAACTGAAAAGTTTGTCATAGTTAAGTTTCTGCTGGTTTTGTCACTGCTGTGGTTGTATCTTTTCCCACAATAGAGCCAGCTTTCACAAATGTTTCTCCAACCTGTTTCCACTTACTCCTACCTTCACCGAGCAAAAAAACGAGCAAAAAGTCCAATCAGGGCAAGGTGCGAAATGCATAATTATTTACTTCCATTCAGTATTTTCTGTTGCTGTTAAACTAGTTCATAGGCACAGACAAGCTGACAGCGTTCTTCTAACAAGCAGAAAGAAATAAAAGTTTGTAATAACGAAAATACTTGAAGTATAAGCTAAATTTAAGCATTACGCCTGAGTAAGTGCAGTGTGTGTCAGGCCCCAAGGATCCAGCTTTGTGGCTAGCTACATTCTGAAGCTGCCGATCTTTGGCTCAGGGCCCACCTTACACTTAAACCAGAATACCATATTTGTCTTTCAGCTGTTGCTGTCTGTCACGACCCAATAAACATGGCTAACTCTTCCATAGCAACTGCTGTTAAAATGCTAAACCCAAACTACAAGGTGAAGGAAAAATAGATATCAAATACAGTACTTTATGGAGCCTAAGACAATGATTGTATGTTAAGAGAAATTCTGATGCCTGTTTTTTAGAGAAGACTATTCAGAAGGTTTGGCACTTGGACTACAAATGGCTGTAGCCTTCCACGTGATCCCATCATTTGTTTGTATATGAAGTCTCATCTCTTGGGAAACAACAACAAAATAGATCAAGGTATTAAACTGAACAGTTTGACACATGTCCTGGAGAAACCCTGGACTGCTCTGTACTCAGAACCAAGCCAAGAAAACTTTCTTTTCTTCCTTCTAAGCTTCCCAAATAGCGATTTGGGGTCAGCTGACTAATACAAAACAACTGTAAATACCTGTTACTAAAGGTATCTTTCTCTCATACATTCAAATGCACACAAACACAGAGAGCAGTCAATGAAAAAACCCATTAACTTCAGTGACAAAGAATAAGCCACCACGGACCATACTCGAAATCCTTATGGTCTCCTATTGCCTACATGCCTCCAAAAACCTCCAGCAAGCCCAAGGGAAACACCAGGGGCACACTCCCGCTGGCATTCATGCTGTTGGAGTCCAGCCCTCTGTAAGCCCTTTGCTCTGCTCTGCTGAATCTGAAGGGCCCTATCAAAGAGCACCATTTTACAGCTGAGGATAAAGACATAGACTCGAAAGAACTGCTTAGAATGGAAACTGAGAGAAACTTCAGAACAATCCCCAGACAGGACGGGCAGCTTTGCCTCCTACCTCACTTCTATCTTCCATAAAGGTAGATGCTATCTAGTAGTAGCATCCCCAGACATTTATTATCCGTTATTTAAAATGGAAAGCATTCTCAATAAGTCAAAACTAGGATAATAATCTCAGAGCTATCATCTGAAAAAAATAATTAAAAAAAAAAAAACTAAAGATCATCTGGAGGAAGGCTAAAGCTTAGGCTAGGAATAAAGTACAAATCACAACCATACAAGCATGAGGATTTTCTTCTTTACGAAGAAATCGCTGTTCTTTTCTTGACACTTCAATTCTGATATTTTTCCAGATATAAACTTTCACTGACAAAAATAAACTAGAAGGGAGAAAACATAGACACACAGAGAAGTGTTTCCATGGGGACAGAGATACTTACACTACACACAGGATCTTGAGCTGATAGTTTTACTTCTTCAAGAAACACAAGCTTTCTCTTATCATCCAGTAATTACTAGAAGAAATGTTCATCTCTCCAAAAAGCAGTTTTTCCTCAAGTAGTACTTCTACTGCCTCCTGCCTGAGAGGTTTCTCTAGTCACAGAAATTATATTACAGATCCATTCTTAAAGCCTTGAACTTTGCAAAATTCGCTGAAGTTTTTGTCACATCAAGTGTTAATGAAGGAAATCAGTTCCTTCTCCAGTAGCAGCATAGGTAACCCCCACACAAACATTCATTGTCCTGTAATTTGTCTTTTATCTTGATTAGTTAAGGAGTAGAAGAAGGGTAATTCTGCAGGGTTTCTAGTCACTCCACATTAATGATCACACTTTTACAATTACACCATATATTTCTATAAACGAATATAGCAGGGTCATAGCACAGCATCTGTGCCAGTTTAAGTCTCTGAATAGTGTGGGTACAGTAACGCGCATCCCATGACTGAGGCTTGGACAGCAGTGACAAAATGCAGATCCAAAAAGCACGGATGCAATGTCTAAGCAAGATGTACGCAGCAGAAGCTGACTGGGTCACATCTGAAACAGTCAGCCAACAGCTTCTAGGGATCTAAAATTACCACTGTTTTCTGAATTACAAGCTAACATACCCCCTCAGAAGAGCTGATGTTACCTCCATCACTTCCACTACCCGTTTTCCCAGATCCCCATCACCTTACTTCCTCCAGAAGAACTGCCAGTGAGCCTCTTCTGTGCATTGCAAATACTTGACTTGTATCATGTAACCCAGCACAAGAAAACATGCATGGTTAGCTACCACTGCCATACTAAAAGCGCTTGTACATTTATTTTGGCCTACACAGACACAGGCATCCCTCCCATTTTCAGCCCATGAAGCTGGGAAAACCATAACTCTACAGTCTCTACCCTCCCAAGATGTCTAGGGTAGAGAAACTACCTAACTTCTGCAAAGTGTCTCAGACAAACAACAATAAAGCCACCAAAAAGCACTCCCATCCACTTCTGCTAGGGCCCACAGCCAGGCAAAAACATCTGCTTGTTAGTTGTATATGGGGCAATAATCTGTCAGAATACACATTTGCGCCTGTTCATAGCCACTAACAATGAAAAGCTCATTTGTAAGAATCACCACGAGCCATTGACAATAATCTAGTGGTAATATTCACATTTTACCACTATGGTTTGGAAAGAACAGGAGATGTCTCTTGATCCCACTTGATCTCTTCACCATCCCTTTAATAACTATGATAAGCTTTTCTCTGGAAAAGACAAAATATTCAATGATAGCTGAATGCATGCAATTCAAGCTGAAATCAAGAAATAGGACTAATTGTTGTAGAAATACAAAATGAGACTTTGCTTTTATTAGAGGCAATGCTGGGTGTCTGAAGAGTTATGCTATGGTTCTTGCAGACACGTCATTACACACATAATGAAGTATTTTAACTTGAATGAATGCTGCTCCATAATACATATCCTGAAAGAGATTTCATAAATCTGATAATTTCTATGCATTATTTGTTCAGGTAACGTTGAATGGCAAGCACACCAGAGAGTTTAACAGCTACCTTATATTGTTAAAAAACTATGTAAGTGCCAGCATGTTAATTTATGAAGCACACTGGGCTTATCTGCTGGGCACACAGCCTTGCTAACTTAATTCCAACTTTACTCTTTCGGAATGAGCTTATTGAGTTTCCAGTGCCAAAATGGGTTTTAGCTTTAAAGCAAACAAGGCATCAGCTTGCCAAATTTGGAGGTGACGTTTGACTGTAGCTATTAAAAGGAGCAGAACCACTGATAAGTGAATGAGGCGAAAAGAAAAACAACTCCTTCCTCACAGTCAGCTTTAAGATTCTGCATCAGAACTTCCACAGGCTGTCAGAACCAAAGGGCAAACTCTCTTCCATACACAACAGGAAAATTCATCCTCCCAGGAAAACATTCAACTCTCATAAAAGTAATTAAGCATGAAATTTGAGGAGTAGCAATGAAACACAAAATTTAAGAAGTGCTTTGCAACTTATATTTTGGCTAGGAACCATAAATACAACATGAGCTGACATTACCTCAGGCTCACAAAGAAACCAATAAACAACAAGAACTTTTTTCCATAGTCACAACAATATTTAACCCCTGTAAAATTGGCAACGGCACAGTAGAAATTCCACGACAGAAGCAGCACCTCTGGTAACCAATGCACTCATCAGAATCTTAAGTAGCACAAATGGAAAGTCAATACATACATAAGTCAGTCTGTAAACAAGTTATAGACATGCGTTTTCAAAATGAAGGTGAACAGTACTTCAGTGCCTTAATGTGACAAGCATCTCATCCTATTCAATACGATCTTTAGAGTTTTTGAAACACTAGTCATTATTTTATATCTGCCCCAAATCCTCCTTTACATTTTTTTAATTAAAAGGAAAATAAGAAAATCAGTCCACAAATTTCATATAAGATGAAGACTCAAATTAAAATAAGTACATCTGTAGTTAAACAAGTTTTTTTAAATAGATTTCAATTTCTACTTTCAACTTTCTTAGAAGTTTATGAAACATTTCTGAAATACACCATTTCAGTAAAAAATTTACTTTCCACTTATTTGCCTGTTAATTTAGATCATATGCTTAACATAGGCTTTAAAAGGCTGTAAGACACCTAATCTCTACTTGCTAAGAAGGAAGCTTCATGGAGAAGGTAAGACAGTTTAAGTCTTCAGTTTCTGCACCTTTCTCAGAACAAATTTATACCCTTGAAGGATTAATGAGGAAAAAAAAAACCAAACACCACGACAACACACACCAAGAGAGGACATTCCTGGCTTCCTGAGCCTGCAGACAGAAAATTTAAGATCATGCTTATCAGTTGCAGTTTGCTATTCAGGAGCTAAACAACAGGGAAAAGTATGCAAAATGCATATGCAAAAGCTATGCAAAAACTATAAACGAAAGTTTAAATTGAGAAGAGAGTTGATCCAAATCAGTGTTTCAAAACAACTTCAAAGCTGAGGAGTTGTAGGAATGTCCTTCTCCAGCTCACAGGTATATCCAGCCTGGAAATTTCTAACAGCTGGGAAAGGGGTGCAGTACCAGAGCCCCACTCCTCCTCTCTTTGCCAGGTACGTGAGAAGGATACCAGAGCCGCTTGTCATACCAGCTAGGAAAAGGAAAGAGGATTTCTCCTTTGCCAGGGAAACCTAAGGGTACTGCTAATTTATCAGTCATCCACTAACCAAAAGCTGATATGAAAAGTTCAACAGGGTCCAAGTTAGTAATGTTCTGGCTCCTTGACCGTGCAATTAGGAAAGACTTCAAACTGTATATAAACAGTCATACCTTCTCATTCTGGGAATTTTTTTTTTTTTTAATAAGTAGCATTTATTACAAGAACATTTCCCATATACCCATGTGCTTTGAAATAGAAAACAGGCTGTGCAGTAGGGAGAACTCTGGCCTTTCACCTCTGGAGAGCTAGTTGAAGTACTCATTGCTCCACATGTGCAAGTGATTGCCAAACTCCATTTAGTATCCTAGGCTGTTGCTGTCTAAACTTCACAAATTTGGCCTAGTCCACTACAGCTTATTATGATAGAGACTAAGCTCCAAAGTAGGACAGAAGGCTATGGCTTAAAATGTACACTCCGAAGTGGTCTTTTCTGTTTGTTTCCACCTCTACCAGGGTTTATTCTAGTTCTGCAGCCTGCAATAGAGCACTCCATGAGCTTACAGAAGGACGAATTTGGTTTTAAAAATTTGCTACTTACAACATACTCTTCAACTCTCAGTCTGCCAAATTGTCAGGAAAACAATTCCTTCCATCAAGTTAGGGACATATTGGGGAAGAAAATAGGAAACTGGCATCAAAAAATATTCTGATGTGAAATAAGCTTGCCTTTCAGTAAGGCCAGGGGAAAATGTTGCTGTAATGCAGGCAGAGGAGTTTGATTGTCTGAGGCTAGCATCATGCTACTACTCTGATGCCTAATTTGTGCCCAAAATCTCAAAAACTTGAGTGACAAGAAGTTGACACAGCTTCCCTCCCACCCCGGTTCAGTAAATAAAAAAAAAAACAAACAAAAAACACACACACAAAAAACACCACCACCCACACACCCACAAACCAAACACACTGAGTGGTTGTACTCTTTCATATTGCACTGGGTAGATAATAACATTTGGCACAAAAATCAAATGAAATACCAATCTAGAGAGCAAGACCTTCAAACATTATGGTTAGGCATACTAAAAACCAAAAGACTGTATTATGATTCTGAGGAGGCTACTTTATACAGCCATTAAATTCAGAGGTTACATGTTTGCAGGTAAGAAAAGTTGTAATACCAATGATCTTATAGTACAACAAAACAAGATGATCTATTAAAAGTATTTGTTTTCTTACATGGCACAAGAACAAACTTAAAATATCATGCTGCTATATATTTGCAAAAATCTATTTTCATAGCTAGAGCTATTTTGAAAGCCAAAATTATGAGCAGAGGAAGCTATAGCTAGGTATGTAGTTTGAAATCTGTACTATCATTACCTTAGAAGACTCGTCTTAGTTTCATATTTTTTCATTACAACAATCTTTAAATTCAAGATCTGCTTATTTAAAAGTTGCTCAATATGTCCAGCAAAGCCTGTCCCAGGACAGGATTCTTTCAGACAGAAGAAAATAAAACAGCCTTTATTTCACTGACAAGAATATACCTTTATTAAGCAGATAAAAGGCTCTACTTTTAATCCAGCTCAGCTGGTCATTTTGATCTAGTATGAAAAAACAGAAGGGTTTTGGGGAGATAAAAGAAAATATGTACTCTGTAAATCGGTGAAATGTTTTCTTAAAAGAAAAAGTCACTGAAAAGAAACTAGGAAACAGCCTTACATCTGTATTGCCTTTCAAACTTTTTTTTTGAGTATTATAGAGGTGGGGGGGAGAAATAGTGAGTAGACTTGAAACTTAACCCATGATACATCAATAAAACAGGATCTAGTGATTGCTGTCCAGAACAGCAGCACCTTGGAAAGCAAGTGACCCTTCCAGTAAACAGGCAAAAAAAACCCAAAACTGTCCTTGGTCCAGAGCTCAGCCTCATAAGCATGTGACTTCCACTAAAATTAAGAGCCATCACCTGTCTAGAAGAAGGTTAAGGCTGCCCTCCCCCTGCATGTATCTAACAAGATGAGAAGGGACATATGTGCAGATACCAGTACAGTAAAGAGACATGAACAAACTTTACAGACACTTAGGAGTCCCAAATTACAAAAACACAACAACAATAAAACCACCCCACACAAACCAACCAAAGAAACAAAAAACACCAACCCACCACACACAAAACCCCAACCAAAACCAACCAAATGTCCCCAACCGAATAACACCAAAACTCAGAATATCTCACTGAAAGGGACTTTATGTACATAGGCATTAGCAGCAGGCACAGATACGGACATTCAATAAGTGAGAGTAAGAGGTAGAAGCCAATTTTAAATTGAAATCTACAGATAAACAAATTACACATACCAGAAATTATACGAATGGTATGAACCTACAATTTATTCTTCCATCTCACTTGCTGCTCTTTCCTGTCCATCAGAAATTCTTCTAAGCAGGCTACAGCTAGTATGAAAGGAAAACTCACAGAGCAAACAAAAGTGGGTAAATCCTCTGTCATAAGGAACAACAGAAAACCCCACACAATGCATCCGAAACAGCAATAAAAAAAGCACACACAAAACACCACCAGTAAAACCACGAAACAAACACACTAAACACAAACTTTTCTCAAAGGTAGAAAAATTATGTGTACTCTTATTTCACCAAAATATATATCCTCAACAGTTTTTATTCTTTCCAAGCTCTCACTGACTTACTGTTGACTCATTTAGGGGATAAAAACAAAACAATAACAAAAAGACCCACGACACTGCCTGATAAGAGCTGTAGATACTGTGCTAGAGCAGCTCAAATATTGGGCAAAGAGATGCTTAAAGAACATTACCCATGCACATATTTACTTTGCTAATATCATATATAAAGACAAATCTGTAACACCACGATAACAAAATGAGTCAACATGTATAGGATCACTGAAAAATTCTCCATCTCTTTCTGAATAAAATATAAGGGATTCAGATGTCAGAATGAAGCTGATCAAGCTGATGTAAGAAAAACAAAAGGAATGCAAAGTATTTATTGAGTAACCCCAACAACCAACAGAAGGTATCTGCAACTTAAAAAAAGCCAAGATTTCAACAAAGAGGAGAGGTATCATCAGCTAATGCTGCACTTCTCCTCCTCAGTATGAGAAATATGCATGACATCAGTCCAGATTTTTCAAGCCATTAGAGTTGGTGCATGCCATGGTCTCAAGTGACTGTAGCCAAAAAACTCAGCTGAAGGGCTGGAAGGACTTTTTAGTGCAATGAACTACTACATTACAAATACGACAAGATGTAAAGCAAGAGTTTGAGAGGGAAATCTCCTTATCATTATTTCAGTTTACATGAAACAGAACTGTGTACAAAGCCAGAGGAGTGCATTGCATAGCTGGAACAAGCAACGCAACCAGTCTGATATCAAACAAGCAACAGGGTTGCTTTAAGAACCCAGGACACTGCACCCTGAAGCTGCCTGACTCTCGGGCTGAGGGGGACGCTGAAGCAGCAGATAAAGCCCATGCATTTGTTGTAAACTTTCCAGCATTCAGACTTTATTTGTCTGAGGTTGATAACTCCCCTCTGTGGGTGGAGAAGCCGAGGGACCGGCTGACGTCACCCAAAGCGCAGGGATAAAGCGCAGAGCCCGCAGCTGTGGGGCGAGTAAAACTTGCCAAGAGGTGTCGGAGGTGGGCTGCCCTGCCCAGCAGGTGCTCCACCGGCAGCACCCTTCCTCCTGTAGCACCCTTCCTCCTGTAGCACCCTTCCTCCTGCAGCTCGGCTTCCCCACACAGACCTCAGCAAAAAAAAAAAGAACAGGAACCAAGAAAAACAACTGTCCACAATGCCACAAAACGTTATTCTCCAAGGACCGGCACCCTGGGGATTCCGGCTCTCAGGAGGAATAGATTTTAACCAACCCTTGATCATAACCAGGGTATGTACTCTTTGCATTTCCTTTCTATTTGTTAGGTTTATTACTTATTGCAGATTTTTGCCCTTTACTTTTCTGGAGTTCGGAGATGCAGATGAAGCTGTGAGTAGATCAGCAAGTAGCTGCTAGTTCTGAGGAGAGCCAGCTGAATACTGACAGCTTTTAAAAGTTCTGTGTTGTGACATTATTTCTGGGATTGCTTTATCAGTCTAAGAGACTTCAGCTGCATTTCTACTTATGCCTCAAAAAACTGAATTTAAGTGCTTTGGAGGCAGAAAAACTCTGGCATGATTTCTCCAGGCATTCAGATGAGAAAATTAGTTTTGAGCCTACTAAAAGCCAGACCCCACTTTTATCATTTTCATGACTAACCTCTGTGATCACTGGGGGAGAAGAGTGCTTGGCAGCAGCTCCTCACGTCTGGAAGTTTGTGCTTTGCAAACTCCCTGCCAAGTTTACAAGATTAATCTGACTCTCATTTAATTAAATCAAGTTCTGATTATTGCCAGCCAAGGCAACCGCATTTGTTTTTACACATGCAAATGTTTTCACTTTCATGAATGATAAATCTGTGAATTATTAGAAAGTTATCCAGTTCTGAATAGGAAATAGATAGTTCTTTGGTGTTTTCTGCCATATTTGGAAATAGACAATTTACTTTACCCCCTTATTAAAGGGCAACATTCCAAGCCTTCATTCTTTCATCCATTTTGAGCTATTAATTGCAATTTATTTAAGAAATAGCTACTCGATGAACGGAGCATATAAAACACTGTCAGCTGCCCTGCATCTACAGAGACAGAACTACTCAAAAACCAGGATATGTATTTTGATAATTTGTATATTTTGGAAATTGTGTCCAGTGCACATCAGACTAGAATTAGTTGTTCTTATACTTTTGCTGCTTTTCAGAACCTCAGACACACCAAGCACGTGTTCCATGAGCCTCCAAATCACCAATGCTTTATTTTTCCTTTTAAAAAGCCCTGCACTATGACTCAATATATACACTATGCCTGGTATTAAATAAACGTCAAGAGCTTTGAAGGATGGATACCAGCGGTGATGTCTTGCAGTAAATATGGTTCTAAGCAAGAGTCTGTAGAAATTTTAAGGATCAACCTTTCAATTATTATACTAGTAAAAATTTGTTTCATTTAATCACATATTCCATTTTCACATAAGTATAAAAGATTTTACTTAAACAGAAGTAAGACAGAATGGGATTATTTAACTGTATGTAGCTTTATAACAAATACTCAGGACATAGGAAAGCCTTTGGAGAAACAGCAGACAAAACCCACTCAATAACAAAAGAAAAGAGAAACACCTCTGGACGTTTTGGGGCCTTCATTGCCTTTTATGGGCCTCCAAAAGAAAAATAGTTTCCATTATCTCTAATGAAAAATATTTTAGCAGTGTCTGGTTTGTATTTTCTTTGTGTTTAGATTAAGTGCAATGAAGTTTAAAACTGCAATAACAAAGGATGTTACTATAAATGTAATTTTCTAAAGAATAAATGATTCTGCAATTGAATCATACCTACCAAATGCCTCACAAGACATAACCAATTGGTTTCTAGCAATACAGAAATTCTCAAAATCACATTTCAAGTAGAACTATGAAATAAACTATATTTATATAGGGAAAAATGACACGATTAAGTTTGGTTAGCTTAAGTTCAATAATATTATTTGTAGATTTGTTTAAAATTAATACTTTTGTTGTTGCAGCATACATTTAGAAAAGTCCCTAAATAAGTATTCATGCAGTACCCCTTAAGAAGTAGTGAATATTTTGCAAGTTCCACATGCCATGCTTTTCAGAGCCCAGGTGTTCCTCTCATAAAAGGTATCACTAGCAGCCTGCTCACATTTGGCTTAACTGCCCTGACAATAATTTAAAAAAAAAAAATAGCCATTAAAACAACAAGTAGAAATTATTTTAAAATACATTTCTAATAAAATAATTGGACAGGTGTTGTTTGGTTGGCTATAGTCCTTGTTCAATGGCAGAAAGCTTTTACTGGGACTTGTCAGGAGACAGACAACATAAGAGATCATCATCCACCTGTCTAAAGAGCAGATGTCATCACTAAAACCCATCTGTGGTTTCCCAAGCAAGGCAATTCTCCTGACTGTTCCAAGCAAATGCAAAAACCACAGATCACGGTCTATTCTATTTTAATACAAACCTTTACAGATCACAATGCAAATACTAAATTACTTTCAATAATTAACATAGCACTTGCTTTGGCTGTAACAGAACCCACGTTGAGAAAAATTCTCTCAAATAGTTTTTTTTTACTTCATACATGACACAAATTAGAGAACTGCTCTTATAAGTGAGACTATATGGACTTTTTTGTCCTTCATGCTGGTATTTGTTTACTTCAGAATAAGCAGCTAGTGTTATTTTGGATGAATCAGTCTGTCCCCTTTGTTCTGATGTTCCAAAAGAGCTGAATTCCAGCAGCTTATGTGCTACATTCACCAATTTCATGTTTCTGTTTTGCTTATCAAAGGTGACCTAAAATGGCAACACACACCTAAGGGACCTAAATACTCCTCAGTGACCAAAGACCTGCTTGCATGGTGTGGTGTTATGAGAAGTCACCTGTTTGCAAACAAAGGCCTGCAATTGTAGAACAAGCTTTAGTAACATGTAAGGTCATGGCCTCTCTACAATAGTTATTTTAAACCAGAATTAGGTTGCATTTCAATTATTTTAACCATGATGCAGAAGATTATCAACGAGCCCAAAAAGAGGCAAGCATAAAAAGTTAAGCTTAGGGCTCATTCTGTGAATGTCACTGACACTGGTACATTTCCGTGAGGCATGAATTGCACCACACAGATCAACTTGAAGTATCAGGGTCACTTATTCAAATGTGATGGAACTTAAAGCTAAGCACTTTAAGGAGTTCAGCATCTGGCTTAGACACGAATAAAGAGAAAAACGTCATTTTGGCATTTTGAGCATAGTTCTGATTAATTAGCAAGACAACTTGAGAGGCCAGGCTAGCAGAAAATAGACTAACTGCTGTATTTGTCCTCAAACGTGATAGGACCACAAGTACCTTTCTATATTATCATGAACACGAACATTAAGTAGCACAATTTCTTAACAGTTCTATTCTGCTGTTGCCTGGAGTTGTAAGGGAAAAACTTAACTTTTTTTCAAGAAAATTACACAATGGCAGTTGAGACAGAAGACTCAAAGACAAGTTGCAATAACTACAGAAATCAAAGTGGAAACTATTTAATACAGAAGTGTGAAGATAGTTTCCATCTAATTTGAAGTTATGGTGAATAAAACATTTCTATGGTGATCTGACAGTTGAACTACAGAGGGTCTGTCAGAATTTAAAACTCACTTTTTTTGTAAGTAATCATATAGTTGCTTACAGGCCCACTCCCTCCCTCTCTTGCCAGCCCAACAGGAAATAAGGAAGCACGGTGAATTTTATTTTCTCTGTCAATTTTCAGGTATGCATGGTGCTTAAGCAGTTAAATTTTGTTTGTTTTTTTCAGATTACACCTGGAAGCAAGGCTTCAGCTGCCAACCTGTGCCCTGGTGATGTTATTGTAGCTATTGATGGTCTAGGCACAGAGAACATGACACATAATGATGCTCAGGAGAGAATCAAAGCAGCTGCACATCAGCTTTGTTTGAGAATAGAGAGGTACGCATACATGTCTGCTTACTTCTGAAAGAGGATACTACCCAACCAACTAATTGTAGAGTATAACTTTTGTATAGCATAACTATTTCCAATACTTTTAAGAGTTTCACAAAACCTCTAAAATTACAAGCACCCGGACCTACCCCACCAACTCCAGATCAGGCAAGACTCCCCAGAATATGTCATGGGCACAATAATAGCTTCCCTCAGGCTACTCACCACATTTACTGAGCTGCAAGCCACACTGCTGACTGCCCCTGCTGACTCCACAAGTCCTGTATTTGCTGTCAGTAATCAAACAGTTCTTCATATTTTGGGGAAATAATAAAACGCTCAGCTAGGTGTCACTAGTTCAGTTACCTCTCTGCTCTCCTATGCCCTCAGCCACAGGTGCTAATCATTGCCACATCCTCCCAGTCACAGACAGAGCTGCCAGTATATCCTCCCAGTTAAGGAAAGCAACATCACATCAGACATTCATAAGGGGTGACAAAGAAGGCAGTTTAAAGCCAGCTGCTTTGGTCACAATGTATTAAACCACATGCAGGATTCTCAAAGCAATATTAATACCAAAACAAAAATAAAAAACTGTCTCTTACCTAAACTGCAGGGGTCCATAAGCTTCTTGTGTTCATTTCTCTCAACTAAAGCCAGCAAGAGAAACAACCTGCATTTTTACATCTCCTGAGTTTGCTCAGCCTTTAATGAGAATCACCTGTCAGCTGTCTCCAAGAATCAGACAGCTCTAATTGACCTGAGGCCCTCCAGGAGGTACAGGACTTTATTGCAGCTGACCACAACATTTCTTTCCAAATACAGAAGGTGTTGAGTTTTTTTTCTAAAGGAGCACTGTCTAATTATTAGAGCACACACCACAGTTAAAAATTCCTACAGTTAATCCTAGGTTCTGCTACGGACTGGTATATGCCATTTAGCAATTTTCAAAATATGATAAATGTAATTGTGCCTATAAATATGTGCATATCTTTAAATGCTAAATATTTGTATTTATATAACAAACAGTACCATATTAATATTTAACATTAATGTTACACTATTTTAAAATTAGCTGCCAAATTTCACTTTGCCAGCGAAAACAGAATTGTAACTGATATTTGTATAATATGTTTGTTATCTCTGCTTAAGAGACTGAAAGAATCATCTGTGCAACTTCTATTTACAATTGCACATAATCTTTGCATACCCAGATTGGACTCCTCTACATGGACAAGCAGGCTTTGCATGGATATTATGGTCATAAAAAAAAATAATTTAAAAAAAGTTGTTCAGGTTTAGGGTTATTACTATATACACTTATTTGTGCAAAATGTTCTGAGGACCCAACATTCATTCTATCAACCATTTAAAACAAACAAACGAACAAAAAACAACCCTAACACTGTAAAAAGTTTAGTCAGCTCAGAAAGGCACTAATTTCCCTTTCCCTTTGCAATTGGTAACTACTAACATTATTTCCCATGATTCATAATACACATAATTTTTTAAAAAGTAAATAGACGTTTTATATATCGTTTACATATAGTACACATCATATGTTGTTGAAATATTTTTATGTCAAAACATTAAAAAAGCATAGAACAAACTGCAAATTTTCAAGCTGCATTACATTTTACAGGGACATACACAACTCTATAGGAATTCAAATTATTTAAATTCTGCCTTTATTTCTTTCTAGGGCAGGAACTAAATTATGGTCCCCACAAGTTTCAGAAGATGGCAAAGCACATCGCTTCAAGATAAATTTGGAAGCTGAACCACAGGTATGAATTGTTAAAAGTTGCCTGACCGTTTCCATTTGCCTTTTTACACTCTAAATGAGCTCCCTTGAGGTCATTAAAATTCTTTGAACAGCACTTCATCGATTATCTGCCAGTTTAAGCTAATAGGAACCATCATGATTATGATATGTATGAATGTCGTTTTATCTGACTGGATGTTTTTGAATTTTCAGGTATAACTGAAACATTAACAAGTTACATACATTCTCAGTTTTCTTTAAAAATGTATATATCACCATGGTTTTATTATGGAAAGAAAATATCTCCTTTTATTCTGATACGGTTTAAGTTGATTTAACTCTTTTAGAGATTCTTCATCATGTGAGGAAGCTCTTTTATCAGGAATAAATGTCCAGTACTAAAGCAGTGCACTCATTACATCACAAAAGTAATTTTGGTGCAACAGTCGGTTAAACAGAGAGATCCATTAACACTTGGTCTCTTTACTTCCCTACATTTTTATACTACACCATGAAAATGAAAGTTACAAATTTGTACAAAACCCAGGTACTGATCAATCAGCAAACCATTCACCGCTTCTGACCAGCAAAATCTTGATCCTTGTGTGCAGCCAAAGCAAATCCAACCAGTCGAAATCCTCCTCTCTTCAAGCTCGTGCCCAGTCCCTTGTGCAAAGCTATGAGCCAAAGTCTCCATAGTGTTAATAGTTAATTAGCTATAACAGCTACTGTCTACAACTAGTGCTTTATTCGTTTGTCATTCCTCTTTAATCGACATGAACATCTGCTGTTCTCAAGATAGGGGAAAGAAGAGCATTCTGCTGATCCTGGAAGGCCAGGATCAAAGCAAGTATGTAAAAGCATTTATACTGTGCTATCCTAGAAAAAAAACGTAAGTGCAGATTCCATTTCAATAAATGCTATGCAATAAATACTTCCACCAATTCTGTTTTCATGGAGACATTCCCAGGCATGAAGATGGCATTTCAGTATTCCAGTTCTCTCTTCTTTCCAATCTAAAAACTTGCATTAAGTGATACAGCAAACTTCATCAGAAATATCATAGCCTCTTCAGCAGCAGCAGATATTACAGTGAAGAAACAAAACTATTCTAATGGCATATTTTTGTGGAATACCTAGGATATGCATAAAATACATAGCAGTGGAACAAATTCACTAAAAATGCTATAGAGAAAAACATGGAGGCGTGTATGACAGGAGAATAATCCCTTTGTATGAAAGCTGCATTCCTAAAAAGGATAGTTACTTAAAAATAAATCACGAGATTTCACTAAGAGCTATTTGGCAGACTACCGAAAAGCAGTCTCCACTGGGCCATCAGAAAAGCTGTTTCTCGTAGATTAAATATCTCACCTCTTCATCTTAGTGCATCTCTCTCTCTCTCTTTCCTTCCTAGGAAAATCAGGAATATTGAGTATATTTAATGAATAGTAGGCCCCAGAAAAGTAGCAAAGGTTGTAAACAAATATGCTAAAACGTTCTAGGGATGATTTACATTTTAGATCAAGTACTTTCACCTAAGAACATCCATCACACTGACCTCCCTGTAGAAAAAAAAAATACAGTATTTTTTTCTACAATTGCTGAAATTTTAAATTAAATTTTACTGCATATTTAGCCACAACACATGAGGCGCAGCAGTGTGTATAGCAGTAGTGAACAGTACAACACCAAATTTTCTTTAACCTCAGATGACAAATTACTGCATAACTACAACCTGTGGTGTTTAGGTCATACTAGAGTTTGCTGAAGTCCAACACTGAATAAAGGCGTTGAAGCCCATATGAATCCAAAAGCAGTATAGAGTTACTTCAAATGTAAAACATTTTATCCAAAAAGTATTGTACATATTGACTTGTGTGCAGAAATTGAAAAACATTGAGTTCTATAAAAAGCATTTCCTCCACATACGTAATAATTTAAAATACTCAAAATGTCGTAGATGTTATAAACAGGATCAGATTTTTTATGCTCTAGCCAGGTAGATGTTTTAAAGTTCACTAAGAAAGTTTCACAATGGGAAGTCAATAATTTAATGCACATTATAAGCCAACTGAATAACAATAATAGACAAAGACATATACAATCTTCTTAGTAAGTATTGAATTTCTATTTGCAAGATAGTAATAGATAATTCTAAATGAAAGTAAAAGATTTTAAGTTGTTCAGCAATTTGGCCCAATATTTGGCCAAAGAAAGCTTAGTTTAGCATCAATGAATAAAAATTATTCTATGGGTGCTTGGACGTAGCTATGTGAAATCTGGTGAACGAAATTCTCTGCCTACCTGCAGAACCTTCACACCACAGCCAACTTGTGCATTAGGCTGGGCATCCCCAAAGAGTCATTTGGAGATAATAGAGACAACTGTCATAGCACAATGAAATCTCTCACTATTTTTCTTCTGAAGAGAGGAAACTGAGGCAACAATTCTAGTAAATAATTGGCAGCAACAAGCGGCTGACTGAGATCCACTCTTGAAATCTACACATCGCCACATAAAAACCTAATTTTGTTCGTCCGGAGCAACCTATAGTGTGATGGATAAATAACAAGAAAGTATTACTAATACAATCACATCGTATTCTATATAAAAGCAATTTAGAACATAAGGTTCACAAAGAATATTAGGAAGCGAAGAGAAAATAAAACAATCTAAATGGCAAACTATCTTAGAAAAGTATTTTTTAAATCCTTTCTACTGTATTGTCAATATAAAGCAATACCATGACTTGTAAATTTTTTCTGTCACAATCCCTTTAAACTCATCTTAAATTAATTTGTTTCCATTACCACAATTTCTTGAATTGTTTTTATTTGGGCTTTCCTTTTTTACTTCTAACTTTGCCTTTGAAAGTTTCGTTCAGTGTGACTAGGCTTTCAGCCATGAAAGACATTATCCATTCCTGGGAGATATAAATATGTTATTCCATATATAAGTATTACAAAACAAAACAAAAACCACCACCATAACACTATTCTAAAAAGTAAGTTCACAGTCTAATACCACTTAAAATCAAGTTTTGAAACATGATATCTCCAAACAGAAAACATCTGTGTACTCTCATAGCAATTAGCCCCAAGGAATGTCATCATACGGTCTGTGTTGGATGCACTTCTACAGACTTTGGGGGCTACATTCATTCTATTCCTGATACCTGTACCAATGCAAAATGTAGTTAGCCCTGCAAAAAGGACATTGGTCAGATAGAAAAAAAAAAAAAAAAGGAACGAAACACAGTAATTCTTGAATATTCCTGATTAGGAATTTCAATAACCTCCAGTCCTCATTTAGCTTGTGAACTACAGGAGGACTTTTCACAGATTCAACGAGATCCAATAAACACAAGAGCTGGACTATTTTTGCTGCTGTATATTCTGTCACTGACGTTTTATATGAATAGATGAGTTAAAAGAAAACAGAATTTAGGTCTAACTAACTGCAAATACTTGTTTTAAAAACTGTTATAGTAAATGTGCTATTATGGTGCCATGTCTTCTGTGCTGTTCATTTGTCAACAACAAAAAAGGGGATGAAATTACAATGTTCATGATTGGTTTTGTTCATCTTGTATCATACATGGATTTAAATCCATTTAAAATACTTTGACATTAATATCTTTCATTAAGTAGACATGAACCTAAACACTAGCAGATTATTTCCATTTACTAATACATTTTGTTAATCGCAACCCAGTTCTATTAGACAGAAACAAGGAATTGCAAGTAAAATCTTTGTGCTCATTCATCCGATTGCTGCTTTCAGTAGCCTCTCACAGTGCAATGCTGCTAAACATTTTCATTTAATAAAACTGCTTTTTACTGTTTGCATTTTCTGGTTGCACATTCTATATAACCATGACTTTTCTTTAGGTCTGTTCCTAAACATATTTCTGAAACTGTTGTTTTAAATTAAAACAAAAGGGCCAACTCACACTTAGGTTTTCATAATTTTTATAAGTTACTCACCAAAACTTCAAACAGAGATTTGATACTGTCTGAGAAAGGAAATAATGCTCTGAAGAATGAATAAAAACCTAGAGATGTCAAAATTGTGTCCATGCTTATCCAATCTGCTCTTATTATCTTGATTTATTCTGTGGATTTGACTATTCAAATATCTATTTTGGGTTTTGGTAATAGGCTGTATTTGTTCTAACCATTCCCAAAGGCTAACGTAATTTCAAAAAGGCATTTCTGCATGAAAAAACTTCGTTTGGAGTTTTATTTAGCAGAACAAGGAGACTAGTTTGTACAGCTTGCGAAGCATAAGTGAAAGACCACAATTACACCTGAATAATTTTAAAGCTGAAGATGTTGGGTGTGTCACCATTAAAAATATGTGATAGCAAATACCTGACAGCAGAAACTGTACACAGCGGTTAAGCCAAAAGCTCCAGTACCTAAGAAACACACTTCAACAATTTGAAACAAAGCTCATTCAGCAGTATTGGAACTTAGACTGTCTACAGGTCATATGACAAAGTCGTATAGCAACATAAATACAGAGATGGTCTATAGTGTTGTAGGTGGATTCCTAGTACACTCAAAAACAAAGCCAAAATACAGAATTGGCAATGATTTCTGTGAAGATTGAAGTATAAATGACTGACGCTATCCAAACATTACAAGTTCCAGTCTCTAAAGAAGAGACCAATTCAGATTGTAAAAACTTATTCATTAGGAACAAGAGCTTTCTATTCCATATGGATAAAAGTTCAAGTGTTCTCGCAGCACCATCTCCAAAGAGCGCTGCAGGACATCAGAACGAGGTGATGGACTACAGCAGCAAACATTCTTCTCTCACTAGCAAAGAAGGTAAAAAAACCCAAACCCTCAGCATATGACACCACCATTTTTTCAAAGTCTGTATTTCTGTGGATTAGTGATGGACCTGAGGTGACAAGGACTCAAAGGAAACTGTACTAAATATGCACAATGCAAATAAGTGATTTGCACACAGACAACAGTCTTTATCGTTCCTGTCCTATCACTACAGGAGAACATTGTAAATTATCTCAAAGGTCATCAGATATTTTGTTTCCAGACCTTATTCCTATGATTTCCACAACTGGAGGAAATTATCTGGGCCAATATTAAACAAAATCATATTCCAGAAATAAACAAACATAGGCAGAATGTTTTCCAGTTTACCCATTTCTGGCTTTTACTTATTTATGATGATTTCACATTATCTTTAAATTACACAGCATCAAATTTTTGATGCACAGGTATGCTTCAAAGTATGGCATAAGTTCAGAAGAATGTCCGCAATCTGATGTACATTCAAGACTATTTCAGTTAAAATAAATGTTTAAAAATCTGTGTTTTCTAGGCAAGACACTTACAATAAAGTCTTCATGCTTCTGCAAGTCCCTCCATCAGTACGTGACAAAAATGCAGAAGCCAGAGATTAGCACTAAAGGAAAGCAATTAAGCTAACTATACATGAAATGTTTCTAAAAGAATGTGAACAGTGCAAAATCTAGAGAGCAATACAACAGGTTACTATAATATTCACCCTTCCCATTTCTTCTTAAAATTGCACACTATTTACAAACGTGGAATGCCTTCTGTTTGCCCTGAGGCAGAAAAATAATAGTTTCTGAATGTGTATGGCTTAAGTAGTATATAGAAAATTCATTGGAAAATATAGTATGCTTGCACCAGTTACAAAATAACAAAGTCGCAAAAGTAAAAAATGCAGAGATTAACAATACTGATGTTATCAGTTTTACTCATGACTAGCTTTGGTGTGCATTGTAGCTTTGTGTATTTTGTCTGCCTATCATGTACAGGAATTCAAGCCTATTGGTACAGCTCACAACAGAAGGGCCCAGCCTTTTGTTGCAGCAGCAAATATTGATGACAAAAGACAGGTAGTGAGTTCCGCCTATAATTCTCCAATTGGGCTTTATTCATCTGGCAATATTCAAGATGCACTCCATGGACAACTGAGGAGTCTCATTCCTAACTCATCGCAAAAGTGAGTACTGGTATTTACTTATAGTACACAGTCATTTTTGGTATATCACTATCTGTTCCGTTTTCAATTAAAAAGTCCAGCTCTTGCTGTTTTCTCTGATAATCAGGAGTTTATTGATTATCCAAAAACATGGTGGTAAACGAAGACATTTTTTCCAACACAGAACACTATCCATTCAGCTCTGTAGTAGCAATGCTGCAGGTAGCTAAAATTCACCCTCTGCGCTGGGCTGCACCACAACCTATCATCCTCTCTTAGAACTGCACTTTACTCTGAATGTTTCTCAGCAACATGGTGAACGTATTTTGAATACCAGGAATGCACAAAATAAACACGGTTACTTCATGGTTACAATTTTAAAACTTTGTTAGCTACTTTTTAACTAGAAATAACCATCTGTAGGCCAAGGAAAGTTATGTTAACCCTCTTTTCTTTACAGGATATCAACTACTTTGAACACAGGCATAACATTCGGCCCAAACCCTTCATAGTCTCAGGCCGAAGCAGGTTATAAATTCTGAGTGCTGTGCTGGATTTGGATGCATGGTGTTATTTTTTAATGGATACTCACCATTCATGTTAATAAAGCGTACTGATGCATTTGAAATTTACTTATAGTAGTTTATAGGCTAACACTGAAATTAAAAAACAAACAAAACCAGAAATGGCTGACTTGCAGAGATCAGGCTTGGAATTCAAATTTCTATTTGCAAAAGAAAGCAGATCCACGCTCCCACCTCAGTTATACAGGCAGGTGTCTGAAGCAACCTTATTCATGAACCTTATCCAGTTTACAGTGTAGCACCAGATATTGTATAGTTATAAATCTATGGCACTCTGAAATTCTTCTGTCCAAATGCAAATACATGTGACATGTTAACCTGCTAAATAAAAGACAGCTAGCTACATAAGTTATTATCCAAGCTATTCAGAGATCTTAAGTTTGCTTTTCAGCAGACCTCTATTCAGAAGGCAACCTAAAGCAGAGCTAAAATAGAAGAACTACCTATAGGAGAACTTTAGGAGACATGTAAAGCTCTAAAATACAGAAAAGCTTATATATTTACATCCGGCAATTTAGTGTAATATCCCTTTATCACAACTGAGAATGAAATGCCCCACTTACTATTATTTACATTATTAAATACAGAGGGGAAAAACAATGCACTCTGCGGCTTAAAAACGGAAGGAAACTCAAAAGCGCCTGGGTGATGCCATTTATTGTGACGCCACCCTTTATACTTTCTTGCAGCAGCAGTTTTTACCAGCAGACTTAGTGTTCTGCATTTCATTCTGAAAGTCTGATATGCCTGCATTTCAATTATACTAATTTAAGTCTGACAAACTAGACCAGAAAAACAGGATGGTAATTGATTCCTGTGTGCAAAAGACAACCTCTTATGGATTATCAGTTTTGTGAGATGTGTCAAATTTTTCAACCACCTGCGTGATAAAGAGGACTGTAGAAGGTCGGTAGAGCCCCACCCTTCTGTGAATAAGAACTGTCAATGCAGAACACCACTGCAGTGGAGAAAAGGTGCCCACCTCTCCTTGCAGTTTGGTGCTGATACAGGATAAATGACAAAGCAGTCCTTAGCCAACATGCCTGGCCTTAACCATAGGCAGCACTTACCTAAACTGACTTTGGGACCACTGGGTACCATTTACAGGTACCTAATCAGATTCACAGAGAATCAAATGAGTGTATCATCAGCCTAATCTCCTAATTCGGAAACCTCAATTACACAATATTTTTCATTAAAACGTTGAATTAAATAGCCACTTTCCAGCATGTCAGATGTGGTAAAAACCTGCAAAAATTAACCTGATAGCGATGCAATAAGCGTCAGGACTTCAGCTGGGCAAAGTCTGTCAGGTGTTCTAGCATCAGAGAAGTCTGTGTCTACAAACTGCAGAATCTCTGATGTGGGGTGCTACATCTACAAAACCTTTGTTGTCACAGTCTTTGCTACTTTTTCATCAGTTTGGCTTGATATATATTCTCTGCTAAACACAGCAACAAACAAATAGCCACCTTGACTGTAAATATCCCTTGAGGACAAGGAGCTGAGGCTAAATAGGACTTTGACTCAAAGAAGTCCTGATTCTGGAGTGTAGGTTTGAGCTAACAGGTTGGACATTAGCCACATTTCTGGACTTTACCCTGGCAAAACTAACTGGAAATTACAATGTAATATATATTTTATTTATACTTATAATTTATTCTGTTTTAACATTACTTTGGCTGCTCATAGCAAGAGTTGTGCTTTTTCTAGGCTTTTCCTGCTACTTTCCATTTACTAACACTATTAGCACTGACAAAACTTATTCTACTGCAGGATTAAAGATGATCTTGATTATTCTAAAAGAAAAGACTGTAAATTTCTAAGTTGCCCCTGTGTGAATTCTTTGGCTGGCTCATGCTAGGCAATGATGCAGAACTGTACCTTTGCTGTAAGGCGTGCCTACCGTTTCTGGAATTAGCCTTCTTTTGATATGTCTTTGATGGTAGAGCATATATTTCCCTTTAAATTTCTGAGAAAGTGGTCCTACACAAATTCCCCTCTGAATCAAAGGGAGGATTTTGGGTCGTCTTCTCCACCCAAGAGTAGCTAGTTGGCAGGTACTGTACTATCAAACTGTGAAATAGAGTATTCTCCCAGGTTTGGGAGAATTCTGTATGATTTGATTCATACATTGCATGAATCTGAATGATTTACAGAATCATTCAGCTCGGAAAGAACTAACCACAACCCTAGTATGCAGGTTGGAGAAAAGAGATTAAGCATTTATCATCTCATAGCTCTGAATGTCACATAAATGGTAACCAAGACTGTGGAAAGCCTGGGTTATGTACTGTTACACAGCAAAAGCAAAGAAATATTCTGTAACAAAGAAAGTCTCTGAGGTGCTGTGAAGAAAGGACTGAAGTGTTCACAACAGTGACACTGAAGATGACTTTGGGCTTAATGTTCACATTATTTACTACTCCTGTTCCAGAGATGTCAAATTGGTGTTCAGTAACTTCAGTAATGTCAAGCAACATTAATATTTCTAAAAAACAGTACCTCTTTTTCATTATATATAAATTACATGTACAATCTACTTGAAAAGCAGTAAAATTAATTATCTGAATACATACCCATTGTTCTTGTGAAGGACCACTTTACATTCTACTGGGAACACTGTAATTTAGAAATGCAAAAGTATGTCTGGCTGGTTTAGTATCTCTTCTTTGAAATGTTCTACAACTATAAAAATACATATATATTGCTAAACTAATTTTAAAGTATTAATAAATACCTTATTGTAGAATTGAAGAAAGTCTAGGAAATGTCACATTCACTATATTACACTACTTTACAGTAGTTGCTTCAACTGTGGACTGAGATGGTTGTGAGGTACAGGACTGGAACGACGTGTCTAGAATTCCAGCCCTGCAGGTGTCTATTCTGTCACTGACACAGACAACTCACATAACCTTTGTATGCTACCCTTTTGTAGATGTTAAGAATTACTCATCCAGAACAAAGAATTTCAGGGAGGCTTAATTAATTAAATAATTAGGTTCTGAACAGTACAATCAATCAAATAATTTTTACTATCTTTAAAGAAAACGCGTGCCAGAATTTTAAGGACTGCTTTATAACCGGCATTGATACTTTTTACAGGAAAATACTTTAAGATGAATACCCATACTTTTGCTTTTCTCTGCTTTCACTTTTCTGCATCTGTTCTATCTACACTTTTCAGCCCCGTTAACATCACCGTATTCCTGTACTTTTGTCTTTATTCTCTCTAATCCGACACGCATTGCGCACTCTCCTGTAACGTGGCTATTAACCCAGTGGATGCAGCACTCCCTCGGGGATTGACTGTGGCAGTGGACGCAGCACCCCCTCCTCCATTGGCACGGTCAGCTCCATCTGCCCCACGGAGCTGAAGGCCGTCTCCAAGATGGCCCCTAACATTCCCCTGGAAATGGAGCTTCCCGGTGTCAAGATCGTACACGCTCAGTTTAACACACCTTTGCAGTTGTACTCAGATGACAATATCATGGAAACACTGCAAGGCCAAGTGTCTACAGCTCTGGGGGAAACACCCGTAATAAGGTAATTGGAGGAGCATCTTTAATGTTTACGAATATCCAAATTTAGAATATACCAAAAATCATGAGCTTTAATTGTTTCTATGATAATGGGTAAGAGCATTAGATAGAACCTAAGTCATTTAAAGCCATTCTGTATTTTCATTAAAATATTAGTAATTTATGACTTTTAACCCAAAGCATTAAAGGAGTCTTTCAGAATTTACAAATACATACTTCATAGGAAATAATCTTCTATTTGTAGCTAATAAATAGAAAGTGATGATACTACCTGGACTACCAGCTGAGAGAACATTCCAAGTCAAGATTCTGATTCCCTCCGAAATTCAAAACTATTTATTATTGGTATCATAATTATTTATTTAATAACCATCTAATAATTTATTAATAATTAATAAAATACTATTATTAACTCACATTTCTTTCAACTGTTGAAATTCAAATTATGAAGCTTAGGAAATCTTGTAGATGCTTATAGTGTTCTAGATATCTAAGTCCCATTCAGGACAACTTGTTCAGTACGAATAGCTCTTATCCAAAAAGAGACAGCATTTACTTTATAGGCCTACTGATCCACCTCTGGCTTATGAATTTTATCCATGGCAATAACTAAGAGTCAGGTAGGAACATTATGTATCTGGACAACAACAATGATTAAACAAAAGTTTTAAAGCAGTATCCATTTTCTTTCAAGAGACAGTTCATCTTTCACATTTCTTTACCTTTACTTTTGCATAATAGTATCTTAGTTTTCTGGTTTACAACAGCATTTAATAATTAATAATAAGTATGGTGTAAACTAAAGCTAATTACTAATATTTTGAATAAGTAATATTCACTGGAACCAATGACCCTTTTTCAGCACCTTGCAGAATTGGGCTGTTACTAACCACAAAAATCACATTTATATAGAAGTATTTGAGTTCAACTTATCTGATGAAAACTGTAGTTCATAAAGTCTTTGCAAAGTGATGTTACTCTACTGCATGAATATCTTTCCTCAGTCACAACAATTCAAGTACAATAAAAGAAAAATTTGCTTTTTCTTTATTCTGAAATCATGGATTAAGCCCAGATTAATGAGATTTCACAAATTCCTGTGGCATTCCCGGTTTGAAATCTCTCTTTTGTTGTGGGGTTGGTTTTCACTCCGTATGCACTCAGAAATGTTATCTCAAATTCATGTAGAGGTTGTTTTTGCCTTCTGTATGTATTTGTATTATCACTTGTTTGATGTTTAGAAATCTTAGAATTTTAGGGTTTTATTAGCCTTTGGTGAGAACTGTAAAAACCAAGCTCCTTCAATATAAAAGCTTGTGACTAGAGAAGAAAGTGGTAATTTCTTCACTAGCTTAAAGATGGCTCAGAGAAATCTGTTGTCTGATGAAGATGTGAACAATTAACATCAGCAACAGGGGCCACTGCCCAACTGCGGCTGCTCTTACTGTGCCATTTGACAGCTTAGATGTTCCCTGGGAAACAAACCAAGCCATATAAAGCAAAACCCAGTCTAATTCCTTGTGGAACTACTTGCTTATTTCCAGTGGAAATTTACCAAATGTTCAACAGACAGTAGGAGGCCAGTTGTAACAGGAAATTTTAACTGGACATTCATGTATATATTAGTGAGATAACAGACCTCATCAAAGTAAATTTGGACCTTTCTAATTAGTCCCTTACCTTACGTAAAGATATGAGCTGTGATTTTAACAACGTTCTTGAGACCAGCTGCTGTGAAAATGGAACTTCTGGAGCAAAGAGCACCTGGTAATATAACAGCTGATTGCAGGAATGCAACTGCTTTGAGGTTAAACACAGGTACCGGCCTATTTCCAAATGCTGTAAGAGCCAGAACAGTAGTTATGGAAATACTTTCATGAGTTTGTAGATTTATTTTTGTAACAATTGCACAGATTTTTTTTTTTCCCAGCACTTTTTAGATCTAGAGAAGGCTATATAAAGCAATGCTACCTGGAAGAAGGAATCTTTCGGTAGCTGTCAAAACACACTGTCTTAATGTTTGTTTCCTGAACCACATTGTGTGCCTGGTAGAGCTATTGCTCCCAAGTTATGTTTGTTAAACTGCTTTATCTGCTCTTCGTCCCTGTGATACAGTGACCCATCTCCGAATGCAGTGCCTCAGTCTGACGTGTACAGGATGCTGCACTCCAACCAGGAGGAGCCCAGTCAACCTCGCCAGTCTGGCTCCTTTAAGGTGCTCCAGAATTTAGTCTCCGAGGAAGGTGGTTAATAATGACATATCTTACCTGTTCAAAGTATTTCTAAATGTTTGTGGGAAGGGGGAATCTGAGAAGAAAATATGAGAGATGAGAGCTTTAAGAATTTCTGAAAGCTCAAGTAATTCTGAATCTTCTAGAGAGCACACCAGCCTCCTAACATTTTTCACCCTTGCTTTTGTAGTTAGCAATCTCCTGTGTGAATAAAATGGGAGTGTTAATCACATTTTTCAGAATTTCTTCTCAGATTTCAAGGTTGTTAATGTAAAATTGACTTAAACTGAATGACACTTTTCATGTGAGAGAACTTTCAGGACAAGCTGCCTACACTCATGACACCAAGAAAGAAAACACTCTCTTCCACATCCAGGAAAAGAGAAATTTAAACCAACTCCTAAAACAAGTTTCACTTATCCCCTCTTCATTCTAAACAAAAATTGAAGAGGACAATATAATTTACAGTCATATTTCCTTCAAATGAAGACATTTTGAAAATAGCATTAGTAAAGGCTGCAAGTTCGTTATATTTACAGTAAGTGCACATAATAAAATACAAAAAAAATTAACCTAAAACGTAAATATTTAAAATTTTAATTTTTACACCTCAATATTTACCAAAGAGGTGATAAATACATCTAATAGTATCTATCTATCTATCTATCTCTCACTGTGGGATTTTGCTTGGCTTTTTCTTGTGTTTTGCTAATAATTTTGTATTCATATCACGTTACTAATCTTTCTGAATTTGTTGTATGGTTAGTTACATGAATTAAAATCTAATGATAGGTCTTGACTATGTTATGTTGCTATATTAAAGCTAAATCCTCCTCTCTCTCCTGCTATATACAAGACCTACTATCAGAGAATTAGATGATGTCCATGAGACAGAGAGCGCTATGTATATATTCTTGCTTTCTGGCTACAGCTACACAATATTTTTCCCAGTTCCAAAGAGGTGGAATCTGGCCCAGTAAACCTGTAGAGAGAAACTTCATTGTTCATCGATACAAATGAAAGCCTGTAAATACATCCAGGAGTGTATTTACAGGAAAAGTATTTAACTGCACCCGATGCTTTTGTATTAGCCTGCACATAACAGGATTGTTTTGATTCTCAGAAGGACGCCCCATGGGTACAAGAAGTGTGAAAGCTCCTGTAACAAAGATACCTTCTGCCATGCCTGGTGCCCAGAAAGTGCCGCTGTGTGACAAGTGTGGGAGTGGGATTCTGTAAGTTGTTTCTTTTTTGGTTTTAGAAATCTCTAGTTCAAGCACACGTCCTCAAACACCACTGCAGACTACAGGCATGCTTTCTCAGTGGTGGTCTCGGTCTCCATTTGCACTAGTAGAAAAACGCTTCTAGAGAACAGAAATATTAAAAAATATTGTTCTAAATCCCAAATTATTAACTTGCACCTAAGACACTTTAGATACAGATTATTTCAGTTTTGACAAAGTACCATCAATGCTTTAATTAAGATTTCTCAGGACCTTTTGCAAGTCAATCTTTAACACATACGTAATGAAACCAGCAGTTACCTGTGCTGCATTGTCGCAGGCTGTGAATTCTCAAAAGTTTCTTGGTAGTGTAAAGCATCCTTCTCCCAACCCAGCAGGAGTATACAGAATTCTCTGTGGGCCTGTTTTAAAGCTACCAGGTTTCTATTTAAATAACATCACTAACTTCAGGAAAGAAGATAGATAATGGTGAGCTCAGAGAACAGAGTCGCTGAGGAAAATAAGTATGGTTTTAAAACTCGTTTTGTCACCATTTTGATCGGTTAGACTGTACTTTCTGTGTTGTAAGAAAATGAACATGTTTCTTCAAACTCTAGTTTTCTGATGAACTATTGAACTATGTGATCAACCCTACAGCATTTTATGTCACTTACTCAAACTCAGCTTCCAACCTTAAATTATATAGTAGTTGGCAAAACCCTGAGACGAACAACCTAAAAGCCTTAAGATAAATACCTAGAACTTACTTTGTGTCATACTGTAGTTTCTTCTCACTTTGAATTTATATGAACTAATTGTTTTTTTTTTCTTTTCATTGTTTCCATACAGAGGAACAGTGGTGAAGGCACGTGATAAATACTGGCACCCAGAGTGTTTTGTGTGCTCTGACTGCGACCTCAACCTGAAACAAAAAGGCTATTTCTTCGTGGAGGGCCAACTATACTGTGAAGCTCATGCACGAGCTCGCATGAGGCCACCAGAGGGATACGAAACAGTTACCGTTTACCCGAAATGCTAGTCTTACGTTAACACACAAATCTATGCATGCACACAAAAAGCCACTAAAAGCTTAGACCTGCAGTACGAGAGTGTCAGGACTTCTGCCTGATTCCAAAGTAGCAGCTTTTAAACCTTTTCTTCTGGGATTCTGAGGGAGGTGGAAGTCCCTGTTAGGCAGCAGTAGCATATTATACCAGTAAAATTCTGCTAAAATATTATCTCTGAAGTTGCCAAAGTAACTCAGTGAAGTACAAACTAAACCAGCTGTACTGGACTAAAGAAAGTGAAACAGCTGAGGTACTACATGATTACGACAGCATATACATAAGTGCTCTAATCAAGACATTATTTTTAACAGAAATTTAGTATCTGTGCAAACACCAAAGCCATCCAAGTGTTACAGGCTGGGCCCTAACAAACGTAGAACTTCTACACACCACTAGAAAAGCAGACATTTTACATGGATAGTACAAAACAAGCAGTTGTTCCTGTCCACTTCTACCATCCATTATTCAACTACCATTAACGTATGCCAAAACCAGATTTTGCTTACTCTGCTTTGAATTTGGCATTATATTGACTTAATTTTCTGATGCAGCAACTGTGACAAGGAATAAGTACCAATTCATACAATAAAATGGCTTGCATAATAAAGACTGCTTAGTAAAAAGCAAAATAGAAGTTCTACATTGTTTTAATGATTTGCAGTGAAATCAGCTTTCACACCACTTAGCAGGAAATTGTTCTGAGGCATGCACACACATACATTGTTTTTTGGAGGAAAAAAACGAACAAACACACCAACCCACGTTGTAATAGGAACTCGCTGCAAATTGAGAATGAAATTAAATTTTAAAACTTTTCTGCAGAAAATTGTACTGGTTTTTTGCATCTTCATATTTCAATTTCCCTAATAGAAACAATGGAGAAATATCTTCACAATATCTTTATTGCTGGTAAATTAAAACTTGGGCAACTTTAAAAATAAATGTTAAAATATGCAAAGGAAAGATCTTTTTAAAAAGCCTGGTGAAGTCCTAAAAAAAAAAAAAAAGGCTGGAAAAATACAGTTTTTAAAACAATTTCTGAAACTTTTTAAGGGCTACATTGCTTTCAGGTAGGTGGCAGCTACGCACCTGAATGACAAACTGAACCATAGCGTTTTCAAAAAATATCAATGCAATTCATAAATGATTTATTGGGGTATTCTGAACCCACTTTAAATAGAAAAATCCACAAAATTTTATATCAAGAGTAAATTTTATATCAGGTCTAAATTTTATATCAAGACTAGCAGAAATTAACAACTTGGTGGCAAAAACAATTTTACATTATTTTTCATTCTACAATGAAAGAAGCTTAAAATGTAAGAAAATGGAATCAAAACAATAAGCTGTACATATTTTATATCTATTTTTAAAATTCAGATGAGTCCCAAAGCTTGAAATACAATGCCACATATTCAAAGACTTTTCAAAATGTCTTTAAAGTATTATTTCAGAATTTAAATGTTTTTAAAATGTGTGTCACTGCATTTATAATTTATGTCTGCATATCAAAAGCAGACATAAAGAAAGTACTGCACCCTTTAAAAGTTATTTCCCAAATAATTTCTGGACACAAAACATAATTCTGCTCCCCATGTATCATTGAGGATACGTATAGCATTTATAGCGTTTGTATTTTTTCCACTGATAAAGCCCATAATCTGAAAATCCTTTTGAAAGTGAGAGTGCATATAATGCCTACTTTTACAAACCTAAAATGTCATTTGTGTTTTAAAATATTTGCTTAATGTTCATTTATTTGTGGAGTAAGTAAAGATAAAAATAAATCTACATATGACAAAGATTCTGTATTTCTTTTCAACTGGTATGAAAAATGAGAAAGTGTGAGTGTCAAGTGACTTGACAATAATAGAAGTTTGGCATTTTCAGCCTGACAGAGGAGTATGCTTCAGATTTACCAAACCACTGGCAAGAATGAAACGCAATTTTTGTATGAGGCATTTGCGTATATAATCTGGGCAAAATTAGCTTTCTAAAACTGAATGAGATCATGTGCTTTCAAAACCGAAGACCCAAAACTGTCCTCTCTTTAACAGACCAAACATACCAACAGTAACTGCAGGGAAACTCACCATAATGTAGAGATAGGAACTGTCAGGTTAAAAGAAAGTTACCGAACATGACCTGTTGCCAAAACTTTGGGGACAGTGCAGTGGCATTGCATCATCACATGGTGCTATTTTGAGAGGTCTGAGGTTGGAAATGACTTTGACAGAAATAGAAGGTAAACCTATCTAACTGCAAGTACCAAATTATGTGAAAACCTTTACAGCAATATAACATAAAGGAAACAAAGAAGTCCTAAAAATGCAGATTCTAAAATCCTTGATCCTGAAAAAGGAAAAAAGTAGGAAATCTCATCCTACAGTCTCTTCAGTCTGGGGGACTTGATTATAGAGATCAAAATGCAAGAGAAAGATACAACGATTCTCTCCCATGCTCACAGCCCAATTCTTTATCTCAGCAGAGTGTCAGTGGTTCCTGGCACAAATCCTTTACAAAGTGACCAGCTAAAGGACTATCTGCTTTATCTTCTGGCTTAAGAATGGCATAGCCAGTAAATCATGATAGCTTAATGCTACTGTGCCTCTCAGCTGTGTCCGGACTTTTTTATATTTATTACAAGCTGAAGAGAGCCGTGGCATTTATTTTTAGACAGAGAGAAAGATAGTAAGTGTGACTTCACATGCTTGTTATCTCAACTCTTAAGATGTTGATCAACAGGTGTGAAAAGCTTTCCTCAGCTATGCTACTGCTGCATAAACAGAGAGGAGATGTTAAAAACTTACATGAAACTGTAATTGTCCAAATGAGCAAGTCAAGAATTACATCTGAAAATGCACAGGTTAATTTATATGGTACTTTTGTATCAACTGTTCCAAGACAAATGCTTTTGGTCTTTTAAGTAATGCTGAAGTGCTGCCAAAAATTCGAAAACTAAAAAGTTCTCTAAAGTATTTAAAAGAAATTATGTTGTTTCCACCAACTCAAAAACTTTTTTCTGTTTTTTCAAGCACATTTCCTCACTTAAAAAAAAATCAGACCAGCACTTTTGTTCAGATCAGAAGTGTGCTATTGAAAGAAGACCCCCCCATCACTCCCAATTCCTGCATTTTGGTTCACACCACACAACTGCTTCAGAGTACACAAAGTGGTTTCCCTTACGACGAAATTCAGCTGGAAGATGATCTCTGGGAGCACTACTAATGCACACCAACCACGGATGGGAATTCTGTCCATAGAATCAAACTAAAGCTAAATAGCCCCTCCCTGAAACACGTGTTAGGTAGATGCCAGGTCCTCAGTGCCAACTGATCTGCTTCTACTGCACCACACTGCCTGATAACGCAGACATAGCTTGAAGCATTTCTTTCAACTTTCATAAAGTTTCTCAACAGAAAGTAAATTACTGACTGTTTAAATCCAGAGATACACCCAGTATTTGTACCTGGCTTCAGATGTTCCAAGGTTCAGAAGGGTTTGATCAAGAATTTTGGTTCTAATTTCTATAAAACATATAAAAGGAAACAACTGGGAAGTTGGGTATAGTTCTGGCTTGCACTTGACTAGAACTCTGTTTTGGGGGGACTTTTTCACAAGGACAAGATTATTATTTACCTAGTGGGTTCATATATTTATAATAAAATGGTGGAAATAAAACACATTTGTTGACATCAATCCAGCAAACATTATCTTCAAAGGCAACCATAGTCTGCAGATTCGCCCTTTGTGTTTCTTTTTTTCCTCCTCTCATCCGAGAAAGCTATTCAGATAGCTTCTTTTGAAATTGTTAACAAGAAACTTCCACAAGCCAATTATTCCTTTTTTCTTAATACACGAAGTTTTAAAATAAAATGCGTAAAAGTCTTCAGCCTGTCCTCAGTACCACCAGCCAAAATCTTTGTCTCTACAGCATATGCTTGATATGTAATATTATCCACGCACTGTTCGAGTTCACAAAGGATTTACTTTCTATATATGGTAAAGCACACATTTGTTTTAGCACACTAAGTGAATGTTTGCAGTTACATTTGGTCTACCTAATCCTCCCCCTCCTCACACTAGGGCATGATCCAAAGACCAGTAAAGATTTCAGGAAAGTCTTAAAAGATTGCATATTATATTACTCTGGAAAAAAAATGCTCACTGGCACAGGCTAGGACAGTTGTCCAAAATAGAACTTTAAAGAAACACTGTTTCATACAGTTCATGTGCTGACAGAAGTACAGCTGTGCTGGAGTGACAAATCCGGAAACACAGAACAGAAACTGTGGAGTAGTTAAAAATTATTATTTATTACTCAGAAAACCAAACATTCAGTAAACACCCAGAGGGTTCTGAGCAAGAGGAAAAATCTCTTGCAAGTTTTTCATAGTCTTGGCTCTTTCAGCAGCCTAGAAAATTTAAATATTAATTAGACCAGATACACTAAAGAGATATGACTGGACCAACATGTTCAATGGAAAAAGAAAAAAAACAGTAACACATGCAGACAAATTGTCTCAGCACACTCACGCCAAAACCCAGGTTCCATATTACAACAAAGAGCAGTGTTGTTTATGATTTCACACAAAACCTGTAAGGTGTCAGTAACAACACCTTACGCTCTCACCACAAGGTACAGAAATATTCAGTCCATTTGCAAATAGAAAAGAATCTCAGCTTCCCAGTGCCAGCTTTGCAGCCAGTGTAATTACAAGGTGCCTGCAGGTTGTGCAGACACCCAAAGCACAGGCATGGGTAGTTTCCTTCAAGCAAGAGTGAATCCCAAAGAGAATCTGACTGCACAATCAGTCTTTCTGTCTACTTACAGCTAACATAACCTTTTAACATATTGACTATTCAGTTTGTGTATAGAACTCATTCAATCCATTAATTATAAATGAATGTCATCTATTTAGTAATCATATTTCTGACTGAAATGTCTCTAATTGGCAGTGTCACAATTAATTCTCACCATTGCTATACTTCACAGAGACTGGGCTTGTAAAAATTTTACTTCTACAGCTTGCACATTCAAGAAAGTTGGGAATGGGTTAAAACTGTCAAACATTACACATTTAACTAAGACACTTTTATTTTGGCTTTTTTTATATTTTCCAGGAATTCCATCCCTTTCTTCTGCTTTACTCTTGCAAATTCCCTCAATTTCACTTTACTTTCACTGCAAGAATATCCCCTCCTTCCAAACCACAGTCACTTTTACAGAGAGCTTCTGTTCACTGCTCTAGATCTCTTCCACCTCTTTAAGCAAGCCAATTCAGAACTGTACGCAAGTAGGATGAGGTAAAGCATACAATTGTTTCAAAACGAGATTCTTCCACTGTCTCCCTTATTATTTACAAGAAAAGCATATATTACAAGAGCACTCAGAAACAGAAATGGCCCTGCTGTATCAGCCACTGCATAGAGAATAAGAAATACTCTTAAACTGTAGCCCACAGTTTAAAATTCAGACTAAGCAGACAAAGCAACTACAGTATGGAAGGGAAAAGATACAATATGAAGGGTAAATGGCGTGATAATTTATAAACATTTTGTTCTTTTTCTTTTTTTCACATAAGGTTGGGCAACTGAGGTTGAAATGAAGCTGTAAGGGTAACAAAGTGAGATAAAAAGGCACAAATAACCATTCAGCACAAAGAAAGAACACACAGTGTAAAATGCGTAAAAACTAATCACGCACAAGACAGCAGCGAGATCTTTTATCAGCTGATCTAGCTGCTGGCTGGCTCGTAACAATACCTCTCTTCCCTAAACTCAAATGAATTGGAAAAATGACCGGGTAAGGATCCTACACTGTGTTAACAGGACTGCTTCTTTATACCTCTGTTCAAATACAAATTAATGACTACATAACTTCAGGGATTTCAGGAGATGCCTTGATCCTACCACAGGATTACAATTCTAAAAATGTTCACTTATTTCTTTTCTGACTCGTAATTTATCTATCCTTTTCCGTTCTCACTATGACTTGTTATGAGATACTTCTCTATGAACACATACACCACACAGCTCTGTTCATTGTCTTTCCTGCCTACTTCCTATTCACTCCTTATTAACAACCAGCCTTCCTGAACCAAGAGCTACTCTCACCATTGACAGAGTATGAAAGAGTAGCATTTTAGAAATGATGCACTGAGATACAGTGCTGTCTCTCTTTACAGGCCCACAAAAATGCTAACGAGGTAAGCCCCTTTATTAAGACTGGAGTTCTAATGACTCTGTGACATAAAGGTTGTTCTTCAAAAGTCACATCTAAACACAGATGTAGTTTTTGATGTTTGTTAGCAAAAAATGTACCAGCTATTGCCCTGCTCTAGGTAGAAGTAAGGATTGAATAAAATATGCTTCACAGTGGTAGCTTCTGGGCAAATAACAAGCTCTCAAATCAATCATGGTTCTACTGTGGCATGTAAGGGAAAAAAGCAAAACCTTTGAAGCATTCAGACTGCAGTGCTGCACTGGATCTCATTGCTATTTCCTAAAGGCCATTTCACAGCAATTAAATTTCCTAAAAACAACCCTTCCTCCTGACCACTGAAAGGGCTCAAACTCATGTTCTCACCACAAAACAAAATACAGTAAGCTTCTGAAAGCAGGACAATCTCTTTTTTCTCCAAATCCCAAAGTCAGATAAAAATTTTAAGTGTCTAACCTTACATCTTAAGTACCAATAACAAGGGATACTGGATACACGGTAAAAATTAATTAGCAGAATAGAACATTACAATAGCTACACTCGTATAGATTCCTACACATAAAATTGGGCAAGTTTGCCACAATGGTGACAAAATAATTCTCTTTTGATTTTATATCTTAAATGACTCTGCCCTTGATACTTCAGACGTCTCTGAAAGATGTCAAGTCACATAAACTGACAGTAGCTCTGACTTACACGTTGCCTCTCAAGTTAGAGAAGCAATCTGACATCTCCAAATATTTAATGTATTCTGTCCCCACGATCAGCCTGTCAGATCCCAATGCCTCACATACTTGAGTACTTACTGCTATCCTGCTTTAATAAACCTGTCTAGGTTGCACCTGTTCAAAGGTCTGTAGAACATGTCCACTCATCATCTCACAATAACTGAGAGGTGACAGCTGTCCATGTAGCTGATTCTAACATTTCTGTCATATTTAGGGACACAGACACATTCAATCAGCTGTTCATGCTTAGCCCACATTTCCCTAAGAACACCCAGGGGGCTATAAAGACCTGAGCCATGCAGTCGCAAGACAGGTTGGCATCTGGTACTTCAAGCTATGAGAACAATGGACTGTTTCCAGATATGGTTCTCTCCTTTCTTTCTTTTATTTTTAAATAGAAACAGTGAATGCAGTTGCTCACTCCTTCTGTGAAAGCTGTCTTTAGGAAAAAGACAATCAATGTCAAGTATCACTTATGGAAAACCCTAGTAATCCTCCGCAATTCTTGCACCCTCAGAATAGTAATGCCTGCCATTCACCTGAAGTTTTACATTAGATGATGTTGAAGTATTTTGTGAAATAAAACAGTATTTTTGCAATCTTTTTAAGGGAGGGGAATGTATTCGGCACCAGTTTTAAAAAATATATTCAGTCTGATTTTATTCACATTATTAGCCTCTAATCATACCTGCTAATGGGAATAAAAAAAAAAAAAAAAAAAAAGGAAAAGCAGAATTCTCCTCATGTCTTCAAGAAGAAACAATTTACCTTCCCCTTCAGTGAATGTCTCTTCCATCTTAAAATGACTATCTGTAAGAGATAAGAGAAAGACTTAACTCAAACCATAAGACGAAGCACTGTTTCACATCACTGGCTGTTCGCAACCTCTTCCAAAGGTTTCTTTTTTCTGCTTAGCTCAGCAACTCAAGACAAGGCCTGAGCAAGCACAGGGTTTTTCCCAGGCAAAACATTCGCTCAAAATACACCACCTGCCCTTCCCCCAAAGATGAGTGTTTTAATCCAATGAAGACACACATTTTTTTAAATATTAAAAAATGTTTAGACGTTCACGGCTAAATGACCATAGTTGGAAGAGGCAAGAAGTTGTTACGGAAAGGATGCTTGCTTTCTGCTCCGCTGAGGTGAGACCTGAAGTTTTCTCCCATCCCTTTTCTCTATCTGCTTTTGCTCAGTAAACCCACCAAGGGAGTAACTTCATGACAAACAACTGACTACTTTGTATATATATATATATCCAAAAAATACATTTTGAAATTGATCTTCCTCATTTATCGGAACTTGTTCTACAGTTTATATATTCTTCTTGAGGCCTGGAATAGGCACTCTTTGTCAAAAAAATATTTACTTTCTCTTTTCAAAATCAGGCTTTATCACCATATCCCATTCACTTATTCACAAAACAGAAATTATTTTCCTGTGATGTGACCAAGCAATTACATACTTTCATGCCATGACTTTTTTTTCCTTTTTTCAACAAAACCTTTAACTTGAGATTAGGTATCACACTCACTCATTGTGAGTGACAAATCTTAAAAGGGATGTAGTTGGCAGCCCTCAGCTCTTAAGGCAAACAATGATGACTGAAATGAGTGGGCCACCCGAGGTACCACACAAGTATAATGGCATCCACATGGTCCCATTCAGAACCTAATGCCAAAACCATTTTCTGGGGCACAAAGGGGATCTCCACCACCTGTACTTGGAGACTGGGACTGTGCAACAAGGGTTCAGTTGAGAGATTTCTCCCCTGATCCTGCCTTGGTGGCCACAGCAGTCCCGGTCTGGCAAGCTCTCCGAAGAGCCTCCTTGTCCTGAGTCGTGGGAGAACACAGGCTGCTGAGAGGTCTTGAAAATTACCCTTGAAATACGTACTCTCCATCGCACAAGGTGCTGTACATTGTTTCTTTATAGGTTTGTGCTGCCCTTGTTTGTGGGCTTTAAGATGGTTTTTGCTCTTGTATATTCCAACTGCTCACTGTATTTTTTTATTTATAAGACTTCCATTAAGTGCATGCCAAGCTCATCCTTACAGTGTAAATGCTGCATCATATCATCTCCTCTTTGTAGTTTTTGCTTTGCAGATTTTCTTTTCTGTTTTCTTTCCCCAAATTGCAATTTGATAAACCAAATTCATGAAGCCTGATAAATTCCAAAATATCATCTTTAAAGTGAACATTAGGCTTCTTCTACCAGACTTCTTCCTCATTATTTACTCTCTGTTCACCATTGAAATTTGAGGCTGAATTAAGGATTCTATCAGCTCTCCCAAGTTAGCTCAACTACCTGAAAATTGTTAAGAATGCTTTATAAATGTCTTCATATTTTAAATCTGCCATACAAAATCGATAACTTTTCGAAGTTGTTGGTGTTTTTCCTCAAACACTACATTATTCCCCGAACTTAGTAATACAGTCTCACAACTAATCGCCTTGTCCTTACTCAAGTAATGGCATGCTGCTAAACAAATCCTCTATCTCGGAATCCTGAGTACTCCTTTCCTCATTTCACTTGTCACTGCTTCCTGGATTTCCTCTACTCATTGCTGTGCTTCTGGCACTTTTCAGATGCACTGAATTTTTAGCTGCTGCTCTATTACATCTACTCCTGTCCTTAGATTTCAGTTTCTTTTCCTTCCACATCTCTCGTGAAGATTTGCGGTGGTTTTTAACAAGCCTCTTGCATTGGAGATGCAATTTAGATGAGACTTTATCTTAACAACAGGTAAATAAAATACTGTGGAAAAGAGTTCATGAGAGAAGGAAGGACAGCTACACATATCTCCACTGACTGCTAACACAGAACTAACACAAACTGGCTGAACCAATTCTTCATTTGTAACCAATCACCTAATGGCCCACTGTCGTTTTCTGTGATTTTGTGCGGTGTTCAACTTCCTGGCACTTCTTTCTGCACTGGAAAATCTTCCTGTACATTGCATGAGAAATGAAAAAAGAACATTCTCTTATTTTTCACCATTTTTCTTGCTGGGGAAATAGAGATGACCTCTTATGGGTCAATTTCCAGATGTGTTTATATAAAATGAAGTGCACAATATAGTTTATTTCTAAACAAAACAAGGTACTGGTCTTGTTTCAGATAAACACGTACATCAGAATTTAACAATTATCATATTGTTTTCAGGCCAAGGCTTCCATACTTAATTCTCCATTTGTCCCAGTTTGGGACTAGATGCTTCTCTCTATTTAGGAAGCTGTTTTATTTTCAGTTTTCAAATAGCTGGTCTTTTTATTTAACTGCAAACAGGAGCTGACAATTCCAGAAGCCTTTTGTTGTTGTCCTTACTGGCTTTTCAGGAATCTGGGAAGCTCACAAGATCACACCAAGAACAGTCTCTATAGCAGACGCACCCTCTGATGGTGCAAACAGGCAGCAGAATACCACAAAAAAACTTCCAACTCATTGTTATTTTTCAGAGTAAATTCATAGTTTCATGATTGAGAACCTTTCTTTGGTCTTTAAACTGGTAGTATACCACATGATTCACTCTCCACTGACTGACATTCACACACAGACTCCTGGTAATACTAACTTCGTGTGTTGTGTATGTCAATTCCTACACGTATCAGAAGGAGAACTCACTAGTCTTAATGGTTCTGACAAAGAAGACGTAATATTCTGAGAAATTTCCACAATTTGGATGGCTTATACCAGAATCATGAAGGGGCTGAGCCTGTAAATTATTTTTACATTTATTCAGCAAATTTTTCTTGCATCACCAGTTTGTTTTTCTGCCTCTTGCACTGCTCAGCAGCAAAGCCTTCTGCTGTCTTCCAGATCTTTCCTGGTATAGTAGTTTTTCACAACTTACAAACAATTTGTAAGTTATCTTTGACAAAACAACCCAATGTAAAAAAAGTCATACTTGATTTGCTAGCATAGCTTAAGGACAAGCTGAAATGCCTGTTCGAAAATCAAATATATTAACTATTAAAAAGCCATTCCCAAAACTTTAAGGGCAAAGTTCTCTATCAGTGACTGCCAGTAAAAGGTTCTAATTCTAGTTCCAGAAGAGTATGGAAGAAACCCCTCTGGAGACAACATTGTCACTAATGTTAGAAAAGGATCCATAAAAACCTGAAAAATTGTAAACAGGGAACAGATTACAGTGACAGATTTCATGTTCTGTTAATTACGGATTGTGAACACAAGCCCAAACTTCTTTTTCCCCTCATGATGCCACAAAAAATGAAAAAAAAAAAAAAAAAATCTGAGTTGGAAGGTAACTAGCTAAAGAGAAGATTTATTTTTGTTGGTGTTGTGTAATACTGGTGGACTAACTCCAGACATGAAACTCTTCAGCTGTCCCTTGACAGGTGTAAAGCGGTTTCACTATTTGGAGAGCCTGAAAACCTTGACTATTACAGCTATGCCATTCTTAAGGACTGGGAGTCATGATCCCAACTTAGCTCTTTTATGTACGTAATTGCAAACTAACATTGCAAAATTATGTTCAAATGTACCACTATCGTCTGTCTCGGCCGGTGGAACTATAATCTTCCGATGCCATAAGCACACATGTAAACTTTTAGCGTAAGTGCTGAATGACAAGTCTCACAACTGAACATTAAAAAACTCAAATGTCTTCAACATCTCCCAGAACTAAACTACTTAACCAACTATTATAGATTTCACTCACTTTCTCTCTGCCCCCTCCTCCCCCCCACAAAAGTTAAAGGAAATAACTACACACAATTTGAATGTGAAATAAGAAGGCTGAGGCTTAGCTTGTTCTTCCATGAACAAATCCCACAAAATCCTTAGCTTTTATGCAATATTTGGTTTAAAATACATATAACTTCTACCAATACACTGTCATACAAGTTTTAACTTAAAAACCTGACACAAATCAAATTTAAAATAAAATTTAAAAAACTGCACACTAACTTTGGTAGTACTGCTTTCCAAAATAATGTCAATGACAAATGTTAGCAGTTGCTTTTGCAACCAAAGGCTTCCCATGTATGTCAGCCTTACAGGTGCTTTAGGAGAAGCAATGGGGCTTAACAACCTGTGTCTAATTTACAGACTTTATTCACCTGAGCCCCCTAATCAGGTGAGGAGTCTTTCAGTGAGTCTTCTCACACAAATAGAAGTTATTAGTAGCGAGCATCTGGTTTTGTACTTCAAGCACAGAAAGCACAATGTATATTGTTCATATACATTTTAGTAGCTCCAAATATTTTGGTAGGGAAACTTTTTTTTTTCCCCAGCAGGATGAAACTACATTAATTGCAATCTCTTTTTAAACAATGTACGGCAGAATGTTAATTTTCAAATGTAAATGATAAAAAACGTATCACATATACAACTGCACTGTAGAGCAAGCCTGCCCAGAGTCACAACGCACGGAGGTGCATGCAATAAAAAGTTAAAATAAAATTTAAAAAAATAAAATAAAATAAAATAAAATAATAAAGAAAATGTAAGAAGGAGGCACCTGGCACGCAGGCGCACTCCCCTCCAGGCTGTTGGCACTGTTTCCAAGCAAGCAGCTGCCGCCGGCCCCTCAGCGACGGGCAGGAGGCCAAACGGGTCCTTGCAGGGGCTGCGGCAGCACAAGGGGCGGCAAGGCAGGAGTTCCTGCCGGGACACCCCCTTGCCGTCCCCCTCTGCCACCCCGTGGACTCGAGGGGGCTGGGAGGGGGCAGCCGGGGCTGCCTTTGTGAGCAACATTGTGCGTGTGAAACATTAATTCTTGGTGTTCGTAGTTCACATTTCGAAAGTCCAGTCAAGCAACAGAGATGAAAATTTGGACTTAATAAAGAAATGATCTTACATTATTCATGATAGCTTTATATTTAGAAACTAAAGGTTGCACTCAGAAGAATCAGACTGGATTGCCATATATACTTGAATGCCACTTTGCACGTTTTTATTTCCTTTGTTGACAGTTCATAGTCTAAAAAATGTACCCTTCACCTTTTGTATTTAATAAAATGTCAGCTGTGGATTCTTGTAGTTGTTTGAATTTAATGATCTGAAATGTAAATGAAGAGAAACGTATTAGATTTTTGTAGAATATCACTGTAAGTTACAAGAGTTTTTGTAAAAATGAAAAACTCTGGTACACCCACTCCTGTAATTAGATTTAATGACTTGAATCCTCGGGAAGTCAAATTTATTTCAATACAGCTCTGTGTGAGAACAAGAATCTACACTAGCAAATACAATTATAGGATTATGGTCCAAATATCAGAAGATTTCCATTGGAAAGTACATAAAGAACTGTAATTCAGTGGGGAAGCAGATGATTTGAAAAATGTCTTACTACGTTTCTTAAAATCTATGAGCCTCATACTAAGAGTAAATTCAGTTCACAGTTCTCATTCCTGGTAATAACCCACCAAAGATAAATACATTCCTTACAATTCTTAGGAAGGAAACAGTAGTGCAGAATTTGAAATACCAGTTTTAATTTCTCTCTGTGGAATTTCTGTTGGATATGTGAGATTCTTCTCTTTAAAAATATTTTTAATGTGTCCATCATAAATGTATAAGCAAGCAGATACTGATACTTCACAGTCAGTCTCCCCCTTTCAATTTTGAAGCCTGCTTCACATACAGATAGGGTTTTTTCCAACGAAAATATTTCATTTGAGAACATAAATTTTTATTTTGTTGATAAAACAATAATGCAAACAATTATACTGATAAGAAGGCTACTCAGACCAAGCTACCACTCTTTTTTCCTTTTACTAGTTTAATAACACCTGTGCATACACGGCAGGTTGTGCTTTCTTACATCAGTGTTGGTAGTTACTATACTTTTTGGTGTACTAAAAGTTACTTTCAATTCTTTCTTACTTTCTATTAGAAATGAAAAACAAAATGCAGTAATATGTAGCTTCTGGTTCTGCCTTGTCATTGTAATAAAAACTTCAAACCACCCCTGCAACTTAAAAAGTGATTACGCAAATCCAATGCATGGTGAAATAAAGGAAATATACAGCAATGGGTGAATAAGGGAGGTGCATATCTTGGTCTTTACATATGATATGTAAAAGGCAAATCACAAATGTGAAGATTCCCCTAAGACAGTTTTTCAAATTTTAATCAAGTATTTCTAAAATATTTCATGCTACTCATGGAGTATGCAAAATAATACACTTAACTGACCTACACGCAATCTTAGAAGTGAAAGTGATTTCTCTACATAACTAAAGAACAGTCTTGATTTTATGCTTGAATTACAACAGAGCCAAAACCAGAAAATAGATTTGTTTAAGAACAAGGGTTATAGCTTAGTAAGACAAAAAAGTAAAGAATTATGTGCTTATCTGTCTAGACACATACACTGTGTACTATAGATCTCGTCTAACATTGCACAGTGAGATGTTTGTAGTTAAGAATCCAGTCTGAGGGCCGTTGTTTCAAAAGCTTCCCAGGCTTAGGGTACCTAATAACATGTTTGCCAGCAGAGGGAGCCAATTTTATTCCATAAACTTAACAGAAGACAAAAAACAGACTTTAACAGGAACTTTGCTTGTCTTTTTATATTTATCAAGTCAGAAAATAATAAAAAACAATAATTTTTCAGTGACATCTGTATAGCATGACCTTGAAGGTCTCTATGATACTAATAGCCTTATACAGTAACATGGATTTGCAGAAGAGAGTGCGAATAAATTTTGAAAGCCAAGCGCCTTATACATTTGTTACCTTTTTGTTAATAATTCATTCCTCCATTTACTCAATTACTTTAGAGAATAATAAACAGCTGTGCTAAGGACTTGTGGTAGACAGCATACATGAAACTCAAAGGAGCTTACCTTGTGACATTTAAAGCTATTACGCTTGTAACAGGTCTGCTTTTTGGGCCAGAAGAAGGATGAAAAATCTTTTGTTCTTTACTACTTCTGAAAGGCTGAGTTTTTTTAGTTATATAAGGTTCAGCAGAATGACTTGGGTAAGGATCAAAGGTGCCTCCTTTCATGCCTCCTGGCTGAAAAAAAAAAAAGAACTTTTCAAAGTGCCAATCTACAATATAATTGAGATGATTAAATATTTATCACGCAAAAGCAAGTAAGAATACTGAAAAACAGACTACATCATATTATATATTAAAAAAATCTTTAAATCACAATTGAAACTTTAAGGAAAACTATTATTTTGATGATTTCTTAGTTTTAAATGTTCTTTTGTAAGTCTGGATTCTGAGGAAAGGATCTTGAAAATATGACAGAAAAAGTAAAAACATAACTCACTAAAATGAGCTATGTTGTGGCAAAAGAAGGGAATTTCAGTGTCACTATTAGTTTACTAGTATACCTCCACGTCCAGTACTGGTGCAGGGATTGTAACATACAGCAGTGCTCAGGCATTATTATCAACATGCTTTCTGATATACAGGATTGAATACAACATTGGCTTTTCCCGAAACGTTACATCCACTAGTATTACAAGAGTGGCAAATTTTAATTAAAAAACGTGCAGATACCTGATTAATTCTTTGCAATCCCCTAGTACAGCTAAACCCCACAGTCTGCTGAGGCTGCAGTCCTGAAAAGTGCAGCAGTAAGTGATTCAACCAACAATAAAGCAATTTCTTCTGTAAGAATTTATATAGCAGAAAGGCAAAGTGTGCAGTAGCTTGGGAAGTACAGCTAATTTAAACATACGGGAAAAGCATATATGGTGTAAAGGATGGGGAGCATGGAGCAGGATCACCAGCACTGTCGGCCAGACGAGGTGCTGACTTTTTAGCAGCTAACATTTCTAAACAGATTTCCATTCTCAAAGATCTCAGCTGCCTCATCTATGAGGCCAAACACCCAACACACTTATTCATGTGTTAGCATTTTTGCTGTCTCTCTCTGAACAGTTATATTTTCCTTGCTTTCATCATCTTCCTCAGTCAAGGGTGAAGAACATCACAACAGGAAAACAGTGGTTAGCACAGTATTAAACGATTGACAGTGGAACTCCAAAATGAAGAGCTGAAAAGTGACAGATTAAGGGGTGTTACCGTATTGAGTATCGGAGTCACTGAAGAGAGAGAGATTTATTCAGCTTAAACCCATTTCAAAGTGAAATTAAGTTTTAGCCTAAGCAGAATGGCATAAATTGAGTATCTCATCTCAAAAAATTTATATCAAGATGGAATGTTTTATGGAATAGGAAAATATCCATTTAGCTTTTACAAAATAATGACACTAAACAACTGGAACTAATGAACTATGTTCCTATACAACCTTCATAGTAACTCCGGGCTTTATTTCTTATGCCCTCTAATCCTTCCATGTATATTTATTCCTACCCTTTTCCTTCTTTTCTCCTAACTACTGAGGAGTTGGCAAATTCTAAAGTGGATTCCAAATTTGTGTCTGCTGAAGAACAAGCAACAGATAACCCCTGAGTTTATTGTGCAGCCTTTCCCTGAGCAGAGGAACTAACCTGAGCTTTTTTGTTCCTTCCAGCCATCCATTCCCAGGACACTTCTGGGAATTCTCTTGTAAATGTTTGTCTACATAGGCTGAGAGCAATTAGCAGGTTCAAAAATAATGTGAGTGACTGACAAGATTCCAAAATAGGACAGCATTTAATTTTGCTACAATAATCTAGTCTTACTGTCATTTATTGCATAACCTTTTGCTTTGTATCTTTTTATGGTCTATGCAACCAATTAACTGCATGTTAACAGCACTACACAGATTTTTAAGAGAAACTCTTTTAGGCTACTTGAAACTGGTTAGTAATTGTTGTTCGGTCTAAAAAGATTCCATTGCTTTGTAAACTGAAAACAAAGTAAATGGAATAATACATTTTCTAATAAAAATAAGACATTATTAGCAAACCCAAGCATTTATTTCTATCTTATGTACTGTAAGGAAAGCTTTTAACAGGAAATACCTGAACATTTATCTTTTGCCTCCGGTAGCTATAAGACAAACTGACCTTTTTAGCAGGAGAAGGTGGTATGAAAGGTGCTGCAATTAGCTTCTCTGGAAGTGGTTTCTTCAGAGGTGGTAAAGGTTTGTCACTAAAATAGGGATTCTCGTCAAAATATGCCTGGGGATATAGATTTAACTTGAAAGGCCCTCCTTTAAGCAACTGTTTATGTTCCTCTTGCGCTTTCTGTAAAACAAATACTTTGAAAGAAACAATCTTGAGGATTTTTACAGCATGTTATTCTAAGAGAAAAATGGAAAGCATTTGAATTTAGTCTTGGAGAATGCTCACTCTAACTTTCTTTGCTCTTGTTTGATGATGGAGGTATTTTATATACCCACCATGTATAATAGAACATAGCTTCACTGACCAGGAAGCACAACAATCACTATGAAGGTATGGTAGGAAAATGTCAGGAAAAGCGCTGTGCATTAAAGACGTGTCTAACAGTATGGTATACCTGTATCTTGGGCACATACACACACATGCCTGAAAATTCTGCCTGCCCGCATCCCAGCTGCTCACATTTGGGTGGGCACAAACCACCAGCCTTTAGGTTAACAGCCAACAACACTAATACATAATAAAGACAAATATTTTTACCTTTGCATTTATTCTTTCTAGTTCATACCCATCAGCTGCATGAGGATATTGTTCACCTATGGTAAGGTTTGGATAACTGTAAAAACAAAATTAATTACTTGGATGTTCAAAACTCAAGGAACATTTAATAAAATACTCTGCAAGAAGAAATAGCGAAGTTACCCATATCCAGTTCCTTTCTTTCCTGGATTAGTATAAAAATTCTTGCCAGGAGGAATGTATTTTTCTCTGGCCTTCAGTTGTGGAGTGAAGTACGGAACCGGACCTCCTATGGTTCCATAATAGGTGCCAAGTCCACATCTAAAAATAGCAAATGAACACATTAATTAATGTTTCGCAAATATTTCAGGCTTTCCGTATCTAGAGTGCTAAACCCAAGTAAGTAGAAAACTCAAGCAATAAATATATCTCAAGAGTTAAACATAAAAACAGATTGGGTCCACTGTCCATGGCTCTACTACTACAGCAATTCCATGCACAGTATTACGGACAAAAAAAGAAACAAGATGACAGCAGAGATGGAGTTTTAAGGAATCATAATAATATAAATATGCTTAATAAAGGTTGTTTTAATTTTGCACCAAGGTGAAGTAACATTGGCAGAGACAGATTCACAAGCAGAGACCCAGAGAACAGGTTAAATAGATTTGATGCCTGATGACAAGAGGACAGTCTTTCCCGCAAGTTTACAGAGAGCAGTAAGTTAGTGTGATAATGGAGTGGCAGGCAACGTGGGGTACCTGTCTGAAAGGGTTTTTTTCTGAGAGATGTTAGCACTAGTTAACTTTCTGTCTTGTCACAGAAGGAAAGTAAAAGGAGGCACAGCTCATATAAGAGAAACACCTCTGCCTACAAAGCTGCAGGAACGTGCAAAGGCTGTTTTTTAAAGACCACCTTGGAAATTGGTATTTCCTGACAAGCATATGACATGCTCTCAAAGTACACGATCATACATCTGCTAAAGGAGAAAAGGACCAAGACAAACTAATGAAATAGCTGAATGGCAATTTGGTCCACTAAGCTGCAGCTACAGTGGTCCAAAAAAACTCCAACCAACCAACCCTCTGTCGCCATGTCCCAAAAATCCAAAACAACAACAGCAACAAAATAACAGGGGCTACTGTATGAGATGTGGCAACTACTCCAGATAGTCAACGTAATCTGCTTTGCCTGTACTGTCTCCAGTTATTGTGGGGAGAGAGTGAAGTGTTTCAATGAGTTCCTACTTAAAAGGGCAATTAATGAATAATGACATGACTAGGATGCCAAGATAACATTGTCATCTTCACACAGAACACTAACCTGCCTGTTAATTACCTTCCCTTTATTTGGGGACTTCATATATCCGTATATAGAAAAAACCAAGCAAACTGACAATGCACAGACAACCTTTATCTTCGTGTTACGTAGCCCTTAAATTAATTTCATATTCTTTAAATGTCACTTTTGTGTGTAGGCTTTTTAGATGCCAGTAACAAAATAACAGAGAACAGACATACGAAGAAAACAAAGGCCCAGGCTTCAAGTCACATATCCAGATTACGGCAGCCTTTCCATTTGCAGCCAGCAACAAATGTGGCTGCAATGTAAAAGGAAAGATTCCCAAGAGCTGTTTATCATTCACGCAGCCAAGAATAATAACTCAGTGAACAGCAACAGAGCTCTGCACTAATTCCTTAGTTAAGATAGCAGCTAGTTTTGGATGTAAGAAACATATAATAACTCTCCATAATGGCTTCAGGATTCCATTAAAAGACAACCTAACCACTTTCCCAGCCTCTGCTTTGTACTGCTCTGCCAGTACAGATTTAGGGGAGGATAAAGACAATAAAAACTTGTCTTAAAGGTCACATCTAGAAGAATTCAAAAGTCTTACAACAAGAAAAAGAGCACTAGTTGCTGCATCCACAGCCAACAAGTGCATTTGTGGAGGCAGTACATGGAAGAGAGTGCACTAGCAGGTCTTCATTGTAAGCAAGACTCTCACTGTTGGACACAGAAAGTAAGTGAACAGGACTCTCACTGATTGACACAGATTTGAAATCAGTGCCTAGCTGCTTCTAACAATCAAGACTTTATAAATAATTTCATTGCTATAAAGTAAACTTGTAGTTGAAAAAAAGTTTTGAACACAGGGCTCAAATACTGTCTGTCCCATCTGAAATAGCATGTGTATATCCAACAGAAAGCCTACACACTATGTCTTACATTCCTATTGAAAGCTAAGATGTGTCTGTAACACACACCAGAACATAGCTAATCCTCGCATCCTAACATATGGAGATATAAAATAAACAAGAGGTTACTTTCCAAACTTGCCAAAAGCAAAGCTGCAGAAAGATATGACTAAATACAACCATGAGACTGTAAGAACTAGGTCCTGTACACAGAAAGAATCCTCTTGTCTCTTATCACAGCAACTGGCTGAAAACAAGATTGTATCATTATAAATGCCTAACCAGGCTCTATTTGGTTTTACATGTGAATTATAATAGTTATATGACACCAATTGCATTGGTGTCATTTTGTCATGCAATTAATGCTGCGCAAATAGCAAAGATGCATTTATTTCAATATTATCCACATATTCCTCAGCTCTGTAACATCTTCTGATCATCTGATAGGATAATTGGTATTTTTTTAGCAAAAAGATAATGGATATGGATTTGCTGAGAGGAAAACATTGCACATGGATAATGGCCCCTTTTCCTACTGCCTGTGCAATATATATGCCATCTCTATTATGGAAGGCTCAGAAATGGGAGGGAGAAGATATTGTATCTAACATGTTCCAACAGATTTCCTCCTAAATCAAAATGAAATATTCATTTGTTAATTATCCACACCCTTTCCCCACAGCCATCTTCATTGTCATTGAAAATAAAAAGTTAAAGGGTAAGAAAACTGCTTGCAGAAAAAAAAAAAACCACACAAACAAAAAAAACCCACAAAAAAACAAAAACAAAACCAAACACACACACACAAAACACAAACAAAAAACCCAAACAACAACAAAACCACACAAAAAACAACCCAGTAGTTACAAGCAAGCATCAGGACCTGATTTCTACCTGCATTCAGCCTTCCCTGTGTTGCTGCTCACAATTATTTGCTCAGCACTAATGCTACATTGTATAAAACAATACTGTAGTCTCATTACAGGCTTTATAAGAAACAACCTGTGAAAATCATCTTTAGCATACAGAAAAGAAGAAAGGGCAATTTAAAACATTTTCACAACACTTACGGCCATTTGTCTCCATTACTGGGAATGAAAGCTTTGCCCAAATTTTTCTTTGCTTCTGCCAATCTATAGCGTCTCCTTAGCTGAACAGGGTCTGAGTAGGCTTCACCTTCGAAAATCCTCACAAACTCAGGATCAAAATAACCTGCCTGCAGAGCTGACATTGTTTTGGTCCCCCCAGGTAACATCTGTCTGTTCTTGGTTGCAGCTTCATTAAAAGGGCCTTTAAAAAATAAACACTGTAAATAACTGTTCAACGTTAGTAATTCTCTTAGCCTGCATTAAAAAACTAAGGTCTGGATCTGGGTGGCTCAAAGAATGCGCTACAGAGCATTTTACTTGTAAATCATGCTTGTAAATGGTTGTTTCTGAAAGACAATGCTTTAAGAAGGTATTTGTAGCACTTAATTTTAGTTTTCTAACCCCTGCACTTGCTTTAAAGCAATGGAGAGAGCCTGGTTACTCCAGATTACAACCCACAGCTAGAGCTGATGCCTATTTACATACTACAAGTAATACTTCAGAGGAACATCTCTCTCTCCCTCTGAGCACATGCCAAGCAGAATAGATGAAGTGCCTTCGGATGGGTTTTGAACGCCCAGCAGCTCAGTGTGGCAGAAGCATATCAGCCAGGGTTCTGGTGGACATGTTCATCACTGACACAACAACACAGAAGAAATGTCCATATTAAGAAGCCAGGATTATTTTGCTTTATTACTTCAAAGCAGCTACTGAGGGTTAACCTCCATAACCTTACTAATTGCAAAAAATACCTTTCTCCATCGGTATTCCTATTAAACAACAAGAAAAGGAGGATGTTCTTTAAAAAGACAAGGCGGGGAATCTAACACAAGTCAGATCAGAACAGAAAAAAAAATTGTCATTATTTTTAAATTAGTGTTGCAATGTAATTGCCAATAAAAGAAAACCTGCTGAAAGAGCACACAAAAACCACTATTGTTTTTCACAAAAGAAGGAAAACACTGGATACTTGCAGATAATTAATATTTTAAAAAAAGTATACACTAAAGTATTTTATCAGTCTATTATGCATATGTATTTTTCAGTTCTACTGGATTTTTTCTTTCTTCAACATATTCATTCCAACATATCAAGCCTTTCTCTTAATAGTACAGACCTGAGCAAAAAATACGCATGAAAAAGCACTTCCCTCTAGCAAAAAAAAAAAAAAAAAAAAAAAATTAGAAAATAGTGACTCTGGAAGTAAATGGATGCTAGAGGTGGTCTTTATCATCGTGATTAAAATTAAATGTACTTACGCATATAACATGATACATATTTATCTCCGATGGTGACATAACTCATTTCACTGAAGAGGCCAATCCTCTCCATATCACTTTTCCCTTCCGCAGGCATGGCTGGATCTGTGTCACAGTGCACTGCACTAAAAAGGGTTGAAGTATCTTTGTTTTGTTGTTTGTTCTACTTTTTTGTGCTACTGCAAAAGTCTATGAGCAGTCCACACCTGTAAACAAAAAGTTTATTTAAGTAAAATGCAAGAAGTTTTGGTTAACAGTGTTAGCAATAAATATAATCTGAAGAAATTAATCTACAATATGATTGACAGCTCTGGTGCTCATAAGGCAAATGGACTATGTGGCCTTTAGACACCATTGTATCTCCTCTATTAAATTAAAAACATGAGTGGAGAGAGAAAATCAAACGCATTTGCAATAGAACTGGAGCAACTTATTGAATTCCTATAGTTTGGGTCAAAATTTTATAACTGGTATCTTCAGAGTACTAAGATGACAGGTTTTTGTGGCATTAACAGCTAGTGATAAAACATGCTGAGCAGCCTCCTTCTTCATCTTGTGGATTGTCTCTAGCAATGGTTTTCAGTCACTTTCTAATAACGGTACAGGTCAGTGTACGGACAAACCTGGGGTAAAATATAAAAGTGCAATTTTGGAAGCTCTCTAACTAATCCAAGACCTGGTCGTGGTAAATATCTCCAATTTCTTCTTGTTTTTAATGCAAACGATTTACAGTAAATATTAGGTTTTCCTCATTGTCGCTGTCATTGGAGCCTGACAGAACTAAGGAAAATGCCTGGTCAACAAGTGTAAGGAACTCAAGGGCTTGAATAGAGAGCAGGCTTAGCACAACGATTACCAGGGATCTGATTCCCAGGAGCAGAGATGGGAATCAGAATCAGCTAGAGGATGAACTGCCTTGAAGAGGAAAATAATGATGTATGGTAAGTTCACCACGAATAGAAATTAAGTTCAAAAAAATTGGTTAATATGCTAGGAAAGCTATTTTTGGAAAGTCATTAAATATAAGAATTATCCAAAAACTCAAGGTTATTCAAACAAAGAGCTGAAGTATCTGTGTCCATACAGCTCAAAAGAGAGCAGGGAAGTTAAGACATTAGGGTGAAATACAGATTAAAGACAATATAGATCTGGCCCCATGTTGGTACTAACTATGGGGGCAAAGGCAAGATGAAAGATAAGAATGAAAATAACTTGGGCAGCAGAGAACTCTCAGAGATTAATATTACAACCTAGCTGTACCTGGCACATGAGTGCAGAGTAGAAAAGCAGGAGCATAGCAGTGGAAATATACATAATAATATAAATTTTATGTGTTTTATTATACAGAAGGGCTAGCCACATTTTGCTTATGTTCAGCACAGAGGATGAACAGCATACAGAACTTTTTAAAAATTCGGAGCATTTTTTTTGTACCATGTGGAGGTTCACGCAGCATAAAACGCAGCAGACCTTCATTAGGTAAAGTCAGTACTGTCCTTTGATTATTGGCAGATCTACACGTCGAGTAAGGAACCAAAGGGCAGGAAATAACAAATAGCACTGAGACCACAGAAACCAGACCCTTGGAAACAAACGTAAGGGTTCACTGTTAGGAAGCTAGTTGGCATTATTGATGAGGAGGCTAGGAATAATTTATTAAAATGTATCAAAGCTATAAAAAAAAAAAATAGACCTGGCATTAAATTCTACAGTGTAAAGCAAAGATTGCTGATCGAGGGATTAATGGGAGGGAGTTTGGACCTCAGCATTTCAGTGCGACTAAGGAGATCTAACAAGGTGGACGAGCCGGGCCCTGAAGCAGCAGTATGGTGGGACAGCAGGCAGGCTGGCGCAAGGCTGGAGTGTCTCCCAAGGAATCTGTAGGAAAGGTGAGGAAATACCAATACTTTGCCACCGAGCACTGACACCAAATACACTGGATTAAGTACAGCTCCGGTTGCCCGAGCTAAAGAAAACTCAACTCTGCACACTGCCCCACAGTGCACCAGCTCAGCAGCGAGTGCGGCTGCACCATAGGGTGTGGAAGGGCAGTGAATCACAGAATCATTCATGGAATTGTTTTGGTTGGAAAAGGCCTTTAAGATCATCGAGTCCAACTGTTAACCTGAGCACTGCCAAGCCCACCACTAAACCATGTCCCTAAGGACCTCATCTACACGTCTCTTAACCACCTCCAGGGACGGTGACTCCACCACTTCCCTGGGCAGCCTGTTCCAGTGCCTGACAACCCTTTCTGTGAAGAAATTTTCCCTCACATCCAATCTAAACCTCCCCTGCCGCAACTTGAGGCCATTTCCTCTAATCCTACCATTTGTTACTCGGGAGAAAAGACCAACACCCTCCACGCTACAACCTCCTTTCAGGCAGTTGTAGACAGCGATAAGTTCTCCCCTCAGCCTCCTTTTCTCCAGGCTTAACAGCCCCAGCTCCTTCAGCCGCTCCTCATCAGACTTGTGCTCCAGGCCCCCCACCAGCTTCGTCGCCCTTCTTTGCACTCTCTCCAGCACCTCAACGTCTTTCTTGCAGTGAGGGGCGCAAAACTGAACCAAGAGGGCACCGAGCGGCCCGTACTTGCCGGAGCCGGTACCTCCCGCGCACGAGACCGGGCCCGAGAGCAGCGCGTGGAACCACTGCCTGCCCTCCGTTGGTGACGGTTGCTCAGCAGGTGGGAAAGTCCAACCGGCGGATGGGGGCAAGTCTCTCCTATTGTTTCTCCCTCCCCGGCTCCCTGCGTTGGTACAGGCCAAGGTGACGGCCACTGTACCGGGGGAGTAGTGATTCCAGCTGTCACGTGATTCCCGCGACCGCCTCTGCGGGGGGGGGAGCGGACACTCTCCCCCGGGCGGGAGCGCGCATGCGCGGGGAGGATGCGGGCGGGCTCGGCCCCCGCGGCGGCGCTTACGGACGTGGTGAGTCCGCCCCTCCCGGGGCCTCGGGCGGGGCGCCGCGGGGAGCGGGGGGTCCCGCTCGGGCTGGGTTAGCAGCGGGGCCGGGGTTTGACCTAGAGGCTTCCCCGGGCGTTCCCACCAACACCCGAAGCGGCCGCGGGGAGCGGCCTGTGGCAGCGGGCGCCGCTGTGGCGAGGGGGGCGGGCTGGGGCCCGGTGCCCGCCTGCCCGCTGCAGGCGGATGCTCCGCCGCGGCGTTTGGGCTTCCAGCCCCCAGGGGTACCCGCGGAGAGGTGGCGAGGCCCCTTGGGCAGCTTGGGGTGCGAGGCCCAAGGGGTGTCAGGCGGGGCTGTGACACCGCCCGTGCTGCCCGGTCCATCCTCCCCTCTCCTGTGGACCTTGGGGGTCTCAGACAGGGCTGCGGCTTTTGTCAGGGGTTGTCAGATGGCCTCATCATCCATGCCGAGCCGCTATCAAAAGGCCAAATCCTGCCTTATTCTTTTTGCAGAGCTCTGATTTTCATTCGTTAACCTTGTGTTGTAGTCGTTCAAATAAAAAAACATCTGCCGCATCAACCCAGGTTAACTCTTTTTTCACGTGATGGCATTTGTGCATCCCCCACTCCAAGGCCTTTCTAGTGTAGATAACTCCATTATCTAAAATAGTATCCAAAACGTTATGGACACTCAATCTTGCCCCTTTTTGTTTCTTGGAGTAAACTTTGGCTCTCCAGGTTCAGGGAAACCTGAAAATCTTTCAGCCAAGGTTAAAAGTGTAGATGGCTATATATTCATTTGGCATGTGTATACCTTTATATGTTTCTCTTAGAATACTCTTAATGGAAAGAAAATGAGTCCTACATTTTGATTATTTTATTTCATTAATTATAGCATGGCATCTGGAAGTTTCCCATACTTTGTAAACAAAGAGTTATGTGACAAGCCTCTCCAAAAAGGTTTAAAATTATTATTCTTACAGGTGTTTGGTGTGGTTTATTGGAACATTAAAGTCTGTGAATGATTTTTTTGTGGACTAGTAGATTAAGCAATACCCACCTTCTGGGCTGGCACTCCTTGGTCCTCCCTGTGCTGGCCAAACTCTTTTTGGAGTGGTATGTTGAACTTGGCTGGGAATTCATCTGGCTGAAAAAGTCTTCTCTCAGTAAAAGGGTGGTTTTCCATCTGCACAAGTTCTCTGATGAAGTTCATGTTAAAATGTCTGAAATGAGCAGCGGTGGGGACACAAGGCGGGGACTTCAGAAGGTGAAAGAAACAGCTCGATGGTCTCTGTGCTGGCATAAACAGCTCTTCTGTCAAATGTGAAACTCAGCCTGGGTTCTAGAGGATGTCCCTTCCCCACAGCTTTTTTTTTCCTTTCCCTGGAGCTGTGATTTCCTAATCAAGCTGAATGCACATTTATGGATGTGCTTAATTAGCTTTCCGTTATAATGCTCAGAGCAGTCCTTGGTTTACTTGAACAAGAAGACGACTCACAAGATGGAAAACATATGACATTTGGATAGAAACAATGATGTTTTAACCAAAATATTTCTAAATAGCAAAAGTATAGAATTAAGACTGTCTTGTTTAGGTAGGAAATGTGTTTTAAGGGCCATTTGTAGCAGCACTTGTGTAATAGAGGTACAGGCTCTGCAACTATGTGCTGCTGCGACGCTTGGTTCCCTGTTTATTCACCCTGAGCAGCTGCAGTAATTACTGATGTGCTCCCACACTGTGGCATAATAACAACCAATTGTAACTTGGGAGAAAACATGTTGAAATAACTGTTCGTTTTCATGGCTTCTTTTTTCTCCTTAGGTAATTCTAGAAGCTATGGACATACTCTTTAGAATAAGAGGAGGCTTGGATCTTGCATTTCAGCTAGCAACTACTGATGGTGTGTCTGTAACACTATAGTAGATTTCTTAATAAAAGGTTATTCATTTAAATCTTAATTAACTATGATGTTTATTTTCATGGCGTTTGACCAGATGTTAAGTGCTTCTTTCCAAACTCATAAAGGTTATGTCCAAAAGATGTTATTCTTTATCTCCATTAATTTTCTGAGAGTCTTTTTCCACTGTATGTTTTTTTATTTTAATCTGAATTTTAGTTGCCATTTTAAAGTAATTTTATTTACGTATTTTTCTTGCTTATGGATATGGTATTGAGATCACTTTTCAGTTTGATCCCGAAGTTGTCACTGAAATTGTAAGCAAACAGAGAATAATTTAACAACAATTAATTTGGTTATAACAGGATTATATTAATGATATGGTTCTGTGATTGCGGTCTAGTCTTTCTAGAGTAATAGAGAAGAAGAACAAGCTAACTAGTTACTTTACTGAATTTAGGTAGGATTGGCTACTTCATTGCCACGTGATAACAAGGGAGTAGACCACATGGTGTTAAGAGGCTCCTCTAGTCTCGTGTTCTTACAGTAACGTGAAATTCACTTCCAAAGGTCAGTGGCCATTGAGCTATTGCAGGGCAGTGTGGAAGGAGGGTGTCTTTAGCTCAGCTGTAGCTCATTCTGCATTTTAGAAGGACGCATCTTCACTAGAAACTCAGAATTCAGTGCTAGTGAACCTTGAAAAGGAACTTTGGCTCCTTTCGGTTTGTAATGTGGAACAGAAGTGTTAAATAGGTTGGCCTAATGGGTAGCAACTTTTTGTGAATTGCATCTTCACAGAAAGGCTATTTATTTGACTTTGTTTACAGTGTAGTGAATTTTAACCACAGTCAAGCAGAGTGATACTGAGGCTGTCCAAGTGCAGCATAATATTCTGCAGAGAAATAGTGTGCGAATATGGCAGATCACTTCTTTGAAGGCAATGAGGTTTTTTTATAGACTTCTGGTGCAACAGTCAACTAGTAGTGGCCAAATTAATGTGTTAAAGAGATACGTTCAGTATAGTCTTTAATTGTTTGTTAGGGTTTGTGTAGCTTGTTGCATCCTAAGTAATGGTTGTTAATCTCCTCAGTGAGTAAAACAACACTGGTAATGTGCCAAAGTTGCTCTGTCATATCCAGTATTGGCTCAGGTTGTGAGGAGTGGGTGAAACTTAAAAAGTCAAGTCAAGCTCTGCAAGATTAACATCTGTACCAGTAATAAGGATTCAGGCTGATCAGGGTGTGGCTTACAGTTCTAGGTGTACATCAGCCAAAATTTGGTCTGCAGCTGGATTGTAGGCCCTGTTTTTCCAAAAATTTAGTGTGGTATTGGTTTGTATTTCTGTATAAGAATATGAAGTCAGAAGCATGTGACTCAGATTGATTTTTTCCAGTATTTACACGAAAGACTGAATATAACCATATGTAGAAGTTTGTTTGTTTGTTTGCATCTGTCAGCTTGGTTAAGAGTTATTAGCATAAGAACTGGCTATGGTGTAGGCTATTCTTCTGTAATCCATTCAGCTCTTTGTATTTGACAACATCTAAGAGAAATAGTATGCTTTTGTTCGGTCAGGTATGAGTGTAAATGTTTGAGACAAACCTACTAAGTGAAATCTTATCTCAGTTTTTGTTTACATAGCCATTTTTATGATCATAACAGCACTTATGTTTTTCTTACAAGTGAAAATTTTTTTTTTTTTTTTTAAAAGTATGCCCAGCAGCTATAACAAAATTGTATCCTTATTGTATTTCAGAGGCATCAACAAAAAAGGCATTAGGATATGTTTTCAGTGATCTTGCAAACAAACTGTCCTCCGATGTTCTTGTATTAAGAATTTGCCACAGTTCAGTCTATGTGTGGCCTAACAATGGTATGAGCACTGTTCCAGAGCTGACTGATGATTCTGCTTGTAAGGAGATAAGACGATTTATACAGTGAGTATATTTAAAACATTTTTTTTTAAATAGATCAGTTTCAGATTATATAAACTTCTCTTTCTGTTGATACTTCAGGTTTGATCAAGATGATGAGACCAAAAGAAAGCTTGGCAAAAAAAAGGATAAAAAGTTACAAGATACGGTACGTGTCTCACCACACTAATAAATTATATTAGACAACCTATCATTTAAACATTTTTAGATCTTGCCTCCCTAGGCTTTTCTATACACAAATGGACATTGACATGACTTAGAATAATACTTTTAAAGTTGTTGAGACTCGGCGTGAATGCAAAAATCTGTTTACAGCAGATCAGGACATGGAAGTTTGTCTTTAACATTACAAGGTGTTGGTTTTTTTTAACCCCAAATATTTCATTACTGGGTTTGATACCAAATATTGACAATCTTGCCTTCTCGGTGGATGTGTTGTTGGAGATGTACTATTGGTGTCTTTATTCTCTGCAGCAGCAGATAGTCAATATAGACCTCATGTTGGAAATGACGTCTTCCTTAGCTGCTTTGGCTCCAGTCATTGAAAGGGAGAATAAGGAACACCACTACATTAATATGACGTTACCAGTTGATGTTGTTCTATCTGTTTCTCCAGAAGAAACATGGGGAAGGTAAGCATTATCCTGAACTTGTAATGGTTCAGCTTCATTTCTGCTTTTTTTTTTTTTTTTGAAATAATGAAGTAAAGCTATATCAGTAATCCATGTAATGAAGTGGCATATAGTATTTTTGTAATGGAATTTATCTGCGTAAATAATAAAAGCTCCTGTAGATAGCTGTTAGCTGTAATAATCTTGAGACACAATCCTTTTGCTGTCTATAAAAAATTCTGTTTATCCATGGCTAATAGATTTGATAACGTGTAACCATTGCTTAGCAAGGAATTGAGAAAGTTTTGTTCTAAAAATTCTTTTAAGTACATGAGTATTTGTGAAAGTGAGAGTTGGAGGGTATTTGATGAGCCTTTGTAATCTCAGTACTACATTAGGGGCTGAAGCTGGGTAGGTGAAGGTGGAAAACATTCGTCTTCCTCTGCATTTTTTCCATAGGATTTGACTCTGAAGGATACTTAATGGGATGAATAAAGTGCAACAAACCCCCATATAGTTATATATGTAACTTTTATTCCAACAAACTCTTATAATGGTTGTGTTTCTGATACACGACCAGGGTACCTGCGCTTTGGAAGGTTGAATCACTAGGGGGTAGTTTCTGTGTATGGACGTGGTTTGAGTAAAGCACAGTGAGGTTCTTCTGTCTTTCTCTGTGAGAGTGGAAGCGTGGAAATAATTTCATCAGACCAGGTGCAAATATGCATATAAGTGTTGTATAACTATTGGAGTTATGAGAGAAAATGATCCACCATCACTGTTCTGCTCTTTAAATGTTCTCCCTTGTATATTGCAGGGTACAAAATCTCCTGGTGAAAGCAATTCACGGGCAATTAACTGATATGGAAAGATGTATCATGAAATACATGAAGGGAACATCAATTGTCGTGCCAGAACAATTTCATTTCATGTTACCAGGAAAAAATCACCTTGTAACAATCTCATATCCTATGGGTATTTCAGATGATCAACTGGAAAGTTACAGAAAGGTAAAGCCAACAAATACTAACAGAACCTGATTTTTTTTTTTTTTAATAATTATTAATATTGTAACTGAAGCTGTAGTAAAGCTTTTCATTTAGCCAACATAGAATAAATACTAACAGATACTGCTACTTCTAAAATTTGTTTTTATTATAACTGATGCAGTACACTGAATGTGGAAGCTTGATATATTAGAAGTTATTTCATAAAATGTGCCAGATCTAAGTTTTGTAAGGGAACAATAGAAGCTTTAGAACTACATAGGATTTGTTTTAGATAGGTTTTATCTAAATTATACTTCTGGCGCTGGATTCTTTGAATTTCTCCACTTCCATGGTAGAATATCAGATTACTTGTGGTGTGTTAGTACTTTCAAGCTTTAATATGTGTCCTGAAAGGATTAGGCTTGGGTTTTTTTTGTTTGTTTTGGTTTCTTCCTTGGGGCTGTGTGTTGCTGAGGTTTTGTGTTTGTTTTCTGAGGGCTGCTTATTGTGGCTTACAGCTGACCAGGTTGAGCTAGCTTTTGTTAGGTTGTTTTTTGCCTTCTGGGTTGGCATAGCTAGGGAAAGGAATATGGGTGAGGTGGATAAGTGTTCAGATGTGGCAGTCCTTTCAGATGGAGACGTGTACCTGGCAGATGGCACCTCAGGTCACACAGTTACACAGTCTGAGTGTGAGGAGTGCATCTTCTGCTGCCTTAGAGGTGTAGAAGCCACTGGGATGTTTCATCTTCTGTTTAAAGCATTACTGGGTATATAAAGCCTAATTTATTCCTCACACTTGCAGAAGCCTCAGGCGGTGGCACATTAAGTCTTTCCTGCTCTCTCTCTTCTGTTCACTCGTCTCCACTGATTGCTCAGCGTTACTGTAGGTTCAGTGTTGCATCATCTGCGTAAAATATATTACCTGTGCTACACACATCTTCCTAGATTGTCTCATCATTCCTTTCACTCTTAAGCTCTGTGAAGTAAGACAATAGATCTCTTTAAATGTGGCTGCTGTGTTGTAAACAGTGCTTCAAAGATTTAGAAATACACAATCTGCTTACACCATAAGTTTACTTTCTTTGTCTCAGTACGTGGTATTTGTATGTCTTCAATAGCATTTAAGATTATAATTCAGAGTGTGTCTGTCTATACTACTGCATAGATAAAACAGTAATTCTTTTCTGTTATGGTGTATTTTATCATACTTCCATAAGACACTTGTTGCTCGTGATCTCTTCAGTGGGGCTCCAGTGGCAGGCGTTACTTAACAGAACTGCATAAAATAGTGGGCCCTTTAGCTGGGAGCTAACCCTGCACAAGGGGGGAGATGCCATAGTAAATGTATGTGCTGAATGTTTAATTAAGCAGATTTTAATATATTAATTTGCTAAAATAAGCTCTTTAAATTGTTTATCTTTTTTACTTATAAAGTGATGTTTCTTTTAATCCAAAATATGAATTGTGCTCTTTATTTTTATTCTAACTTACATGTAGGAGTTGCATGGGTTATTCAGTCTGCCTTGTGACAGGCCATATTTCAAGAGAGCAAATGCTTATCATTTTCCAGATGAACCATATAAAGACGGATATCTTAGAAATCCACATTTACATCTTAATTCGCCTGGCATGGAGTCTGGTATGGTACGTATAAATTGAAACATTTGTGAGGAAGTACTTTTATTTTAGTTGAGATTTATTAAAAGAAGTAATTTAGAGAGTATTGTAAAGATGAGAAAGTGAAGTAACTGACTTGGCCTTTTGAGCAAAAGGGCTTCTTTGCCTAAAACAGCATTGCTTTAACTATATTTGTCCCAAAGAAATTGCATTTTCCTGGAAAATAATGTATACATTTTTAGCATGTATTTTTAAAGTTTCTCAGAACCAAGAAAGAAATGAAAACTCTGAACTGAGACATTTAGGAGACAAAAACAGGAGGAGTAATCATGTGTGAATAACAACCCTTCACTTCTTCCAAAGATTTGCAATTCCCACCTAAAAGCGCTTACAGTGCAAGTGATAAGTTACGTGACTTCTCTGAAAATTGATGCGAGTGTGATCAGGTGCATTTGTATTATGTCTTTATGTGCAGGTTTATTTAGTGCATGGTGTATATAGTTATCACCACTATATGCAGGATCGGATTGATGACAGTGGTTGGGGCTGTGCCTATCGGTCTTTGCAGACAATCTGTTCTTGGTTCAAGCACCAAGGTTACATTGATGCCCCTATACCAACGCACAAGGAAATCCAACAGGTACAGAACATTTAAGCAGATTAATAATGTTATGCATATTTGTCCAGAAAAGTTTGTGTAGATTACTTTTAAAATACCAAATTCATAGTCTTTGGATTTGCGTGCTATTTTTAATTTATATCTTAAGTTGAACTACAGTAGCTCTGAATTATTATTTTTAATGAGTTTTATTACAGGAGGTCTGTCTCCAAATGTTTATTAGTGTTGGGTATCATTACAAATAAGACTCATTAAAATAGTCTTCTAAATATTTTCCTTGATTAATGTTCTATTAGAAGCTCAGATTATTATATTTTCACTGTTTTTACCAAATGAAAGAAAACAAAGAACCTGATGTACCGTATTAAAATCAGTTTTAATACTGACTTTTGTATTCAGTGACAGCTGGATTGGTCCCCAGATGCTTTGTATTGATTTACTGCTTGCTTTTGCAATGTTGCCTTTGAGAGCAGTGGGCTCTTTTTTTTTTAATTCTTCACTTTTTCTATTGTGAATTCGAATGCATACCTGAATATGTTCATTTCTCTTAATAGCACTGTAGAAAAACTGTAGGCTTGGGTAGCTATTTTTGTACGCCTAGCAAAAAATACTGCAATGAATCTTCAGTCTTCTAAAAATACTTCTTTGCATTGTATTTATTCAATGAACATTTTAAGCACAGTTTGATTTAGTCCATAGAACAACTTTGATCATACCTAACAGGGATGTGAGCACTGAAGTTGAAACTGCATTTCCTGAACATTTCTGAGTCCCACACTTAAAAGCAACTGAAGTCCATATGCTCCCATAGTATTTTTACACATCTGGAAGAGAGTGGTGGCCTTCAGGGGACTTCGTGGGCTTCGTATCCTGAGTGGAAAAGGCCCCCCTCAAGTGCTACATATAACATACAAGCCTCAGAATGGAGAAGAGTTTAAAACAAACCACAACCCTCAGTGTATTTCAGTGGCCTCTTCCTCAGCACAGTATTTTATGGATCCTTTTCAGAGATGCGTTGAATGGGACTCCAGGTACTTTAGTCTGTGGAGTGGCCCCTGCAGCACAGGCGATGCAGCCCGTTCTGAGCTCTGCCCGTGGAGCTGGGGTTAACACTCTGTGCCTCCAGGCACTGTTCTGTGGTAGTGCTCAAGTGACGTTTCTGAGACGGAACTGCAGTGAATAAATTCAACATCCATTTGCCTGCTTTTGACTGGCTAGCTTCAAAACATGTTCCCATGTATATTAACCAACTGCATTCACAAAAAGTGGTAGAATTGCCAATTATATGTTGTTGATGTTTGTTTTTCTTCTTCATCATGATGTTGCGAAGGCGCTGGTTGATGCTGGAGACAAACCTGCAGCGTTTGTTGGGTCACGGCAGTGGATTGGTTCAATTGAGGTACAGCTTGTTTTAAATCAGCTTTTTGGAATAACATCAAAAATATTATTTGTCAGGTAAGAATCAGTATCCGTTTAGTAGCTCAGTAATTATTAAAAAGACTGAATGCCTTAAAATGCAAATTACCATTATAATATGTGGAATAAATAGGATAATAAAAGAGATAATAAATCTTTTAAGGATTCCTTGTTCATAAACCCTTTGTTCCTGCCTTTGGTTGTGCTAAGTGCTTACAAATGAAGATGTTGCTAAGTTTCTTGTGGGCTTGGGGTTCCAGTTTGCAGTTGCTATAAATTGCTTAACCATGTGCAAACTGATGTGGAATTCAGCCTGTTCCTTTGCACCACAAACATAATTTTTGAAGCAGTCTCACAGTCATAATGAACAGAATGCACACTGGCAGTAAATTGTTACTTCATCTGCAGAGCTAACCCCTCAGCTCAGGATTGAAGAAAATTGCTGAGCAGCCTGGAAATATTGTTCTCTTTTGTGGATTTGTACAACAGATAAAACAAGGGATGTATTTCAATTCTGACAATGTGACGGTCTCCTACACAATAAAGAACCCGACAAATATATTTGGGAGAAAAATAATAAAGTTCAGCATCTATCAGAAGTAAAATTACTGGACTTTTAACATTTTGGGCAACACTAAGCAGGCTAACAAATCCTTGAACATTTTGTGATAAATACAATCATGAAATAAAGAATACATACTAATTTAGCATATATGAAAATTCTCGTCAAACAGAATACTGCTTATGAGTTTTATTTATTTAGAATGAATTCTACTGTAGATATTCTAAAAGACCATATGACCATGGTGATGGTGATTCTAAATGGTAGGAAAACTGTTTAGTTCTTCAATATTTTGTCAAGCTTTATATAGCAAATTTAAATCTTTTTTTTTGTTCCAGAGCTTATATTTGCAGATGATCCACCTATTATTTATAGCAGCTGTGACAGGCCCTGCCAGTATGAAGGTTTTTGTTTCTGCACATAAGACTATAGAGTAGATTCCTTTGTGGACTGAGTGAGGTTGCTCATAGTGCTGCTACAAGGAAGCACCAATGTTTTTCAGGATTCTGAAAAGCCGACATCACTAACAGGCTGAGAAGAAGTGTCACGCATCTTTTTCAGCTGATCCCTGGCAGTGGACAGCATTTTTATCTTAGGCTTATTTCCAGTTAGCACCTCTAACTCTGCATGGAAATAAGACTTCACAGCTGCACCAGCAACACGAGTACTGAATCCATTATTGTAAATGCACCAGTTCTCAGAGTTGCAGTTTTGTGTTCTGTCTGCATTTAATCCATCTCTTCAGGAACTTGAGAAGCAGGCATACAGGCTTTCTTTGGGTTTTCAAGAGAAATACAAAGACACGATATTAAAGATATTTGTATTAATTTTCTGCCTAGCTTCTGTCACCACTTTGGGGAGTTGGTCTAACCAGAATCTGTAAGCTGCATTAAAAAAAGCTTTTTTAAAAAACCACTTCTTTTCAGATTTTCCCAGGATGTTTACACAGGAAAACTCTGAGCAACTTTCTAATCAGTTACCTATGCACTTAATGAGTATAATTGATAATTAGAGAATTAAGCTTAGTGAGGATGACCAACCTATTATTGTTTTTCTTACCTAGCCAGGGTTCTGAACTAGCATTGCAGGGAAGAGAGCTTGCTAATCATTTCAAGACTGAAGGAACTCCAATTATGATTGGTAAGTGCTCAAGTGTCGAAGAACACCAAGGAAAGTGTGTGGCCCCTCTGTGCTGAACTTAATTTCAATTAGAACTCATTCAATTTACTGTACAAGAGTTAATCAAAACTCTAGATAAATTAAAAATTATGCTTTTCCCAAGGGAGCCAGGAAAATGATACAATTTAGTCTGGCTGGTATCTTTTCACTCAGTATTAAAGCGGCTAAAAAAAAGTCAATCTCAATGGTGTTCTTAAAAGCTGCTGTGAGCAAACCAGCTGTTTGAAATATTCTTGACTTCATCTGGTGGAATTGCTGAGGATTTAATGCTCCTTGCTGGCATGGAAGAAATTTGGAAAGTAAATTCTTCAGTTGTAGCAATTAAGTAATCTTCTCTAGTTGTAGTAAAGATACATTGTTTAATAACGTGAAGAATCTTACATAGGACAGCTTCAGAATCATTTTGATAACCAAGCTAATCTGATAATAGAAAGTGTTGATGTACTTTTATTTTAGGCTTGCATATTTAGTCGATCTCAGTGAAAATTTTTTACCTCCTATTTTAGGTGGAGGTGTTTTGGCTCACACGATACTAGGAGTGGCTTGGAATGAGATGACAGGGCACATAAAATATTTGATTCTAGACCCACATTACACTGGAGGAGAAGACCTGCATGTTATTTTGGAAAAGGTGAGGCTCGATGCACATAGATGCGCGCACACACACATATATGCATGTATACACATACGTTTTGGCATTAAATAAAATACAGCCAAGTATGAATTGGTCATTCTATGGCTCTTCAGTTCCTTACGGAGGAAGTACTGATCCCAGTTAACCTGCATATATGCTTCTTATTGTTAGTTACTTAAACTTGGTGTATTTGGAGAAGATACACTGGGTCGGCAACTACATAAAGTTATTATAGTACAAAGAAACATTCTTCTTCTGTATTAAACCATCTCCCCTTTTACCCAGTAATATATACAATAAATGTGTTTAGTATTGTGGATGGAACAGAAAAATCTGTTCAGCCTGTAAAATGCTGTTAACTGAAGCAGGGAAGGTAACTATTTATTTATTTTCAAATTCAAAACATAGACATTCACACATCAGGCATTAAACTAAGTTTAAAGGGCAGCTATTGGATACTTAGGTATTTGGAAAATTTGAGAAAACCCTGAAGAACTAAAGGATATGTAATGTTATTTTCCTATTTAAAGCTACTGAAAGGGATGACAGCACATGAGAAAACAGGAAACATAGTATCAGAAACTTAAACTCTGGAGGTGGCTAAATCATCCTATAGGTGTTAAGCAACCAATGTCTTCTCTGTTCTTCATAATAAGTTGCAAATAGCAACTTTTATTTCGCATCTTGGATGCCCTTGGGTTGGGCCCAACTGGAAAAGCTGTTGAGGAAACATTTTGCTAGTCCCAGAAGGATCAAGGCTTGAAATAAATACAGGAAGAAACAATTTACAGCAGACATGTAGAACCAAAAGCTTTTACAGCTACAGGTTGTTCAGGAGTGGCCCAGGAGGATAAAATAGATGCAGAACTCCCTTTCCTCCTCAGAAGTGGGAGGTGAGGGGAGGAACTGGGTGGACTATAAGTTTGTAGCTTTTCTTCTTCAGAAACACCTTATACAATTATGTGGGATTATGCAAACTTCAGAGATTTGGTAGACTCTTTTTCTGCTAAATCATGATCAACAACCCACCTTCTGATACTAAGAGCTCTGTTTGGCTGTGAAATATCAACATTTAGCAAAGGCTGCAAGGATTCTTCAAAGACAAGAGAAATGGAAATGGAGAATGGTAGATTCAGAATATTAATTTCTCTGTAGCAGCAGAAGGTAGTGGGAAATGGGGGAAAAAAAAAAAAAACGGAGAGAGATGCTACTTTTTAGGAACTGGGGTGGGGAGGAAGCAGGGGGAGAGAGACTCTGTGAAGTGTTTCCCATTAACGTCTTTCCAGGCATTTAGTTTCTGAAAATTGTGTCACTGCCTTCTATACACATTTTAAAAGAATTCATACAGCTTAGATTAAAATCAGTAAAATAAATATATCCAATAGTAGTATATAGGAAAATTGGAATTTGTAGTAGATTTAAATGCTCTCTTGCTTTTTCTTGGACAGGGCTGGTGTGGATGGAAGGGCCCAGAGTTTTGGAACAAGGACGCCTATTATAATCTCTGCCTACCTCAGCGACCAAAAACTATTTAAATTCCACTCGTATGCTGGAACATGTTAAGCCAGAGTACTAGCTGATGTAGATATAACTGTCTTGTTATTTATCAAAATAATGCTTTAAGTCAATCAAAACCCAGTTGAAATATAAATGTTGCTTAAGTAATTTGTTTTGTTGTTTGGGGCTTTTTTTGTTGGTGTTTCTTTGTTTTTAAATGAAACCTCTAAAAATAAGAGTTATCTGATGTGACATATTTCTTACAAATACATGAGGTAACTAATACTCTCTTCTTTTGGCTAGGACAACTTTATATAGCAATTTTTGTTATGCTAAAATATTTACAGATTAAATGTCCAATCCTTTTATTTTATAGAATTCTTTCTTGCCAAAAAGATAAGTGTCCTCTACCTTTCAGGTTCCATATAGCCAGCTGTCTTGTGCACTATGAATCTGTTGCTGCAGGTGCTGTTGATAACAGCATTTTAGAAGAGGAGTCAGAGAAAAATGGCTAGAGGTACTAAATTTTGTGAACTTTGTTCTTATATTTACACAGAAAAAAAATGTGAGAGAACTGTTACATGCTTATTTATTTATAGCTGTATGAATACAACTATGCTAGGAAAAAACCCACAACAGTCTTCTGTAAGAAGTAAAAATAAACCAGCTTTCCTCCTTCTCAGAAGGAGACAATGTACCAGCATCCACCTGTTTTCTCGGTGCACAGTTCAGTCATATTTCTTCAGGCTTCAGATTCCCCTCGATTTCATTTTGGGATTACAAGCTGTTTCTTTTGGCAGCTAGGAGACAAGATCTGTAATATGAAAAAAACAGTAAGTCTCTATCTATGCCATCAAAACACGAGGATAAACCTGTGGTGTTGGTAAAGATGCTGTCTTTGTGAACTACACCATTAATACATCAGTACAAGTACCTATGATGCACTGGGATTTTTTTGGTTTCCAACCCTTTGCCCCCCATTTTAAAGTTGCCTCTTCAGTCGCCCTCCCCATGTGCGATCCTTTTTTGACAAGACCATAACCTTAAATACCGATGCAAGTTGATCTTTACTGGGAGGCTTCTAAATCCAACTGCACTCTAACACCAAATTTACTTAAATGACAAAAGCATTACAAAATATATATATTCTGAATTGCAGTAAGTGGTATTACACACCATCTGATCTTCTCCTCTTCCTACTTATGCATCTGCCACTTTGTTCCTGTGCAGCTGGCTCCTCTCTCAGCAAGCCACATTTGTCACTTAGTGAGTAGCCAGACTGTCCTCTCAGTTTCATTGTCTGAGTGTGTTCAATTGTTGTGAGGAACTTGGCACATTCCAGAAAACCATAAGCCAGTGCAAGGTCTGCTGCTGTTTGCCCACTGTTGTTGCACAAGCTGAAACACAGAATTAACAATAACCATTCAGTTAAAGTGGAATATATATGATGAGCAAGCATTAATCAAGTTTAATTAAGTGGTAACTTTAGATTGAAGTATAAAAATTAGTACGGACATTCAATACCAAGATGGCTTGTCAAGGATAGCATGGGGCTTTACTCATATAGAGGGCTGGTATTAAATGTAAGAAGGAATAATTATTTTAAAACAAATTTGTCACTAGACTATGACTGGCTTAGCGTATCAGACAGGCAAGAGAAAGGTGAGCAGAGCATTAGTCAGAATGGAAAACTAGCAAGGAGAAGTTATGCTTAGGAATATTCTCTTAGTTACTGTGAAGGTCTTCAACGTGGAACTAAACAACAGTGTATGATCTGTGCTACTTTGGTCTTTATGGCAGTTTTTAATACTGCTGGTATTACTATAGACATGGTATACTTACAGTCTTGGAACTTGTTCAGAGTGTGCATCCTGTGTAAAATACATACATCCTTTGACGCTGTTACTGAAGTGACTAAATGTGGTTCAACTTACTCAATTTTGGCATCACCAGCAACAAGGAGAGCAAGACATTCCAAACTCCCGACTTTGGCTGCTTTATGAATCGGGGCTTCTCCAAGGCAATCCTAAAAATGCAATTTATATGTAGCAGTCATTTGAAAGAAGGGTAATAGGATGAAGCTATCTTGTTCTCCACCATGACTGTTTACGGGGTGTTACTCTGTATACTAGTTTGTTGTGAGTTGGAGAGGGAAATTAAAGGAATGTAGCTAGTAAAGTGTACTCAGTAACTGCCATTGAATGTTTAGCATATTCATCACAGCAAAGGAGAGATACTGTCCCATGCACTACACACTGTTTAACCTTTACTTTCTAAAAGATTATTTACACAAAATACGCTCTGTACACTGATTAACAGCATCTTTCAGCACTGTTCAGGGAATGCTGTGACCAACAGCTTGCTGCTACCAGCTCAGAGGTATAAGCAAATTAAACTTTGCAGCTAGAGTAAAAATCCTTATATTTACTGGAAGTAAGGACAAAATTTCAGAAGAAAAAGGCATACTTGTTTGAGTAAAAGAATTAAGTTATTTTGATATCTGCATGCAGCACTGTGAGTGTGCAAATTGTATTATATGTATCAAATCACTATCACAATATAGATAGGATTTCTGGTTCGCACTGTGATGAAGTTACTCTAAAATAAGCAACCCCAGACACCTTATGCAATACAACTGTGCATCTAAAGCTCCTCTTAGATAAATTATGTATATAATACAAATTGGATTTATGGATGTGCCAGGTTAGAAATGGGAGAAACAAAACTTCTGTATTTTTACCTGTTGGTTCAAATTTGCCCCTGTCTGCAGTTGCCAAAGTAGGAAAAAAGCTTCACCACCACACGCAGCCAAGTGAGCTGGAGACTGACCAGAGGCATCTGCAGGTGCGTTCACACCGGTTCCTGCCTCGAACAGATCGCTGACGCTGCCAGACTAGAATAAACAAGATATTTAAAAAAAAAAAAAAAAAAAGACACTATGTTATTGCCAGTCTAAGCCAGGGCTAGTTAAAGGACACTGCACCATAGCAGAAAACATCCCTCTCGGAAATCACTGGAACTTTATGTTCCTTGAGACGGCCCTTCTAAAAAATAACAAAATAAAATGAAAAAAAATAATTTTTAAAAAGGCAATCCAAGCATGACTTTCATCTCTTAACCAGAAACGCTGATCGCCCCGGGCAGTGCCCCATCACCTCTCGCCGCAACTCCAGGCAAGCTGCAGTTCATGGAGTTCCGTAGCCGCGCTCCGGGGACAGGAACAACAGCCCGACNGGAAGCGGAGCAGCGCTGGCGGCGGGCGGGGCGGCCATGGCGCGCGGGGGGCCCGGCACGTCCCTCACAGGCGGGCAGGGCGGGAACGGCGGCCCGGAGCAGAGCGGGGCCCTGGGAGGCGCCTGCGGAAACTCCTCTGCCTTCCTCATGGAGCGACGCAGGGTTTCAGTCGAAACCCAAGCTCTGGTCCACATGTTCATCATTTTATTTACGTCGTNAAAAAATAATTTTTAAAAAGGCAATCCAAGCATGACTTTCATCTCTTAACCAGAAACGCTGATCGCCCCGGGCAGTGCCCCATCACCTCTCGCCGCAACTCCAGGCAAGCTGCAGTTCATGGAGTTCCGTAGCCGCGCTCCGGGGACAGGAACAACAGCCCGACCCTGCCCGGAGCTCACTCACCTCAGCACCGCAACCCAGCGCCAGCATCGCCGCCCTGTTGCTGCGCGCTCCTCTCACGGCTGCGGGGCGGCCGCGCTGCGGGGCCCGGCGAGCAGCTGCCACAGAGCGGGAGCCCCCGCCCGCTGCCGGCAGCGGCACGTACACAAACAGCGGCACATGGGCGGAAAGCCGCCCGGCCGGCCCTGACTGGCCTCCCCGGGGTCGCTGCGAGGCCGCCGGCCCGCCCAGCCCCGCCTGTGCCCGGCGGCGCGGTGCCGGGAAGCGGATC